>CM063508.1:31629864-31637364 GCA_032207245.1 Pardosa pseudoannulata | reverse complement strand
GTATTAAGAATCATTCTATGCCTGCTTATAACGACAGTTTCGTGTAAACATTTTTTCTGCTAGCGGAAAATGATAAAATCATATCAAAGTTGAGGCAGGAACGAGTAGAGAATATTCCTATACATTACATTGAAAAAGAAATATAGGAATGTTCTAAATATAGGAAAGTAGTTTTGTTAATACCTTTCTTTGTAACTAATAGATAACTATAAAAAGTTGTTGGTTTTATAATTTGGGAAATTGTGAGTTGATTCTGAATATAGTATATATAGAGAAAACATGTTTATACCTTTTAACCGCTACGTTTTGTGGTAGGGGCACAAGCCCGTTTTTTGCCACGGGAGATAAGTGACCTAGTTCCGGACCTGAAATATAGTGTCTTATG
The DNA here is from genome assembly GCA_032207245.1 of Pardosa pseudoannulata. Taxonomy (NCBI): domain Eukaryota; kingdom Metazoa; phylum Arthropoda; class Arachnida; order Araneae; family Lycosidae; genus Pardosa; species Pardosa pseudoannulata. The sequence continues at coordinate 31,636,979 of CM063508.1, read as the reverse complement.
TAGCCTCCACACTATGGCCAATGTTTTACCATTCCAGTACTGATCCTGATGGTGTCCTTCAACGATGGTTCACGGGTTGCATCCACACACTGGGACACTAAATGAACAGAGCGTGTGTATGCATCCATAGAATCTACTGCGCACTTTGGTAGTGCATGCTGGTTGTCTTTGATCTTAATGTAGCCTCGACACTATGGCCAATTGTTCACCACTTCCTGATGGTAGCCTTGAACGATGGTTCACGGGGGTCATCCACATTATGGGCCACTAAATGAGCCGAGTGCGTGGATTCGTCCGTAGGATTCGCATTTTAACTGCGTATCTGGCTGCCTTTTATCTTTGGAGAAAAACCGCCTCCGAAGCCATTGTTCGCCAAGGCTATTTTATCGTCTGCCGCCATCAACCACGATAAACCAAACCCCCTCCAGACAGTGGTAATGGCTTGCAGTGGACCATAGTGTGGAGAAGCCTTTAGAGAAAAACCGCTTCCGGAGCTATCTTCCGCCAAGGCCATTTTATCGTCTGCTATCGTCGACCTTGTTAGCCTCCTCCAGATGGTAGTAATGGCTTGCAGTGGCCCAGAGTATGGAGGGGCTTTACATGTAGCCTCCACACTATGGCCAATTGTTCCCCACTTCCTGATGGTGACCTTGAACGATGGTTCACAGGTTACATCCACACTCTAAGCCACTAAATGAACCGAGCGTGTGGATTCGTCCATAGGGTCTACTGCGCACTTTACTTGCGCATCTGGTTGCCTTTGATCATTGGAGAAAAATCTCTTCCGAAGCCATCGTCCACCAAAGCTATTTTATCGTCTGCCACCTTCGACCACAATAAGCCATACCCCCCCCAAACGGTGGTAATGGTTTGCAGTGGACCATAGTGTGGAGGGGCCTTTAGAGAATTTGCTGTTGTATTACGTGGTAAAATTTTTTAAAGAATTCTTTAAATACTAGCCGACCAGAGAGAATTTTATTTTTCCCACAGGTTAACATTGAGGGAGAGGGGATCCAATATACCAAGTAAAGACTCACCTTAATCATAACCAGAAAAAAAAACTTAAATTAAACTACATCTTAACTGCAATCAATCTATAAAAAGGTTTAAATGTTATTTGGAAGTTGCCACAAATACCAAAAAACAGAAAAAAACTTCTAACAAAAAGTTTTTGAATTATTTTTTGGGATCGAAAGCCTTTAAACAAGATTGGAGCAATAACTTGGCACATTATTCGTGTCTATTCGCCTTTCGTAAAAGTTGTTAGGCGCCAAACTCAGCCTTTGAGGATAATTTTTGGCCAATTTCCATTCAACTGAAAAGTTTCGCCCTTCAAAAGAATTGAAAGAGGTTATTCAATCTTCATTCTTTTCCTTTAAACTCAGTATATTGTAGTTTTATTAGCTCAGCGAATGTGGTCATGAAAAATCTTCATCAAAACGAAAGATTTTTTTCCGAGATACTTTTTGCTACTAAGAACAGAACACGCTTTTCCTTTTTATTCTCAGAAACTGAAACAATAGCCTCCTGATAACCTATTCTCCTAACACATTGAAAATCTTGTTTAGAGAGCTTCTATTCTGTCACGGCGTATAATGGTGTTGCTTGTGTTTTGTATAGATATATTGCTTGGGAACAAGTATTTATCTTATCTTTTAGACATTTCTTTTTAGAATAGTATAAAAAACATTAGATGTGTTTATTTCATCCATTTTCAAGGAAGACAGAAAAGGATAAAACTTTTCTAACTTCAGGTAACCGAACCAAATTCAAGTATTGATTTTTGTGGATATATATATACACATATGTATAAATACATATAAATATTATATTTTATATAATATACATATATACACATATGTATATAACATACACATATACACACAACATATATATATATATAAATGCATATAAATATATATACATATTATGTATATATTTATATACATATATATACATATATACATATATATATATATATATATATATATATATATATATATATATATATATATATATATATACATATATATATATATATATATATACATATATATACACATATATATATATATATATAAATACATATATATATATATATATATATATATATATATATATATATATATATATATATATATATATACATATATATATGCATATATATACATATATGTATATATATATATATATATATATATATATATATATATATATATATATATATATATATATATATATATATATACACATATGTATTATATATATAATACATATATATATATATGCATACATATATATGCATATATATACATATATGTATATATATATACATATATATATACATACACATACACACACACATATATATATATATATATATATATATATATATATAAATGCATACATATATATGCATATATATAAACATATATGCATATATATATATATATATACATATATATATATACATATATTATATATAAATACATACATATATATACACACACACACACACACACATATATATATACATATATATATATATATATATATACATACATATATATACATATATACACACACACACACACACACATATATATATATATATAATATGTTTGTACCTTTATATTGTAATGTAAATTGTATTTAAGTTTTTTGTTTTGCTTTCTTAATCATGAGAGATCTAAGATAAAAAATTCTAGGTTATTATGTTTGTGTTATAACCCAGTGTGTGTGTACATTATGTAAGCCTTAATCGCCGTGTTTTTAACAGGCATCTTCTGATGCATATTTATGGAAATGTAATAAAATGTGCTTCGCTTAAAAGTTGGCAGCATCTCTTTTTTATTTTCAGTAACTTTATATGTAATTAGGATGTCTCAAAGAATAAATATTTAAAAGACATTCTCAAGTTTTGATTTCAAATATCTGTATATACAATATATACACACACGCACATAATTAAAAAATCAATCAGAGCACTTCATTTTTTAAAATTTAATTTTATTTATATTTATTTTATTGATTGCTATTATTATTATTATTATTTAAAAAAAAACATTTACGATCACTTTAATTTTTTTAAATTTAATGCTATTTAATATTTTTATATAAATTAAAGTAAGTAAAGGTAGTCTATATTCCTTTCAGTTTAGCAACTTCTGAAGAATGTCTTGTAAGGATTATTCTTGTTCTGTTAAAAAAATACGCTAAATATATATATATATATATATATATATATATATATATATATATATATATATATATAAATGAATTTGTGTCTGTCTGTACTCAAAAACCATACATCCAAATGCCGTGAAAATTTGGGAAATTATTAGGTATAAGCCTAGTAAGGTTTTTGAAAATTTTTAACTTTCGAAATTTATTCCTTCCCCCTTTTTCGAGCATTTCATGTTATTATTCCAAGCATTATTTTACCCGGTTAAACGCAAACGATTCACTTTTTAATTTATCGCATCATAACTAAGTGAAAGAAGCAATATTTCTAGCAATGTGACGTCATCCCGTTAATCCCATGTAATGGTTTTAAGCGCAGTTTTCCTCGGTTAAAAGCAGGAGATTAAAATTTTCAATTTATCACATAATAAAGAGGTGAAAACGATATTTTTCCTACCATTATGACGTCATTACTTTAAATATCTCATTTATTCATTTCTTGTCTTATATTATTTAAACATCGTCTGCTTACTGTCATTTCGATTTGACCTAGAAATTTGGATATAAAGTAATTGACTTTCATTTCTATGTGACTCAAATTATATAAGAACTAATTTTAAATTTAATTCTTGGTTAATTTTAACGTTACAATGAAATGTTTATCAACAATATTCTAACAACAAAAAGCACACATTTCATTGAATCTCATGGGTAAATAAGGAACTATCATTTTATACAGTTATCTTTATATTCATATGGTTGTCAATATGGATGTGTGTTTCTGTTTCATACAAAACCAAGTCATAAATTTCCTTAATTTTGGACAACATTTATTAATACCAACAAAATTAGAAATGTTGTTATCAAAACCTCTGCTTCCTATTCTACCACTTAATATGTCAAGATCTATTAACATTGCTAATCAACGTACTGTAGTAATACAGTAATATGAAAACTGAATATTGTTATAATACGCTTATAATAGAAATAGATAAATATGCCAATGACTCGAACTGTACTGTGACAAATTTAGATTTATGCACGAAAAAAAAAATCTTTGTTTAAAAGTAATACATTGAGTTCACCGTAGGGGCACATTTGCTAGTAATTTTTATAAAATATTTTTATTTTAAGTAACTTTCCTGTATTGTATTCTCATATTTCTTTTAAATTGAACAATATAAAATGTTTCTCTTACGGTTAACTATAACGAGCGTATACTGATTTTAGTACCTAGCCCGTCACTTCCACTTCCGTAATGCACATGCGCAAAATAAGCTGAAAGGAAACAGCATCCAAGAGTTTTGTGCTTTCGTATCTGATCCACACAATATAGACAAGCGCCCGAAATTTGCAATAGCAATCTCGTCAGCATAGTTTGCTACTCCAAGAATGAGGAATTACATGAATTTTTGAAAGATTCTATAGAACTAACATACAGCCCGTCATATGACGGGATCAGTAAAATTTTTAATTTTCCAGAATTGCAAGGTACCCTATGAGGCAAGTAAAAAAAGGGTTTGTTTTTTGGATGTGAATTATCTTGTAACAAAAAATAATCGATGATCAAATTTAAAATTGTCACATATGTATCTAATCTATTATTTAAGCTAAATATAATAGAAAATTATTTACGTAATATCCAAGTTCAGTGATAAAAGAATGAAAATAATGCAGACGATATTTAATTAATTTAAAATAAGAAATGCTTAAATGAGATGGTTAAAGGAATGAAGTCATAATGCTGGAAAAAATGTTATTTTTACCTATTTATTATGTGATAAATAGAAAAATTTAATCACCTGCTCTTAACCGAGGAAAATAGAGATTGAAATAATGGCATTAAACGCTCGAAAAGGAGGGAAGGGGTGGATTTTGAACGGTTTAAAGATGAGATTATTTTTCGCTATGATACGAAGCATATTTATACCAATTTAATTAAGAATCGGATCGAAAGTTGAGAAGATGATGAACTTTACTGGTTTTGAATTTTGCTAAACCTAACTCATCATAAATCCATTATGGATGCCTCTATCCATTCCAGGTCCAACCGCTTCATTAATTCGAGGACAGACTGACAAATTACTTAAGCTATTATTATACAGGGCTAAGCTATTATTATATGTATAACAATCACACAAAAGCAGTAAAAAGTAAAAATAAATGATTAAACACATAAAAGTCGAAACGAATTAGAGATACACGAAATTTAAGTACAAATTCGAACTCAAAATAAGTTCTTTGGACTCGGCGGCGAATCTAGAACATTCATAGAGTAGCACTTTTGTATTTCTCTCTCTCTCTCTCACACACACACACACACACACACACACATATATATATATATAGTTCAGAAATTTCAAAAAGGCCAGTTATATATGCTTTTTTTCCCTATTCTATTTACTTTACTGGCTACTGGGCAAGTAGAAGCCAATAGCTATACTAATGAATAATGTTGAAGTCATGCCGCATTGAAGAGAAGAACATTTTGAGAACAAATTAAATCTTTATTGAGGAGCGGCTAAAAAGACATCTTTGTCAGTCAACGACAGACAAGAGAATGATACGAAAAATACTTTGATGGAACAGAGGTGTACCCCACAGCGAGACAGATAGAATTTTTCCAAAAGACAAGAAACTTAGTTAGCAAATTTAGCTGTTAGATCAGGGGAAAAACTGAGCCATTTGCCGGCGACAGCTGGAAAATTGTTGACTGGTGTTGAATGGACAGAAAATTTACATCTATTGCAAGAACCCCAGATAGAGACGGAGACGAAATCTTTCCCAGAGAAAGTAGCTTAGTTGGGGTTATAACAGGAAAAGAGAACTTAGATAGGAAAACTGAGACATTTGCCGGGGACAGCTGGAAAATGACGTAAGTGGACAAAAATTATACATCTACTGTAGAGAAAGCTTTCGGAAATGTATTGAAAGAAGACGAGGGCACTTCTTTGATTAAGAAATTTTGTGGCTGAATTAGCATGCGAAAGAGGAGGTTTTTCAAGAAATATTAAAGTGAAATAATTTTGATATATGACATATACATTGCAGTTGTGAGTACAAATGGCAACAGGGCAAGTTTTTGGCGCACAGGGCATTAAGATCCCTTTTGTAACGTATCCGTTCCCTGTTTTAGGTGACACAATGAAGAATCATGTTTCTTGAATAACTGATTTATTTACAACTCTGCTATATACATCATTTCTATATACACACAAAAAAAAAAACAATTTCAGATCACAGGTATATGGATTCGATACACGTAGGCCTGAGAAGAGACGTGCAATATCTAAGATCTGCCTCTGCCGAAATATTGGCCATCCGACGGAAAAAACAATTCGGCAGCTCTCGCGAAAGTTCACTGAAGTAATTAAGTAGAAAGTACCCTCAATTAGACGAGATAAGTTAAATTAATAATTGGTTTTCTTCGAGGAATATTAAAACACAGTTAGAGTTCCTAAGGGGAAAATGCAATCAAACCTGAAGAGTATTATATTAAGAGAAAACACAAGGCACAGGGTATCGAACTCAATCTCAGCAAGAGATATATCCCAAGGCGGGATTTTCGGTAAAAAATACTCTATGGAGAGACTGGTCAAGACGACCTCCGAGTTACCTGACTCTGGCTAACTCTCAAAGAAAAGATCCCAATATTATATAGCTTAAAAAATCACTGATAGAGAAACTGGTCAAGGCGACCTTCGAATTAGCTGGTTGCTGGCTAAATATTACTTCTTTAAAAAAATCTTATATAGTCTCTTTTATATATATATATATATAGAAGGGGCCTTACCCACAATTTCATCATTTGATCATATGGCGATGATCCTACCTTCAACCAACTATTGGTCTGGGTTAGACAATCACCGGCCGCAAAACGGGAGATCTGGAATTTCGTGTCGGCTAGATCAATATGGGGCATTTCTTTATGG
>CM063508.1:31602364-31622364 GCA_032207245.1 Pardosa pseudoannulata | reverse complement strand
AACATGCGCGTTACATGAAAAAACCACAATGTGTGAAAAATCCAGTTAAAGTTTTGTAAGTTTAAATTTGTTTTACAGTAAACAGCTGACACGTGTATATTCATAACTCCTCTCAATATTGGAAATTTTTTATACGAATTGTTTTAAAATGTTCAAAACTAAATTTCTTTTCACATATATTTTTTTTGATTTAACAGCTGTATCACTCTTTAAAGTAATTATAAAATACTTTAAATATGCATGTTACTAAAAATGGTGTTTTTTACACTTGCGCGCACACTCAAAAAAAAAAAAAAATATTGGACATATTGATTTAAAATTTTCACAGTCAATACATTATAGATATATAGTGAAACTTCACCTACTCTTTTCGTGTTGTGTATTTAACTTAGTATTTATACCGCTTGAAATGGAAATTTTAAACATCATTTTAGTTTTTAGGGAAATTGAATTCCCTGCTGTAATATTTTTGATACTTTTTAAAAATTTTAATAGGTGGAGAATAAAACTAACAATTATCGTGTACAAAAAAGTAAAAATTATTAAATGAAACTCACTTTAACCCTTTCGTGGGCCGTGGGAAGGTTACTTGTCATCTACACGATCTTACAAAATACAGCTGTGGGAAGCACAAAATTCATTCTAATATATTGGTCTTGTTATTGAAACGACGGGAAGACTGATTCCCGCTTCGGTTTTGCGCTGTCATCATTTGTTCGATCGATTGAATAAAATTAGCAGCTCTGAAAGTTTGGAAACGTGGAGTGAGCAATAAATGGCCCAGGAAAGGGTTAAAGTATTTCAAGTCTGCACACAGAGCTTCAGAAAAATTTTAACTTTTTTAAAAAACAAGTTCTCACTTTTAACTTTCACATAAAAGTTCTTATTTTTAGAAACAAAGTAAATACAGCAAAACCAATTATATAAAAAAAATACAAAATAAATGCTGAAAATCGATGTATTTACGAGAGTAATTTTTAAAATATGACATGGCGAAAATTAAGAAAAAGTAGCTTAAATTTTTAATGTGCTAACTTTAAATGAATAAGATACTTGTACTTACTTCTTAAATAAAGGGCTGGTGGTCAGTTCTTGCAGGACGTTGTCCATTCTAGGTTTAGTCGGATGCATCATGATTTGACACTAATCACAGGTTTGGAAAATAGTATGATTTTCAACTAAGCATTATTTTGGCGTCAACACAGATCTACCGATTTTCACTAAAAAGCTAGATGTCTTGTTTCTTTTGTTGAGCAATCAAACATAAACTAAACATTGTTCTGTCAAAAGGTATCCATTTCAATGATTACACAAATTAGAGTTTTAACTCTGCCGAATATATTTCATTGTTGATCAAAATGCATATATATAGTTGTGTTCCAAAATGGTTTATATGTGACACATACTCGTTTGCCTTATATTACATTCCATCATTTCCACTTAGCGATCAAATGTCAGTGAGAATTCACCATAATATTTGTCTACTCAGTATAATGAAGCACGAATCAGAAATGTAACTATCGTCTGCATCGAATAACTGAAGGGAAGAGGAAATAGTAATATATAAATATATAACTGGGATATAATAAACATTACGTTTTGATTCAATGCATAATTACTGCCTGCAATTAGACTAATAAACAAAACTTTTCATTTAAAGACTAAAATGCTTGAATTTCGTTTCAAAATATATGATTCAGTTGATAAAAATCTAAAGGAGTTAATTACTAAAGGATTTGAAATATTTCAATATATGCCGTTATGTAAGATTCCTGTAAAATTTTCCGTAAAAGATTCTTTCCTACTGATAAGATTCTATCAAAATTAGGAAATACACGCTTTCGATAGCTTTTAAAATGACCTTTTACAATAACTTTTATTTCAAACAACAATGAGACGAATAAGTTCCGTAACTGAAGCTAGCAGTTTAAAATTGCAATAATTTATGTAATCTAAACTTTCTTAAAATACTTAAATTTTGGAAAGATCATTACAAATAACTGCTTCCCAAATCACGTTGGATTATAATTTAAAAAATAAGTTTCTTCTTAGGCATAATTTACGATACAAAAATAAAACTACACTACAACAGATGAAAAAAATATCTTGCTGCAATTTATACTGTGCTCATATCCAGACTTGTAGTTCGTGGAATTTCTACCACAGTAGCCAGAATTTTAAAAATTCACGAAGAATAGTGTGAAAAGTGATGAAATAAATACCTACAAAAACCGAACTGTTAGAATGGTTTCTTAAACTGTCTTGCTTATATTCCACACTTGTATTTAGTGGAATTTCTAACAGAATTGCAAATAACAAAGAACATTGTGAAGAAGTGTTGAACTAAATAAGCACCGAAACCAATTCCTTGAAAATGGTTTCTTAAACTACAATTCTTATATTCAGACTTGTATTTCGTGAAATTGATAACACAGCAAAAAAGATTTTATAATTCACAGACAATATTCTAAAATAATTGTTGAAAATAATATCCATATAAAACAATCTCTTAAAATGGTTTCTCAGACTGAAGTGCGTAATCCAGACTTGTATTTCGTAAAATCTTTAACTCACAACAATATTCTGAATTATCTGAATATCAACAACACTGTCTTAAAAAGAATTCTTAAACTGAAGCAATTACATCCGGATTTGTATTTCACTAAAATTTCCAACACAGCAAGAAAATTTTTATAATTCACAATGTTCAGAAAAGTGTTGAACTCAATATCTACAATTACGAATCCTTAAACTGATGTGCTAATATCCGGATTTGTATTTCGTAAAATTTCCAACACAGCAAGGAAAATTTTATAATTCCCAGAAAATGTTCTGAAAAGTATTGAACTCAATATCCACAATTATGAATTCTTAAACTAAAGTGCTTATATCCAGATTTGTATTTCGTGAAATTTCCAACACTGCAAGGAAAATTTTATAATTCACAAACAATATTCTGAAAAATCTGAATATCAACTACAACCAATCTTTTAAAAAGAATTCTTAAACTGAAGTGCTTATATCCAGATTTGTATTTCTTGAAATTTCCAACACAGCAAGGAAAATTTAATAGTTCACAAACAATGTTCCGAAAAGTGTTGAACTTAGTATCCACAAATCAATAACCAGTGTATTAGAATGAATCCTTAAACTGATGTGCTAATATCCGGTTTTGTAATTCGTGGAATTTCTATCAGTATAGCGATAACTTTATAGTTACACAAAGAATAATTAATAGGTACTATTCAAAGACTGGCACATTATACAACCTAAAACACAAGAATTAATAATGCCGGACACACATTATCTAAATAATTGAGAGTGTATCAAGTGAGAGTAGCAACAGTCATAAGTTTCATGATGATGGATGCATCATTCACGAAAGTTGACCCCGTGAACTTGAGGCAAGAGCATAAAATCTCGTAAGCAAATGCTATTTTCAGCGTATGCTCCAGTAAATAGCGCGAGATAATATACTATCTGTTTTCAATATTTCATCGCATAGTTGCTTGATAAACGGCCACATTCCAAACGGTTCATTCTGTGATTAGTACGTGATACTTAAATCTATTTTCCACTAAAAGTGATCAATAATGCACAATGAACGTTTTATGTTATCTTTATTTATCTCGAATATCAATAACAAGAAGTGGAGTGCTTGTAAAAGTGGAATAAATTTTGTTTTGGAACAGGCGATATATTTCTATAGCAATTTCTTTTCATGATACAGTAATTTTTAGCTGAAGTATAACTTTAATTTAAAAAAATTACAATTTCTATGTTCTCGCTTTAATTTTTTGTCAAATATTTCTCTTTTCTCATACTTAAAGAATCTGTATTTATCTTGAATATCAATTACAAGCAAAGAAGTGCTTGTAAAAATGGAATATATTTTGCTTAGACACAAAAAATATTTCTATAGCAATTTCTTTTTCAATGAACAGTAATTTTCAGTTGAAGCGTAACGTTTATTAAAACTATTGCAATTTCTATGTTCATGCCTCAATTTTTTTAAACATTTCTCTTTTCGCATTTTTAAAGAATCTTCGAGAATCTTAAAGAAGTTTCGCACAAACACTTCAAACAAAACAGACCACTCCCGGAGAGATTAAAAAAAAAAGGTAAATCTGTTTAAAAGTGAATCGTAATTATTCACATATATCTAAGCCCTGAGAGATTTACATATGTAAATGTCGAAGTAATGGAATGGAATAATTAAATGCACTTTTCTTTTGGAAAACTGAAAGAAAAATTAGATTATATTTCCCCTTAGATTTCCTTTCAAGCGCTGAAGGAGGGATTTAATTTAGAACAGCTCTCGTATTACCATCTTATTTAATGCTGCGTTCGGGTTCTTGGTAGAACAGCTTAAATCATTTAACTCTGTGATGGACTAAACTCAATTAAGAAATTTACATGTAAAGCGGGAATGATCAACCTATCACACAATCAACATCGGATCAACGATCATCAGAGATAATAAGAGAGAATTTTTACCCAGGCTTCGCTTCCGAATATAAATGAGTTACATCTGGCTTTTACCCTCACCATGTCCATTGCGGTTAATTAACTTGAAATATCTCTGCAACGAAGATTTTAATATAAAAATTTGCAATATATATGATTCTTATTTATTGATTGAGTTAGAAATCAGTTTTTCGTTTCTATAATTCTTGCTAAATATCAAGCATAATTTCGGAAAATGGCTTGACAAAATACCATAACAGATGTTTGAAATAGGTAATATAAAGTTCAAATGTAAATAAAATAAAGCAGTTATGAAATCAAAGTAAATATTTATCTTCGAAACAAACAAAATAAATGAAAGATTTATGCTTTATTTTCTAGTGTATCAATAACAAGCAGTCTAGAATATACAAAATTACAGTTTTAACAATAAAGTAAAGGATTAATTAACACGCTATATACTCGACTATGACTCATGTTGTTCTACCAAGAAAATAGTTTGGGTTTAGTACAACACCTAACAGACCTAAGAATTCTTCATTATCAAAGAGAATTTTTTAAAAATTCATTAAGGATTTCTAAGAATTTAAGACTATTCTACTACAAAATATGTAAAATAAAATTTTAAAAATCATTTGTTTAATTTAAACACAAAAGAAGAGTAAATTCTTACTACATAATTACATTCTGTTCCAAGAAACAAGACGAAAAAAAAGTGAAATAATTTTTCTTTTAAAATTCAACTTAGTGCAACTTTTAAATATAAAAAATTACAATGACGTCAAGTACAACAAAATCTATATGTCATTCTCTACTGAAATATCAACAATGTTAAACTATTAGAAACAAGAAATAGTAAAACATGTCAAGTTCAGTGAACCTTAATATAATTTCGTTTTCATGTGATTTATTATTTGTCATTAATGACTTCAAATATTTAAAATCAGAAATATATTTCTAATATTTATAAAGTTTCAATATGAAATTTCTAAGTTATCGTGAGATCCAAAACGAGGCAACAAATGTGCATCGATATGTCAACCTACTAAGAAAAATCAGTAGAAGCATGATAATTATCCAACTGGAAACTAATTAGAAAATATGCATACTTTCATACACAAATTTCAGTTTACATCATTTGTATTCAAGACTTCATTTCCTCTGCAGATATGCACAAATGTATTTCTATACATGCACATATTTTTCAATAAACACACTTTTTTCCATCTAAATGACACTGTTATGCACTTCAAATCATTACGCTATTATTACACGTCAATGGAAAGGCTAAAATTCGTAAATTTCACTCTATGCAGATTTTGAATATTGGAACCCTTTTCATTTTTGGTGCCGAAAAAAAAGGAGGAATCAACAAAAAACCATAGTGCAAGATTAAAGATTGGCTGTTGAATTCAGGTAACTATCACAGAAGGTTAGCATCCAAAATATGCACGTCACTTTAAATCAATAACACAATCTCGCCAACTGGTTAGCTTTACTTCCCATTCACGATCAGAGATGATACATGCACACAATACGTCCACAGTATTCCGAGAGAGAAACTAAAAAAAAAACAGCCTGAAGCGAAAATATTATCCTTTCGAAAATCCAAGCCTTGAAAAGAAGAGATCATCAACAAACACAAAGACACTACACGCGCGCGTGTCACTTCCACGGTGAACTTGCCAAACTGATTCTTCTACCCAACACTCCTCGCTTTCTTTCGAATCGTTTGTAGAGCTTTTATTTTCATTTTGTTTATTATGATTTTGTTCTTGTTTAGCTTCATCATGCGTTCGCCCCCACATGTGAAGAACGTCCCCGTAAAGAGCGTGACGTCAAGACCAGATGTGTGACTTTTTCCCTGCGATGAGGTTTTTCCTATTTCGGGACAAGGCGGGCCCGCTCATTTTTGTCGTCTTTTCCCCCCTTCGGAAAAAGCGCTCGCCGTGTTTTCGACAAATCTCCTCGGGTTCTGCTGAAATGACTTCCTGTTGTGTTACAGTAGTGGGTATATAGCAGCACCTTGTGCAAAATCGGCCTCTCGCTCTCTCTCTCCTACTATCCGGTCGTAGAGATACATTTCTGTTGGAAACAGTAGCGGATGCGTGGCCGGTAAAGATTGCGCGATATCACGAAGAGGAACAAATAATGTCGAGTCGACAACATCACAGTAACAATGTCGTTGACAAGCACATATGAACGTCGGATTTAGACTTGATAACACTCGCTGCGCATCCCGCGATTTCCACAAGCAACATAGATGTAGCAAAATTTGCGCAACCCGCGATTTCCGCGGGCATGCATTTTAGCCGTCTATTTAACTGTGCAGCCCGCTCTTTCCCCTTTTATTCTTTCATTTTGGCTTTACTGTGATTTTTAATTGTTTATTTATCTGTAAACTAGCAGATGGTTTTAATTGTCCATATTTCTGCGAAATATAGAAGAATTTTTTGTATAATTTTGAGCGCGCTTTTCATAGCTAAAAGATGTCTGGCAGGAAGCGTTTCGCGAGTGATATTACCTATACTCCTGACGATATTTCCGACACTGATAGCACTTCTGACTCCGATTTCAAGTATATTGAAGATAGTTAAAAGGAAAATGATGAGAATTTCTTGGATTCCTCTGGATAGGAATGAATCTGATAGGAATGAATCTGAAAATTCATTTTCTATTCAAAATGTTCGACACTGGTGCAAAATTGATAAGCAAAATATTCCACCAGCTCCTGCTTCATTTCCTTTCATTGGAAATCCCGGACTAAATTTCACTTTGGAAAATAATGCAACTGTTTTATACTATTTTGAACTTTATTTTGATTTGTTATGTTGCAAATAATAGTGAAAGAGACCAAAAGTACATGACAGTAATAGACCCATAAGACTAACTGCTTGACACTTTGCAAGCCATATACACCCAAATCCCATCAAGAAAGAGAATCGTAGATAGTGTGCTGTCTGTTGTTAAAAAACTGAAAAACAATTATATCACGTGATAAAACAGTAAATTACCTATAATTCTATCTTTTCCTTAAAAAAATTGAGACAAATATATTAACTTTTAAATTATTTTGAAAAATTTTGGATGTATTTTTCTTAATAGCACATCCAAAAAATAGTAAAATTAATACTAGATTGCCCAAAGGAAGTCATTTTGACTGCTTTTTAATTTTAATTAGATAAACAATTGTATATATCATGACACAATTTCTTACAGTTTTGTACAACAAATAAATAAGTTTAATATGTTATACAAAATTTCACAAAATTCTAAGAAATTTTGTCATTATATGCATAATTGTTTTTCTAATCAAAAACCAGTCAAAATGACATCGTTATGCAATCTAGTGTTAAGGACATTTAGCAAACACAAAAAAAGGGAGAGAGAGAGAGAAAAGAGGGGTATGTAGGATTCTTATTTATTTAGAAATCAGTTTTTCTCTTCTAAAATTCTTGCTAAATATGCATAATTTAGCAAAAAGTCTTGATAAAATACCATGACACATGTTTAAATTAAGTAATATAAAGTTCAAATGTTAACAAATTAAAGCAGTTATAAAATCACAGCAAATAATTATCTTCGAAACAAACAAACGAAAAAAAATGAAAGCTTTATGCTTTCTTTTCTAGTATATATAAAATTACAGTTTTAACAATAAAGAAAGGATTAATTAAAACGTTATATACTCGACTATGACTCGTGTTGTTCTACCAAGAAAATAGTTTGGGTTTAGTACAACACCTAACAGACCTAAGAATTCTTCATTATCAAAAAGAATGTTTTACAAATTCATTAAGGATTTCTAAGAATTTAAGACTATTCTACTACAAAAAATAGTAAAATAAAATTTTAAAAATAATTTGTTGAATTTAAATACAAAACAAGAGTAAATTCTTATTACATAATTACAGTCTTTTCCAAGAACCAAGATGAAAAAAAGTGAAATAATTTTGTTTTATAATTCAATTGTTTTATAGTGCAACTTTTCAATATAAAAAATTGCAATGACATCAAGTACAACAAAATCTATATGGCATTCTCTACTGAAATATTAACAATGGTAAACTATTAGAAACAAGAAATAGTAAAATATGTCAAGTTCAGTGATTAAGTACAATTAAGGACATTTAACAGGCATAAATAAAGAGAGAGGGGACATTAAGGAAAATTAAGGATATTTAACAGACTTAAATTAAGAGTGAGAGACAGAAAAGGGAAAAGACATTATCTCAGAAAATTTGCTTTCTATCGCGTGATATATATTTTTTTTAAATGCGCAACAGCCCCTACGGGGCCAAGGCTTACGGTGCCAATCTCCGTTTACGTGACCAAAGGCCCTATGGTGCGAAGTTCCGATTAGGTGGTCAATCTTACGCGGAACCCCCAGTGTAGAGTTCCCAAGTATGCTTGGCCCTCAATTTCTCCTACCCACGGAAGGAATGAAAGGCTGAGTCAACCTTGCCCAGCCTTGGGATCGAACCTCGGACCTGTGTCGTGGGAGCGCGAAGGGCTACCCGAACGCCACTGGGCTTCATCACGTGACATGATTTTTTTAAATTCTTAAAATACAAGCTGGCTAGAACGAATGTATTTTTCGAATGGGTTAACATTGAGCGAGATGAATTCAATGAGTCAGGTATATTCAGACCTACTTTAAGATACTGACGAGCAAACTAGTATCCGCCGGCTTAGTACTGAGTTAACCAATTTTGGGATTCTGGACATTTTCTTAAGCTGGACTCCTCCCACTCAGCAACGAATAGAGCACATAACAATTTTTGCATGATCTATTTGAAACGTGCGCAACAAATAGAGTACACAAAATTATATAACAACAAAGAAAACAAAGTTATTAAATAGTAAAAATGATTTAGTAGACAACAATAAATGCAAGTCTTTGATTGGTTGGTTGGTTGGAAATGTTACGATCTACATATTTGCTACACGAGGTATAATAAGACCGGGACCTACTGTTTAAAGCCAACTTCGAATGGATACGAACATACATGGAGCAGTGGGCGAAGGAGTGGCCGAAAGGAGACTCTTGGTGAAGGTCAGGAAATTTATAAGAAAAAAATATTTAATCTGATAAATATAACATTATTCGGTTGATTTATTATTTTTATTGATATCAAGCATATTATATATATATATATATATATATATATATATATATATATATATATATATATATATATAAATATATATTAATATACATACATACATACATATATACATATATATATTAATACATATACATACATACATATATACATATATATATTAATACATATACATACATACATACATATATATATATATATATATATATATATATTTAATATTAATTTAATAACTTTTGTTCATAAAGTGAGTTCGGGGTTTGCGCGATATTTCTGATTTTTCCCTCCAGACGCGTTATAGACTTAGTTCAGCTTCTGTCTGGTATACTTTAACCAATAGTTAGCGAGTTCTCTTTAAACATGGGTATTTTGTATCACGTGATCAATTGTGCTTAGGGATTATTCGTAGTCTTTTACCTTAGGAATCCCTACTTGAAAAGAGTATGTGCGGGATCACATGGTCTGTATGCACAAAGTTGTAAAAGTTTTTGCCTGTTGTACGGATTTCATGTTTATTACCAGAAATAAACTGTGTTGTGATTTTGAATGAGTCTTGCCCATATTAAGGTTGGGAAACCCTACTCTAAACCTTCTACCATCATCGTTGAAAACCTATGATCTAGATCCATCGAATATAGCCGAAACCCATTAATTCATGAATATCTGAACATTCACTGAGTTAAATAATTTTCAGATGCATTTTAAGATGCGTAGCGTAAATAGAAAGCCTTAGCATTGTAAAAACCTTTTCATACAGTTCATCAGAGCGTTCACATCAATTTTCTGTTACCTTAAAAATCCTCAAAAACTGAAGAGCAGCGGTTACGGGATTCTTTGCTTCACCCCTCCAAAGACAAATCTTTTACGCAAATTGTAGTTACAGGTGAGATAAATATATCTCGTCGTCTTTCACCTCCTTTGTGTGCTTTTTATCGATCTACCTATACTCGATCGATACCCAGTAAAGAAAATTTATCTTTAAGGCTGAAAAGATCAAATGAGCAAATTAACTCGATTTCATTTATCGCACGTTCTATAGTTTTGGGTTTCACCCGAAGCTTCACAATTTTTCTTTCTGATTCCCAATCTATCTACCTATCTATTTCTTTCTAAATATATATTAAAAATGAACCTAAAAAGTCACTAAATTATATTCCCCAATTTCAATTCCCATTTCGTAATAAAAAGAAACTGAATTCAGAGAGCACAGTGATTTCAGGTTACGAGGGTCAAATGTATTAGACTACATTTCTTTTCATATTCTTGCTATGGTTCTCAAGCTTCAAGCTCATATTTAGGAAGTTGAGTTCAAGACTCGCGCCAGGTAAAGACCAACATATTCATTAATGGCGGTTGCGGCACGTAAAATAGGTCCATGGTCGCAATATCCTCTCTTTTCAAATTATACCTCTTAAGGTGACAGGCCAAGCTTAGGGGTCTTTTGCTAAGTACCTGCTTCCAACTACAAGAACTCATTGAGCATAAAGACGTTCATTCTATCGGTGTTCTTCAAAATGAAAGACCCAACCTTTTGGCTTAAATCGAGTAACCTCCGGCTCACAAGCATGGCACGTCTAAAGGGCACTCCTCACTATGGTCAACTGCAAGCCATTACCACAGTCTGGAGGGGGTAAGGCTTATCACGGTCGACGATGACAAACGATAAAATGGCCTTGACGGAGAATGGATTCGGCAACGGTTTTTCTCCAAAGGTCAAAGGCAGCCAGGTGCGCAACTAAAATGCTCAGTACAAGTTGAGTTAATTTTCCAAGAAAGTGAGAAATTCATTATTGGGTGGCATAAGTAACGTCCAGTGGCGAGCTGTAGGTTTAAATGCAGGGTGTGCAGAGAACATGGATTTTCCAATAAATCTTTAATTATTGAGACATCTGAGTTCTCCATTCTGAAACGGGTTATTTATTATGAATATAAATTTAAAGATTACAATAAATAAAATATTTACCTACGAATAGTCGAGTTATAACTATAAAAACTGCTAAACTTACGAGAATTCTACTAGCACTGAAGCAAAAATCATGTTTTTTGTTGTATGGTGTCATATCGGCGTCGAAAAAGCCACGCTTAGGGCTTCCACGAAAAACTTATATGTTCAGCAAGAGTAGCACGGCACCCGCCGCTGCGGTGCCTCATCCGAATGTTCATTGTTGCCGACAAACCGAAAGTCTATTCCACTTGCCGAAGATTTCACTGCACGCTGGCACAATAGAGCGAAATGTTTCTTGTTCGGTCAGTGGATTAAATTATATTTATTGTTTTTAACATTTGGAAATCATATATTCTGCGAAAAACATCGTGACAATTTTTAAAAACAAAACCAAAGATATGGTGTTACATAATATAGCTTATATACTGTTTGTAAGATATAATGAATGGTAAAATTTAGACTGTTCTGTTAAAATTCGTTTCTTCAAAACAAAACAACATCGTTTTTCAGCTAATTATTTCAATAAATATAATACATCACCGAAATTACTTTATCACACTAAAACATTTCACTTTACATTGTGAAATACTTCTTTTATATTTCCATGAAAACAAAATCTTACAATATATAAATTTAAACATTAACCTTCTGCAAAATCGTATGGGCAGTTAATCAGATAAAAAAACAAAATCGCTTCAGCACGTAAGTCCCCGCTCTAATACAACGCTTAATAAACCGTACCTTCGGATGATTCTGAATGCCAAGTGCAGGAAAAATAGCTGCACTTGCCTCAGTCCCATAGTATGCTGGTCTTCTCAAGTAGCCCATACATTTAAAGCGTGACTTTCAGTTTAGTGCGCAGTGCGTACACATCAGAACTTCCTTTGTTCGTTTGCACGCTACGTGGTGCAGCACCTAGTACCGCACGCACTTCGGGAATACAAGCAAGCAAATCAACATAATATTTGAATATATTATAAATATTATTTATTATATACCATATAAAGCTAGGTAGACATAGGTGCAGAAAATTATTGTCCCTCATAATTTTGCCAGGGTGTGCAGTGCACACCCTGCACAAATGGACTGTACGCCACTGGTAACATCATTTCCTTGGCAGGTTTTGTGGAACACGAACGTGTGAAACTGCTATCCGCATTTCAAAGTTTGGTGGGGAGTTTTAAAGGACTTTTGACTAGAATGTCTTCTTTAGTTTTGTGCGTGAGTTGATGACAGCTTAAAAGTTAATAAGTTGCCGAATTTAGCACCATAGAATCAAATAAATGCTGGTTGTTCTTACAAAATATTACATTTAAATTTCAGACATTTCAGCTATATACGGCTCCGGTTCTGGGATATTAACAAGCTGCGTGCAAGATAATATTTTCAGTCCTCTACTAATACGGATTTCCAGTAGATACGTAATTTAGCCTAATGTTCATAACCTTTCTATTGTGTTTGTATAATTGCTGAGCATAACTGAGTACTGATACAAAAGTTAAAAAAATATATTCATCATACACCTATTTTGAGTTTATTATACTAGATATTTCATTTAAAAAAAGTAACAAAGTGCACTTATAAGCTGAATTCTTTTTGCTTTCTTATACGTCAGTTCATCAATATCTAATAATTGTAAATTTTTACATAATTTCTTTTCAATTGCTAACAAACCTAAAGAGATAATAAAGGAAGAAAAAGAGAGTCAGACATTACAATTTGGTATCAATATTATACATCATAACTTACATTTTACTTATTACAAATCTGTTTGCCTGAATAGTAAGGGTGCTGAATTTCGTTACCAAAGTTTGTGGACTTGAATCCCATTGTGTCATGCATATTCGTAGCAGTTCGGAATCGGCTTTATGCGGTAGGTCCCGGTCTTATTACCACACGTGTTACAAAAAATTAGACCGTAGCTCTCCAAGACTAACCAATCGAAATCTGTTTGGGTTTCTTTGAATCCGCATTTATGAAACTTTTTAAAGTAAGAATTTGATTCAATATTACTTAAAACATTGCAAGTCAATCTTTTTTCAAACAACAAAATATGTGAAGAAGTAATCATTAAACACTAATACAGGTTTATGATAATTTTTCCCGACTCGAAAAGGCAGAAAGAAGTAGATTTCCTAAGTATAAAAACCTTATTCTAAATAAAGCTTCAGCTTCCTTATTTTAATGCTATTTATTCTATAGGACACCCTAAAAAATTGGTCGCCTGTGTGCATGCATGCCCTGTAGTTCAGCCCCTACACCTACCTACACACACACACACACACACACACACACACACACACACACATATATATATATATATATATATATATATATACAAGTATATATGAATATATATAAATACATATATATATATGTCAGGATTTAAAATGTAGATTAATTTTAAGAGATTTTAATTAGGGATTCTTTAACTGAGAGTGACGTGGCGTGAGGGGTTAGCCACATAAATACGGCTCATGCGCAGTGATCTGGGCAGACAGCAGTGTGCACATTACACGGACAGAGCTACGGCTACCCGAAGCAGCTAAGCCTGTCTTTGTTAAAAGTTGGGAGCCAATGTGAGACGCTATTAACGATGATTGAAAAGTAGTGTGTGATGAGATTTAAATAAAGATATGAGGATGATGTCATGACTCTAGTGTCGTTTAGTAGTCGTGTCATATATATATTTATGTATATATCTATATATGTGTTTATGTATATATATAATATATATATATATATATATATATATATATATATACAAGTATTATTGAATATATATAAATACATATATATATATATATTTATGTATGTATCTATATATGTGTTTATGTACATATATAAATATATATATATATATATATATATATATATATGCTAGGTTTAATGTGATAAATCAGTTGTTATTAATGATGTTTTTATTCGTGTAAAACGTCTAAACTGATTTTTACAAGAATTATTAGCAAAATATATTATCTCGTATAAATTCAATAAAAAACATCAAGTGATAGTAGAAAAAATCGCGTATTGTTTCTACAATTGCAGAGAGATTGGTATTTTTTATAATATATAACACAAATTATTTATATATATATATATATATATATATATATATATATATATATATATATATGACATGGTCCAGTATTTAGGCGAATGGAATAATTAGTCCTTCTTAGTAAAAAAACTTCTTTATTTAATTTGGGATTTCCATTTCAGGCGACGCTTGCGCCATTTTCATTTATTTGTGGCGAAAACTAAACGTAGAATGTGTTGACAGCTCCATGTCTACGCGCTACTGATTCTTCTCGCTTGATTAGTCGTCAACTTCCTGTGAAATATCTCTGCGTCTGACTGGATTATCCTAAAACCTTACGCGAGTGTGGGTCTTTTTCATTTATTTTATTATTATAAAAGAGTTCCCTTTTAAATTTGCTTATAACTCTGGTAATTCCCCTCTTTAGACCTGACATATATATATATATATATATATATATATATATATATATATATATATATATATATATATATATATATATATATATATATATATATATATATATATGTGTGTGTGTGTATATATATATATGTATATATATATGTATATATATGTATATATATATATGTATATATATATGTATATATATATATATATATATGTATATATATATGTATATATATATATGTATATATATATATATATATATATATATATATATATATATATATGCATATATATATATGTATATATATATGTATATATATATATATATATATATGTATATATATATATATATGTATATATATATATATATATATATGTATATATATATGTATATATATATATATATATATGTATATATATATATGTATATATATATATATATATATATATATATATATATATATATATATATATATATATGTATATATATATGTATATATATATATATATATATATATATATATATATATATATATATATATATGTATATATATATATTATATATATATATATATGTATATATATATGTATATATATATATGTATATATATATATGTATATATATATATATATATATATATGTATATATATATATATATATATGTATATATATATATATATATGTATATATATATATATATGTATATATATATATATGTTATATATATATATATATATATATATATGTATATATATATATATGTATATATATATATATATATATATATATATATATATATATATATATATATATATATATATATATATATATATATATATATATATATATGTATACACACATATACATATGTCTGTGTGTGTTTTAATCCACCACAAATATAGAAAGGGGCTGTGTTGAAATCAAGTGACCGAAAAAGGAAAATTCGAAAATTTGAAATAAAAATGTGAGTTTATTTTAGCATACATCTGCAGGTATTTTGGGTGAGAAAAATAGGTAGATGTCTATATAAACGGTCTATATAATGTGAGCTAACGAATCAGTGTTAATAGTTTGTTATGAGATGACGCGAGGCAAAGTTATAGTAAGTTATATATAGAATTATGTATAAGAAGTGCCGAGGTATGCAGGAGTTAATTTTGGTGTCAACAAAGACTTTCGCCAAAGGTTTCAATTTAAGGAAAAAACCATCCGAAATTTATTTTAAAATAAATTATAATTACCTTGGTTAATTTTAAGTTAAAATATCATTACATACTTATATTTATATATGATCTTCTTGTTTAAATGAATGTTTAAATTTATCTAAAAAATCTTATATATTAAATGTTATTTATTAAAGATATAGCTTCTTTAATTAAAAAATATACTTTTTGAAAAATATAAATTATTAATGCTAAAAGAATAGAAATTTACAGCAAATTGTAAGATAAACTATTCTTTTGTATACAAGCGTACTGTTAAAGAGGTTTTAGTGAATTTTATTGCAGTATTTGAAAAACTGACATTCGAAATCAAACGAAATTATGCCGTGTTTACGACATTCTGATAATTAAAACTGAAGGTCTGAAAACAAAACGAAATTTAATTTTGGTAAAGCTTTTGAGAAGTGGAGCGCTTAAAAGAAATAAAAGCTTTTCATTCTAAACCTAAGTGTTTCGAAAAAATAAATAAAAGTTGTTTTGTTGCTTGTGACGATTCTTTTTATTTTTATTTTTCGAATCTGCTTTGAAAATTCAGTTATCATTTATTTTAGATGCAAAATAACATTTCACTTTTGTGATTTTTTTTCTTCTCGCTTTTTTTGCTGAAAGAAATTTTTCATCTAATTTCAGTTCTGATAAAAGTGTTTTAGAATCTTTACATTTATTCCATTATTGGAATTTAAAAATTTCTGGTGCCATTGCCAATTGTTTTGTAAAACTACATTTAACAAAAGAAAGTTTAAGTGGATAAACAAGAGATTTCAATTTTGTTTTTTAAAATATTCAATTTTTGGTCGTAGTTTAAAATATTAAAGTAATTAATACTATAATATACACCAAATGAGATACTAATAATTCTGTACTGGAATTTCTGATGCGGTTGCACCTGGAATGGATAGAGGCATCCATATTAGATTCTTGATGAGGTAGGGTTAGCAAAATTCAAATCGAGTAAAGTTTATCTTCTCCTAAACTATGGATCCGATTCTAAAATAAATTTTTATTAACATACTTCATATTACCGCAAAAATCTGTCGTCTTTAAAAAGTTCGACATCCACCCCTCCACCCTTCCTTTCGAGCGTTTAACGTCATTATTTCGAGCCCTATTTTCCCCGGTTAAGAGCATGCGATTAAATTTCTCACTTCATCACATAATAAATAGGTAAAAACAAAAATATTTTTTCTAGCATTATGACTTCATTCCTTTAACCATCTCATTTATTCGTTTCTTATTTTAAATTACTTAAATACCGTCTGCATTATTTTCATACGTTTCACCACTGAACTTAGATATTACGTATATAATTTTCTTTTGCATTTGGCTTAAATAATAGATTAGGTACATATGTAATAATTATAAATTGAATCATCGATTATTTTTTGTCGCAAGTTACTTCTCAGCCAAAAAACAAACCATTTTTTTCCGGCCTCATAGGGCACTCTACAATTCTGGAAAATTAAAACTTTTACTGATTCCTTCATATGATGGGCTATCTGCTAGTACATAATATTTCAAAAAGCAAGCACAATTTATTACAGGCACGTGAAAGCCATAGTGAAAGTTCTTGTATAAAAATCTTTTATACATTATTAGCTTACTTTTTTGAAAACTTGTATTATATAAATTGAAATATAATTAAATTAACCACGATAATTAGTACGATAATACTAACATCAAACATAAAATAATATTGGATTTAAATTCATTTTCTTATAAAATAGCTATAAAATATAATTTACCCGAGGAAGCCTTTACACAATGCCAAATTGTTACTTATAATTTAATATGGGCACATTACTTTAACGCTTTAAAGGGACGCCAACACGATACGTTAATTAAACCTCCTAAATTAATAGTAAAACACTTGAAAGACTGTTGTATAATTACTTACATTGACAAAGTTGCATCTAATCATTCGTTTATTTGTAAAACCTTATTATAAAGAAATAATACGTGGTTTTTACAAGAATTCTAAATTATATAGCATATATGAATACAGTGAAACCTCCCTCAAGAAGCACATATCAACATTATATAAAATATTGGTACTTCTATAAATAAAATTAATTTTCCATACATTGTTGCTATTCCTAAATTTCACAAAAAACCCCATTAAGTTCAGACCCGTAATAATAGGTTATGACACTTATATTACTAAAGCTAATTTATTATTATTAAAGATCTTAAAATTGTTGTTCATTAAAGTTAATAATTTTGATTCAGCTATAATTAAAAACAGTGTTGAGTTAATTGATAAATTAAAAGTTACTGATGATTTAACTCACTTTAAAGGTTATGACATTGACGACTTGTTTAATAATATTGATACTTTAGTGGTGTTTAATCTAGCAATGGAATATTTTGGTAGATTTGATTTGATGGAATTCATTTCCATGAACAAGTATAAAAATTTACTCAAATTTGTACTTTTTGAAAATTATCTATATGATGTCTCTCAGTTTTATCAGCAGATTTTTGGTGTACTTATGGGAGGAGGTTGTTCTTCGGCGTTTGCAGATATGTATTTGCATTTTTTAAAAAATAAATCTTCTATTCTTCTTAAGGTTTATCTTTATAGATATGTTGACGACATCATTATAGGTTTTAAAGATAATCGTGATTTTATTTTAAATTTTTATCCTAAAAATATAACCATGAAGGAAACCTCAATTAGATTCGACGGTTTTTTAAACTTTTTAGATTTGGCTGTAAGAGTAGTTAATAAACGTATCGATTATCAATTATATGATAAAAGGGAATCTTAAGATTTTATGACTAATCGTATAACGGATTGGAATAGTTGCTTAAACATTAATGTAAAACGTAATATCTTTTTAAATTTCTTGATACGTTGTAATAGACTAAACATTTCTACTTCGATTCTGGATAATATTATTAAGGAATATGTTAGCCAGATTTTAAATGCAGGTTACCCACGTTTTTTCATGCTTTAAAGTTTGCAGTCATATCTTAAATCAACTAAAGAAGAGGTTCTGCGTCTTGTGGGTTGGTTATGAGTATGTGAATTCAGTTTAGTATTTTTAGTGGATTTTATAATTTTAATGTATACATTGGTTAGTTGTTGTTGATTTTAATTTCACTTCAGTTTATAGTCTTACTTTTCGTATGGATTGTTTTTAGACTATTTGTCTTCTTTTATTGCTGTACCTATAGTGAGAGTACCTATAGTGGGAGCGTTTCATATGATTAAAATGGCCATTTAACCGGAAAGTGGGGGTCGCAATTCCCCCCCCACACACACACCGCTTCATGTACACCAATTCCTTTTCCATATTCGTTCCAATTCTTTCTTTTATATTTGTTTCCTTTTAACTAATATTTAATTTAACTTTTCTTGATAGTAGCATGGCGCATCAGGATTGCTAATGGAATTCTTATTTAATCTTATTTAATCTTTTATTCTTTACTTTTATATTATATTATTTACTTTTGTTATAAGAAACAATACATTAAAAAACTTAAAATATATTCACCAAGTCAGAGAAATAGAAATCGACCTACGTGCACAGTAATTTTCGAAATTTGTAAATTAGAAAATAATTTTTATACCAAATAAGTCAATTAACAATTTTTGTAAACTTCAATTATTTTAATATGAGTAATACATTTTATTTTAAAGCAGGCGTTCCAAACCTTTTTCTGGATCACCGATCATTTTATAATAAAAAACATTCGAATAATACATCTACATACATAATACAAATACATAATAATACACTCGAATAATCTTCCATAATAGCTAATTATACCAAATTTTAAAATTGTG
>CM063508.1:31592364-31594864 GCA_032207245.1 Pardosa pseudoannulata | reverse complement strand
AAAAACGTATTTAAACAAATAACAATAATAATACTTCTTTACAATAATTTTATAAAAGTTTTCTGTAACGAGACAACTAAAATCAGTATCTTAATGTGTCCTACATTTCTAACAATTTACTACCATGGATATGAAACTGCTGCTCGTTGTGACCAGGAGACTACTTCATGTCTGTGTTTATGTCTGTATCTGAATTAGTGGTAACAGCCACTGTTAACCACTTGGACTGGCAAGAAATTTACAGATGCGCGTACTCTGATTGCAACTCACTGCTAGGTGTTAACTCAGTTTAGCAGTATTTAACTCGCTTAATGAGTTTACGTCACAGTGACTGTAGGCGTCTCGCGTGTCCACAGGCTGTCTTTCCGACGACTGCACGCCGCGTTTCTGTACCTGCTAGCCTATTGTTACTGGCGCAGGTATCGCGGGTTCGATGAAAGCCTGTCTTGGCGACAATTAATTACTTCAGCGACATAATCCTAGACTAAATATTTATTATTTACAAATTTGTTGAACATATGTACACTGAACATCGTTAACCACAAACATGGCTGAAAAAACCCGAGAATAACCAAATAGTGTCTAGCGGCCTGTAACTCTCTCTCTGTTTTAGCTCTCCTTCATGAATGTCCGTTCCATCTCGTTCCAGACGGGCATCCCCTCCACTGCTGTTGGCGAGGGCCGGGGTGAAATCCCCTCCTCTTTTGGTCAGGCTTTCGCCTCCATGGAAAAATGTCCCTCTTCTCCTCCGCAGCTGGCGGGGGAGGCAACCTTCCCCCCTCCTGGTAAACTTTCACCTCCCTGGAGTAGGGCTTGTCTACTCTCTCTCGATGTTTCCGTCTTAAATAATGTAATGTCCGTAAAAAAATGCAGGTGTCCATGTAACACAAACTCGAGTCTTGAGTCTAGTATTACAGTGACTTTCCAAAAGTTTTCCGTTAGTATTCACTTAAGGTATCCGTCTACGTTGAAAACGTCATTTTTTGCCAGAAATCATAATTTCTTTTTATTTCTCTATTGTAAAATTTCAACTTTTAGGCTTCTAAATCTGTTTTTGTTTTGTCTCTACGGCATTTAAAAAAAAAGTTACCGATGTTTAAACATCAGTGACAGCTTTCAAAACAAAACGGAAGCAGCCACTTCGGAACCGGAAGTTGTGAATTGAAAGCCTTTTAAAGAGCATTTTTTGGACAAAACTTTTTAAATTTTCATGAAGATTAAACATTTTTCTAGTATTTTTAATAATTAACAACTTGGCAATTAGAAAGTCTTAAAGCAAGAAAGTGTAGGGAATTTTAAACATGTATTTTAATTTTTTAATAGTTAAAGTTGCTTTCATAAACTCCAAATGCATTTTTCTCAGAACGGTATTTTTAATAAAATGTTGAAACTTAAAATGAAATTTCTCGAAAAGTTCTTAAAATATTTTGTTGAAAATTATTATGAATGCTTTTTATAGTATTTATTAGTGAATGACCTAAAAGCTTTAAATTTGGATAATTTTAAATGATGTTACACTCATAGTTAGATATAAAGGTAATGAAAATTCGTTAAAAATTCAATGTGTATGATTTTGAAGGACCAAAATTTTTTTACCAAATGTAAATTAAGCAAATATTTTATGTGATTCACTATTCCAGAGTATAAGAAATGTGTTGCACCAAAAAATATTGAAATAATTTAATTTATTAAAAAATTACACTTTTTGAAAAAACACGACTTTTTTTAGTAATTTTTTTTCATTTATTAGAAATTTTATAAAAACTTCTCCAGGAAAAAAAATTTTAAGTGCAATTATCTATAGTAATATAAAATATAAATCTAAAAATATAAAAACATGAACTAGTTTCTACGTTTAAAGGAAAAAGTTCTCCCAACGTAGACTGATAGCTTAAAGCTGATATATTTTGAGATTATGTATGTATTATAAAAAATGTTCTGTGAAATAAAAAGTCGGAGAACCACTGCTCATAGGCTCCCAACGTGAACGGTAACAAGCTAAGAGGTAAATGGGTGTGTGTGTGTGTGTTAAATCAGTCAATCAGGGGGGAGGGGCAGCCAGCAGTCATGAAATAAATACATGCTTGATAGTAATAAAAATATTAAGTCAGTCGAATAATATTGTATTTGCCATAATAAATATATTTTTAATTATAAATTTCATGAACATGAATTTCATGAACTCAAGGGCTTCCGTTTAGCCACCTGTTGCCTAGAGAAAGAAATTTCAATTGCATTTCTTTCATCGTATGTGGCTGAACACGGTCTCAGTGCAGTTCCTAAATATCTACGAAAAGGATCATCACTGGGGAAGATTTTTGATGTTAACGAAATTGAAACTCGACATTGACAAATTGTTAAATCTCCACCATTCTTAAACATGCTATTAATATATATATATATATATATATATATATATATATATATTTAATTTTAAAATCCAATTTTTTTACTACGTTCTTTGTTAGCCGTTTTAATCAATTTCAACCTTTGTAATTCT
>CM063508.1:31577364-31584864 GCA_032207245.1 Pardosa pseudoannulata | reverse complement strand
GCCAAAATGAAATTTTCAAAATGTCTCCCGGACGGAGGACTATACCGCGTACGCTGTGCACACGCGAATGTTGTGGGTGCAATTTTTTCCTTGCCCAAGAAATTTTTTGACAAAAACACTATAAGTATCATTTTAAAGCATTTGGACAGAGAAATTTGACAGTTAACAAAAGATAATAGTAATAATAAATTGTCTTACTTAGGTGTATATGCGAACAATTTGTGCTCAGTAAAATATGTCACGTAATTTTTTTAAAGAAATATGATTTATTAAGTTAATGGTCACTAAATAAATCAGTTAACGAAAAATTTTATTTTGATATTTATTTATGTCTTAACGATACAAATTATTTTATTTTGATCTTAGTTATTACCTTTTTATATTTATATTACATTTTGTAAATATAATAGTAAATAGAATTATAAAAAGGAAAGACAAACTTTAAGCTTTAAAATAGAATAGTTTTAGTGAATGCGAAACGTGAAATCTGGAATTTTCATTTGATATTATTTCTTCACAATTTGGATCCAAATCACTTGTCGCAATCTTTAATACCGCGTTTAGATTTTCGTCAGTAATTTGTGTTCGATATTTATTTTTCGTGTAAATCATTAACGAAAAAGTTCTTTCACAAATATATGTTGAACGAAATAAAACTAGGTATTTAGGAGTGCACGTTCAATTCTATGTAGTAAGCCGACCACACGCTTTATGAGAGTATGTATGTTGCATACATTAAAGTAGGGATATGGTTACAGCTGTTCAAATTATAATGGTCTCTATTATCTATATATTTTTCATTATTTATATGTCCACTATGCATGCAAATACTGTTGATTTCAACAAAATCGTATATAAGAGATTAAAAAAACTGCATGAATTTTCAACGGGTGGGATAAAGTAAGTAAAAGGGCCCGATTCGGCCCGCGGGCCGGCTTTTGCCCACCCCTGGTGTAAGGTATCTATTACCTTTAATAAAAAGTTGATATACACATATATACACATATATAAAAATATATATAAAGCATATATAAAACACATATACAAAACACATATATAAAAATTTTTACCTTTCGGAATGAATATGGGAGAGAGAATTTTATACATTTTTACGTTTTATTTATTTTTTTACGTTTTATTTTATTTAATTTTTTATGTTTAATTTAAGCATTTTGTAGTATTTTTTTCTGTCATGTGCAATCGAAAGCTCCAAATTCCGATTTTGTTGGTATTGATTTTTTTTATATAAAACATATGAATTGTAATGTCGTGACTTGTACTAAGAAATTCGAACGGTAAACAGTATGTGATATTTACACAAGTATCAGAAGTGTTGCCAAATTCAGTACAGTATAAGATTAATTAAATTAATTATCACATTCAACAGTAACTTTAGTGGCATGACGAGTGTAGATCGTTATTATGGCATGAAAAACCAATGATACGTGTCATTTTACTGGAGAAGTTTAATATATATTTAGGTAGGTAGGCCTAATACAGGGTTCCCACTCTTTTTCCAGAACAAAAATTAAGAACTTTTTAAGGACTTTCTAAGGACCAAAGTAACTTTTTATAAGGACCTACTTGAAATACACGGCATAACGACATAAACCCTATTTCCTAAGGAACATATTTTAATGATTATGAACCAGACAAGGCATGTTCAATAAATGCCCAACAATATTTCAGAATTAAGTTTTAAAAAATGCCTAAAAATTAGTAATAAGATATTTCTATTTGACAAAAACTAATTTTTAAAACTGCACTTTTGAGTGATCAAACTAGAAATAAATTGTGAATAAAATACAATATTATAAACAGTACATTCTGAATGTTTAAAAATGACTCTGATATCTCATGATTGTTCCATAAGAAAACTGATAGGAAATTACGTGACGACGATGGTTCGCGTTGATGGAGAAATTGATCACATTACAATTTCAAAATTAAGGAGCTTTTAAGGACCTTTGACAAAAATTAAGTAGTGTTAAAACTACTTAAAAATGAAAGCTAAAATTAAGGAGTTCTTAAGGACTTTTAAGGACCGCGGGAACCCTGTAATACATAGGTAGGTAGATAAACCATATATAGATCATATACAACAATATTTCATATAATGGTATAATTAACTATTATGAAAGAAGGGGTGTTCAAATATATTTTTCTTGTAAGGGGGCTGTGGCCCAGAGAACATTGGGTCCCACTGGTTTCAAACTTATGTTCCGAACGGTATCCACCCACAAGGAGCGTTACACACTTCTATTGGGATCGTAGTATGTTCACAGGTAAATGGAAGGTGTTAAGAGTGTCGACGTAGAAATACAAGGCCGGATCTAAGGCTTGGCACAGCAGGCATTTGTCACGGGCGCATTAGTCGCAGGGGCGCCAAACTGTGCGCAAGAGGCTTACTATAAGAACTCTGCCGAAAATGGGATCCGAACGAGGACAATTCGCCCTCCCCGGAATAAAGATAATGAAAAGTTAAAAAATAATTTCTAAAATATCATGATTCTAGTTAAACGGCAGGGTTAAAAGACAATAAATTAGAATATTAAAAAATATATCTGAGAAAATTATACAGGTATCGGAATAAGTTTCAACAATTCCAAAACATGGAAAGTCTCTAAAGAAATTTTAAAAGGAATTTATTAGATATTGTTAATTTATGAAGAAGTTGGACCTGGAATGAACAAAGGCATCCATATTGAATTCTTGATGAGTTAGGGCTAGTAAAAATCAAAGCGAGTTCGAAAACATTCGAACCCCTTCTCCCCTTTTCAATCGTTTAATGCCATTATTTCAAGCTCTATTTTCCCCGGTTAAGAGCAGGCGATGATTAAATTCATCAATTTATTACATTATAAGTAGATGAAAATAACATTTTCTTTTCTGTCAATATGACGTCATTCTCTTAATTATCTCATTTAATCATGTCTTATTTTAAATTATTTAAATATCGTCTGCATTATTTTCATTCGTTTTATTACTGAGCTTAGATATGACGTAAATAATTTTCTCCTATTTTGGCTTAAATAATAGATTAGGTACATATGTGATAATTTTATCATCGGTATTGAAAACAAGTTCTTTTCATAAACGTCTTGGAGTCTATTTCACGGACTCATAAATATCTAGCGTTTAAGTTATATATCATTGAAAATTGAAGTTTTTTTGGTTGTGTGTGTTTATTTTTTATACATAACCACACGGTTTGCTATCGATTCACTCAATTTTGGACATCATTCATATATACCGCAAATCATCACTGTCAATATTAAAACCTCTCCTGTCCATCTTATAACGTAATATGACAAGATAAATTAAAGTTGGCAACTAACATGCGGTCAGTAAAGATAAAAAAATTATTGAGCGTGTACCAGATAATTCTCAGCCAAAACACAAACCATTTTTTTACTTGACTCATAGGGTACTTTACAATTCTGGAAAATTAAAAACTTTTGTGATCCGTCATATGACGGGCTATATGCTAGTATTTAGTGAATATATTTAAAAATTTAATAACTACATAGATAATGTTTGCTTTTAACTACAGTTTTTCGTGAACGCTTCATCAGAATGATTGAACCATATCTATACCCCTCGATGGAACTGGAACGACTAGGAAATCCAGAAACTATAGAAATAGAAACTACAAACAGCTTGAACTAAGGTACAGTCATCGATTTTTTCGTGGATGTTAAATCTGAAAAAATAATGTTGTGAATACCTTTCCCCCCTTTTTTAAGTAATATATAAAAGTATAAAATTGTTATTTTCATAACACATTGTGTGCGGGTACATTTCGTAGAGGAATTGTACCGGGAGCGGACGTTTTGCGCTTAAATTTAGTTATTCAGTTAAGTCTCAATAGATCGAAAATTATTTGATTTTACATCAGTCGCATCGACTGATGTAAAAACTAGTTTTTATTTGTCTAAATTTTTCCAGAATCTATGCAGTAGACAAGAACATTCGGCTTCGTTTTCCTGTATATACCGTTATTTTTGTAACCACAAACAAACCATGTTGTTACACTAACCCGTGCTAGTACGTGACCCGCGCTCAAGTACCAATCCTCAGAAAAGGTACTAGTACGTGTCCCGCATACAATGAGTTAATTAGGGAATAGTAAGTACATTCTGAATAAAATACATATAGAGAAATCATGTTTACATATTTTCCCCATTATTTTGGGGCGCATGCCAGTTTCTTGCCAAGGGTACCAAAGGACCGAGTTCCGGCCCTGTAGAAATATCGGCAAAAAATTACGGAATATCTCTTAAGTCACTTATTCACCCGTCCTAGCTTGTGCCATACGGGAAGTAATGCCAAGTCGCCAGGACAAAAAGCCTGCACCAATACCGAACAACCAAAACAAAAGCAGAGCCAATTACAAAATAATACAACTCTCTTAAAAATAATCAAATAATATTGTATTTACCATATTAAAATAGAATATATTTTTCGATTATAAATTCCATTTCGGGCCGCATTTTGTACACCAAAGGGTTGGAGTACAGAAATTTTAATTCACTTTCTTTCATCGTATTTTGATATATGTGGTCTCAGTACAGTAGCTCGTTGACTATTCAAAAGACGCATCCAAGTACGGAGATATACGAATGATATTTGAGAAATTAGAACCCGACATTAACTAATTGTTAAAATTCCACCAGACTCAACCATATTATTATCTCTATTTCTGTTCTTATTGATTTTATCCATACTTTTTCGTTTTTAATAAACAATTTTTACTAGATTTGATGTCCGTTTTAATTCAAATCTACTTTGTGATTCTAAATTGATAAATAGGCAAATAAATTAGGTATAGATAACTAGCTACAATATTTTAATATTTGGTATAATTAACTGTAATGGAAGAGAGAACATTCGAATATTTTTTCTAGTAAGGGGGCTGTTGGTGCTAAAAACGTTGAGAACTTTGGTCTAAAATTTTCTGTTCAACACACACACAAATGCTGATATTAATTGCAAAAAAACAATAATTTCTTTTAATTTGTTTCGATTTCATTAAAAAAGTTAAAATTATTTAGATCCTTAAATTATTTAATGAGCTCTATGCACGGCGATTTAAAGAGCAGTAGTGTGCAAAATGTTAACTACTGTTCTCCAAATCACACTAAATCCTAATAACACATATATTTCATTATTAAGTACGTTCCTTTCTTGTATTTTAAGTAGGGATCACATTAAACCTGCCTCTTTTGCACTCCTCTGAATATTTTGGTTCCCTCGTTAACAAAAGCGGGGACGAACGCCGTTGCAGCGAGGACGTAAAATAAACAAACGAGACGAGAGAAATTTCACGTCTCTCTCTACTGAATAAATTTGCTCGATGCACTCTATTCAATTAAAAGCCTTAGAATGGAGAGACACCACAGATTCGGCGCAATATTTCCTGCCTTACTTTGCTGATTAGATAAGTTTAACAGAGTTAGTTCTTCTCCCAAAACAATCCCGCTCTTTAGTTTTAAAAACTGACCTTGAAAACCTCCGTCGCAATTACGGCTGTTGGGAAGAGGCGCAAACTGTAAATGGTAATTTTAAGCTTCCATTAGAAACTCATTAGACTTAAACAATCTTTTAAAACTGTAACGAAGAAATTAATTACGTTCGTGTTTTCTCCTAATTCTAATTCTCTGGAAAGTTCTGATTGGATATTTTTTCTTCACCTACTTAAGTCTTGTTGGGATTATCTTTTCTAATAAATGTTCGCTCCAAAATCGGGTAGAAGGAAATAAAGATATATTGCAGATACGGATGGTTCTAAGGTGTTAAGAATTTCCAATGGGGAAGCATTTATTTTCAATTAAACAAGCTCTTTTTAAGAGTCATTTTCACGCATTATAAAAACGATTTCATTCAGAGATTATGAGATTTTTCAAATGCGCATGCTTAGTTTGGGATGTATCTCCTGAATTAATATTTCAGAAACTGTAAAATAGATTTATAAGAGAGCTACGTGCTGTTATCTAACATAAGTTTTCATAGTAGAGGCCTTGCTATGTTGTTGTGAATACATTAGTTCAGTCCGCTGCTCAAGCTTATGTTGGAATTAAGTACAACATTGCAGTATGAATATAATTCTGTTTTCGTGGTAGAGTTAACACATAAAAACAAACAACCATAATGTTCTAGACACACAGGGCCGGTTCTAGACTAAATAGGCCGATATAATAGATATAGATAGTATGCAAACAGTATTTTAATATTTGATATAATTAACTGTTATGGGAAAGAAGGTGTTCATTTTTTTTTGTTCTTTTTTCTAAAGGACGGGTGGAAGACAAGAAAAGGGTTGGGAAAATTCTGGTTTAAACATTCTACTAATTTTCCAATATTTGCTATTAGGGCTGGAGGATATCAGAAATTTAATATCGCGATATATCCACAAAACTGATATTGATATCAGTGATATATCGTGATAATACTTTAAAAACATTAGTTCAGTCCGCTGCTCAAGCTTATGTTGGAATTAAGTACAACATTGCAGTATGAATATAATTCTGTTTTCGTGGTAGACTTAACCCACATACACAAACAACCATAAAGTTATAGACACAGGGACGATTCTAGGCTAAATAGGCAGATATAATAAATATAGATATAATACTACAGTATTTTAATATTTGGTATAATTAACTGTTATGGAAAAGGAGGCGTTAGAATTTTTTTCTTCTAAAGGGGGTGGAAGATTAGAAAATGTTGTGAAACTCTAGTTTAAACATTCTACTAAATTTTCCAATATTTGATATTAGGGCTAGACCATATCAGAAATTTAATATCACGATATATCCCCAAACTGATATTGATATATTGCGATACTACTTTAAATACATATGTTCAGTCTGCTGCCTCAAGCTTCCCTTGGAATTCAGTACAACATCTCAGCATGCATTAACTCTGTTTTCGTGGTGGTAGACTTAACCCACATACACAAACAACCATAAAGTTATAGACACAGGGACGATTCTAGGCTAAATAGGCAGATATAATAAATATAGATATAATACTACAGTATTTTAATATTTGGTATAATTAACTGTTATGGAAAAGGAGGCGTTAGAATTTTTTTCTTCTAAAGGGGGTGGAAGACTAGAATATGTTGGGAAACTCTAGTTTAAACATTCTACTAAATTTTCCAATCTTTGATATTAGGGCTAGACCACATCAGAAATTTAATATCACGATATATCCCCAAACCGATATTGATATCATTGATATATTGCGATATTACTTTAAAGTAATAGGGTATATTACTATTTTTGACATTAATATGTCAGATATTACTATTTTTCAATACCCTTAGCTTTCATTCACTCCAGACCTTTTTTCCTTGGTAATTAAAATTTTTGAAAATATAATTTGATCCTAAAAATTAGGATATCTGAAAGGTAAAAACAACTATTTAGGAATAATTCATTTTAACACTTAAAAGAAAAAAAATATATATTACAGAAATAATTTATTCAGATACAA
>CM063508.1:31432364-31572364 GCA_032207245.1 Pardosa pseudoannulata | reverse complement strand
GTAACCAATCTATTATTTAAGCAAAATATATAAGCAAACTTTTTCACGTATTATCTACGAGAATGGATTGCAAACCGCTTGGTTATGCATAAAAAGCAAACACACAAACAAAATTCTTAATTTTCAAAGATATAAAACTATAAAGATATATAACGCTAGATATTTATTAGTCCGTGAAATAGACTCCTAGACTTTTATGAAAATAATTTGTTATTAATACAGGGGATAAAATTTTCATTTCAATAAAAAATGATCGATGATCAAATTTAAAATTATCACATATGTACCTAATCTATTATTGAAGCCAAATATAAAAGAAAATTATTTACGTAATATCTAAGCTCAGTGATAAAACTGTTCAGTGATAAAGTTGTTTTTTGTCTGAGAATTATCTTGCAACAAAAAATAATCGATGATCAAATTTAAAATTATCACATATGTACCTAATCTACTATTGAAGCCAAATATAAAAGAAAATTATTTACGTAATATCTAAGTTCAGTGATAAAACTGTTCAGTGATAAAGTTGTTTTTTGGCTGAGAATTATCTTGCAACAAAAAATAATCGATGATTCAATTTAAAATTATCATTTACGTACCTAATCTATTATTTAGGTCAAATATAAAAGAAAACTGTTTATGTAATATCTAAGTTCAGTGATACAGTGTATGAAAATAATGCAGACGATATTTAAATAATTTAAAATAAGAAATGATTCAATGAGATGGTTAAAGGAATGACGTCATAATGCTAGGAAAATTGTTTTTTTTTACCTATTTATTATGTAATAAATAGATAAATTTAATCGCCTGCTCTTAACCGGGGAAAATAGAGCTTGAAATAATGGCATTAAATGCTAGAAAATGGAAGGGGTGGACTTCGATCGTTACTAACCCCAACTCATCAAGAATCCAATATGGATGCCTCTATCCATTCCAGGTACAACCACTTCATAAATTCGAAGACAGACGGACAGATAACTTAGGCTATTATTATACAGGGGATTCGAAATGCGTCAAAATGACGCTTCTCGTAAACCTAGTGTTAAGGTCCCTTTAAATAACTAAAATAATATTTCAAAAATATTTTTGCTTACTTACCAGACCGAAAATCGTCTGACTGGAGTGGAAGGGCACTTGCTGCTCTCTTTGAAAGAGTGGTGGCGTTTCCGGTAGGGATCCATATTTGGTCACGTCAACTTAACCAGATATGTTGAACTGGAGGTTCTTCCACAAAGAAAGAAAAAACTGAAGATGATTTTATATTCTCCAAAGGATATGTGCTACGTCTTTACCACTCATCCAAGTGTACAAAAAGAAAAAGTTCACAAGCTGATGAGGTTCCGGAAGACAAGCTTGCTGGAAAATTGGTCAGAGTATAAAATAAGCATTCCAAAGAAACTGTTACAGTCAGATTTACAACGAAAGTCCTCTGTGACTTGTTGATTTTTTACTTCTACAATAAAATCTCGATTTGTCTTACTATTGCTCTCAATGGGAACACAAAACGGAAAAAAAAATTCTGGAGTAAAGTTGCTAAATGTTTCTAATTCCTTAAAATCGTTTTCCCAGCCTCTAAATGTCTAAATCAAAGGCGTGTCGTCGACTTAAAATTCTTTCAATACATTTCCCAAAGCTTTCTGTCCTGTAGATGTAATTTTTTTGTCTATTCAACAAGTTTTTCTGCTGTCGCCGGCAAATGGCTCCGCGTTTTTCCTGATCCTAACAGTTTAATTCGCTGACTAAGTTTTTTGTCCCCTGGGAAAATTTTTTCTGTCTTCTGTTGGGTGCACCTCTGTTAGCCTGTAAATGTCTTAATCAAAAGAGTGTCTTCGACTGAAAATTCTTTCTATACATTTCCCAATGCTTTCTGTCCTATAGATGTAATTTTTTTGTCTATTCAACAAATGTTTCTGCTGTCGCTGGCAAATGGCTCCGCGTTTTTCATGATCCTAACAGTTTAATTCGCTGACTAAGTTTTTTTGTCCATTTGGAAAATTTTTTCTGTCTTCTCTTGGGTTGCACCTCTGTTTGAGCTGAGTGATTTTTGTGTCGTTCTTTTTTCTCTCTTTGACTAGTAAAGATGTCCGTTTTTTCAGCTCTAAAATAAAGTTTTAATTAGATTTGTGACGTTCTCTTTAATGTTGTCAAACTGCATCTTACCGAATTATTGCTAAGCTATTTAAGCATCTGCTTGCCCAGTACTCCGGGCAAGTAAAAACAATAAGTGCAACATAATTATTCTTACTATAGGAAATAATTTTTACATACACACACATATATATATATATACATGTGTGTGTATGTCGTCAGACGGACTATACGACGAGTGTTTTTGCAGTTATGGCCGGAAACAAAACCCCATTTTAGTCACAAAAAATTTTATTATTAGAGCGGACGGGTTCCCACTTCATATCAGAGACGAAACAAACTTAGATATCCGCCAAAATTGAAAATTTAAATAAAAATCTAAATAAAAATCTGACTTCCACAGTGTGCATCCCATTATTGTTAAGAATTTCCTCAATTAGCCAATAGGGCAATATAAAGTTTAAATTGGTTAGACCCCATCCCGGGGGGCTTGAACCAATGGTTAGTTTAGAATACGAGTTAAAAAGGAGAAAGGAAAAAGACGTGAGAGTTTTGCCCTTGACTTTAGATTTGAAATCAAGCCTTTGATAACTTTCTCGAGCATAATGCGGGCTTTTATGCTATAAATTTACTTTGGCACGTTTGAACTATCAAAAAAAGAAAATTCTCTGACAGTATATTCCATAAGGGACCGTCTTTGGGGAGTATTATACAAAACCTCTACATTAGTTTACTTTCTCTTTACACCTTGGTAATTTTACTTATCAAACTAGCATATAGCCCATCATATAATGGGATCAGTAAAATTTTTTATTTTCTAGAATTGTAAAGTACCCTATGAGGCAGGTAAAAAATGGTTTGCTTCTCGGCTGAGAATTATCTTGTACAAGCTCAATAATCTGTTTATCTTCATACTTCTCTAAAGCCTCCCGATACTGTGAATGCAGTTTAGAATCACGTTGAATTCAGTTAGAAAGATAATTCAAAGTTTTCTTAGCTACTTCGAAATTATCGTTCTTCCTAATTTTTTTGTCTACAGTAATTAATGAAGTAAAGGAATGAAAGTAACATTTCTACTGCACCCTGGAGGTAGAGAGAATTTGTTGTTAATACCTGTGATAAAATTTTCATTGCAACAAAAATAATCGATGGTTAAATCTAATATCGATGGTTAAATTATCACAAATGTGACCAATCTATTATTTAAGCAAAATATATAAGCAAACTTTTTCATGTATTATCTACGAGAATGGATTGCAAACCGCTTGGTTATGTATAAAAAGCAAACACACAAACAAAATTCTTAATTTTCAAAGATATATAACTATAAAGATATATAACGCTAGATATTTATTAGTCCGTGAAATAGACTCCTAGACTTTTATGAAAATAATTTGTTATTAATACAGGGGATAAAATTTTCATTGCAATAAAAAATAATCGATGATTAAATTTAAAATTATCACATATGTGCCTAATCTACTATTGAAGCCAAATATAAAAGAAAATTATTAACGTAATATCTAAGCTTAGTGATAAAACTGTTCAGTGATAAAGTTGTTTTTTGTCTGAGAATTATCTTGCAACAAAAAATAATCGATGATCAAATTTAAAATTATCACATATGTACCTAATCTACTATTGAAGCCAAATATAAAAGAAAATTATTTACGTAATATCTAAGTTCAGTGATAAAACTGTTCAGTGATAAAGTTGTTTTTTGGCTGAGAATTATCTTGCAACAAAAAATAATCGATGATCAAATTTAAAATTATCACATATGTACCTAATCTATTATTTAATCCAAATATAAAAGAAAATTATTTACATAATATCTAAGTTCAGTGATAAAAAACTGTTCAGTGATAAAGTTGTTTTTTGTCTGAGAATTATCTTGCAACACACAAACAAATCGATGATCAAATTTAAAATTTTCACATATGTACCTAATCTATAAAGCCAAATATAAAAGAAAATTATTTACGTAATATCTAAGTTCAGTGATAAAACTGTTCAGTGATAAAGAATTTTTTGTCTGAGGGGATAAAATTTTCTTGCAACAAAAAATAATCGATGATGATCAAATTTAAAATTATCACATATGTACCTAATCTATTATTGAAGCCAAATATAAAAGAAAATTATTTACGTAATATCTAAGCTCAGTGATAAAACTGTTCAGTGATAAAGTTGTTTTTTGTCTGAGAATTATCTTGCAACAAAAAATAATCGATGATCAAATTTAAAATTATCACATATGTACCTAATCTACTATTGAAGCCAAATATAAAAGAAAATTATTTACGTAATATCTAAGTTCAGTGATAAAACTGTTCAGTGATAAAGTTGTCTTTTTTGGCTGAGAATTATCTTGCAACAAAAAATAATCGATGATTCAATTTAAAATTATCATTTACGTACCTAATCTATTATTTAGGTCAAATATAAAAGAAAACTGTTTATGTAATATCTAAGTTAAGTGATACAGTGTATGAAAATAATGCAGACGATATTTAAATAAATTAAAATAAGAAATGATTCAATGAGATGGTTAAAGGAATGACGTCATAATGCTAGGAAAATTGTTTTTTTTTTTTACCTATTTATTATGTAATAAATAGATAAATTTAATCGCCTGCTCTTAACCGGGGAAAATAGTGCTTGAAATAATGGCATTAAATGCTAGAAAATGGAAGGGGTGGACTTCGATCGTTACTAACCCCAACTCATCAAGAATCCAATATGGATGCCTCTATCCATTCCAGGTACAACCACTTCATAAATTCGAGGACAGACGGACAGATAACTAAGACTATTATTATGCAGGGGATTCGAAATGCGTCAAAATGATGCTTCTCGTAAACCTAGTGTTAAGGTTCCTTTGAATAACTAAAATAATATTTCAAAAATATTTTTGTTTACTTACCAGACCGAAAATCGTCTGACTGGAGTGGAAGGGCACTTGCTGCTCTCTTTGAAAGAGTGGTGGCGTTTCCGGTAGGGATCCATATTTGGTCACGTCAACTTAACCAGATATGTTGAACTGGAGGTTCTTCCACAAAGAAAGAAAAAACTGAAGATGATTTTATATTCTCCAAAGGATATGTGCTACGTCTTTACCACTCATCCAAGTGTACAAAAAGAAAAAGTTCACAAGCTGATGAGGTTCCGGAAGACAAGCTTGCTGGAAAATTGGTCAGAGTATAAAATAAGCATTCCAAAGAAACTGTTACAGTCAGATTTACAACGAAAGTCCTCTGTGACTTGTTGATTTTTTACTTTTACAATAAATTCTCGATTTGTCTTACTATTGCTCTCAATGGGAACACAAAACGGAAAAAAAAATTCTGGAGTAAAGTTGCTAAATATTCTTTCACGCACCTTTCACGTGCATAGTTAACAAGGACGAGAGGTTGATGTGTTGCTGATTCAAAGACAATAAATAGATTGTGATCAAATAACTTGTATACGTAAATGCTATTTTGCCGGTTATTTTGTGGTTTTAAATATGAAAGATTCAACCAAAACAGACGTTACAGCTCAGCAGGAAGACTGTTGGCAAACCACTCGCGTCATGTCTTTTTTAGAAACAGTTTTCACAGCACCAAAAATCTACAGGAAGTAGCCAATTCTCACCTTAGTGGAAGTTTCTGCTTCTTTTTCGAATAATCACATATATTCGATATTCATATAAAATGCAATACTTTTGGAATTGTCCATTTTCGATTGCCAATTCGCAGTTTGTCTTTAAAAAAGGCGTACAAAATTAAGTGTTGTTAATTATTTATGAACACTGAAACTTTTATTTCTATTACTTCTTCTTCACACTGAATGAATTATTTATAATAGCCTGCATTTATAATTTTCAAATATTTTACACACATTCAATAATGTTTTTCAGATAGTTTAACTTTATGTCCTGCAGATCAGATTTGTCACGTAGTCATATTTATAAATGCATGAAGGATTTAATGTAATCCAGAAACGAATAAATGTTCTCGAGATTTAAAATATTTCCAGGATGTTTAGCAAAATGTGAAAGGATTTCATTTTGACACACTTTCTTTCACTACAGAAAAACATTTTTTGTTACAAAATATTTATGTATAA
Organism: Pardosa pseudoannulata; assembly: GCA_032207245.1. Classification (NCBI taxonomy): domain Eukaryota; kingdom Metazoa; phylum Arthropoda; class Arachnida; order Araneae; family Lycosidae; genus Pardosa; species Pardosa pseudoannulata. The sequence goes on along the minus strand of CM063508.1, from coordinate 31,566,163 downwards.
AATTACTTTAGGCGCATTTTCTTCCAAGTATAAAAATTTGTTTAAAGTCGAATTTTTTTCCGAGAGTGAACTTGTAAATAACCATATGAATGTATAAAAATTGTTAGAGTTTTCCAGGAAGAATTGAACAATGTTAATATATTGAGTTAATATTAAATCATTATATTTTTTTATAACATGTCAACTCATTTTCTAGTTGTATTTAAGTGAAAGCTTTTTTGTTGTTGTTTTCTTTAAATTTCTTTCAAAGTAAGAGTTTTAATGAGAGTATAAACTCAAACAGGTACATTCAATACACTGGGATAAAACCTTTCACTACTAAATGAATATAAAATATTGTTATTTACTACATGTGAAAAATTAATCTCCAATCAGTTACCAAAGGTTAACAATTAAATCTTCTTTAAAAAAAACCTCGTTTAAAATACTGTTATACGTACATTAAAAACAATACATTCTACTTAGTCAACAAGTAACTGTTCAGGTTTCGACGACAAAATTTCGTTTACTTTACTCTTATTTCAACAAAACGGAAACACAATTCAAATGTTCTTAAAACGAATTAAAAACAGTTTATAAAATTCCAAAACACTCGGTCACTGTTAATCTGTAGAGGTGTTTTTTTATTATTGTTTTTGTTGCACCAAACGATAACGCTGTCCGTCAGGTACAGCCGAGGTTCCTTTTCACGGCGATATCTAATTATAGAATTCCAATACGTTGCACAACAATCAAAAATGGAATGCCTCTTACCTTGTCCATCGACGGCTGGCAACACCGAAAACAAGGGAAGGGGAAGTTTTACCGGATCCCTATCGGATATTAACTGTAGACCGTAACCAATCTTCCAGGTCAGCCCCAATTTTTCTGTTCGGCCGACGAATTCGAGCACACAGTCGGTTTCGCCATCTGTTGATGGGGGGTGTTTTAATTTCGCTAAATAATCACATTCTCGGGGATCAATACCAGTTCGCTGTACACCCCCCTTTACTCTCTTTTACATCACGCCAGATGCAACCACGGACAGTCGAATCTCATAATTTTCGTCCAGTTTCGGAATTCCCAGGCATCTAGTCGTGTCTCTCAACAGCCCAAACGATTTCTCATAATTTTTCCTTTTCTATTCTCTTTTTGTTTTTTTTTCCAGAGTTCGACGGCGCAAAAGGTTCCGGCAAAAGCGGCGGACCGTCTTCAGTGCGTCTGCGTTAGCGCCGGGACCTGGATGCTCTCGAAGAGGGAGGAGAAGAGAACGAAGGTTACCATGGATACTTCCACTTCCGGCTCGGGTTCACTTCCGGAAGAAAGAAAAAAAAAGCCGCACCTTTCCCATTTAGTTCCAGGGAAAAGGTATCGCGTATCGAAATCTCTCGCGCAACAAGTGGTAGGTGAAGGGAATAGATTCGCAAATGAAGGCTGGGCCGCGTTCCAAAACACCTGCAAATGAAAAGGGTTTCATTTTTAGTGACTTTTATTTTAAGCTGTTTCATTCGGAGACGAAAGCGTCATATAAGACAAAGGATAAAAGTTAGGGCATATAACATAAGCGTTTACTTCAAAACAGCTTTAAGTGACAACGCATTAGAGCTTTTGAATTATTTTCAAGTATTAGACAAGTGTAAATGCAAAATAATTTGATCATACAATTTTATCTTAGTCTTCCAACTGGTTGCCATGAAAAAGTTTAAAATATGTAAACAAACACAATATAAAATGTAGTTATATATCAAATCCATAAACTGCCTTGGCCTCAGATAAACAAAGTTCTTTTGACAGGATAACATTTTGTGCTGGCTGTACTTTAACGTTTTCTTGGTGATTTTGCTAGTAATTTCTGTTACGAGCACAATCATCAACAGCCATTACTACTTTAATACTGTTAAAAACAAAGACGTATTTATAAGAAAGCGTGAGGGGGGAGGGGAGTTTCCAGCGGTTTGGCCCCTTTCTGAGATATTTATTTCCTATGTATGCAATGCAAGATTTTTTTATCTTATTACAATTTGTATACATCACCAATTTTCACTGGAGGTGTTAAAAAATTGTTTTTAACAATGAAAAGAGTAAAATTATTTCTTTGCTTTAGAATTGGTAACAAGAGGTTGAAAATTTTAGGTGCACTTGTTTGGACTTTCGGTACATATAGGCATCACTTAACGGAAATGATGGTTTGAACAAGCTGACCTTAAAAGCTAGAATAATTAACCTTTTGGTTTTTGGTTTGGTTTGGTTTTGGAGCGCTATGGTCTACTGTTTTGCACACGAGGGCTAATGAGACCGGTACCCACTGCTTGAAGCTGATTCCGAACGGCTACGGACATTCATGCCACAGTGGGATTCGAATCCACGAACTCAGGTACCGACGATCAGCGCTCTAACCAATCGGCCAGCTTTCGGCATTAACCTTTTGAGGACGGATGGTTAGTATTTCGACCAAGACGTGGAAGTCTCAAAGTACGAGATTGGTTGAAATATGCACCAAGGACCTATTTACCTTACTGTACAATTTAGCTACCATATAGGACAAGGTTATCGTAGGGTTATCTCACACGACACCGAAAATACACTTTATTTATTCCTTCCTACTTATTGTTGTGTAAATTAGCAGTATTATAAACGTTCTTCACAGCATGCAAACTCTGAATCTAACACTCCTGTCTTTATATACAGTAATTTTAAAGAAGCATCCTGTAGCGAAAAGATTAATTTGCTACTGTAAAACTGTAGTTTATAAATTACTGATTATGCCATTCTGATTTCAAATATTGTTGTTATAAAAGTTAAGTAATTTTGTAAAAGAAAAAAGGATATAGGAATAATATATAAATAGAAATTTTTTTAATAGATAAAAAAAATTCATACTATGACTAATGAGGTCACTAATGAAATCAGGTTGTATCATAAAAGTGGTTTAAATTTCATTTTTTACTCTATAAATTACCAATATAACTTATATTTAATAAATTCTTCATAATTCTTAGACTCAATAAAATGCAGAAAATGTGAAAACAATTTAACGGAATTTGGATAATGCATTTGGAAGGTGGGTATTTTATCGTTGAGTCACTACCATGCATGTAAACGTTTAATGAATTAGAAAAACAAGTGTTCTCAGCGTGGCTTAGAGACACAACATTTTTAATGTTTTTAACAGAAATTTAGATTTTTTTAACCCGTTAAAGTTCACCAGTGAAAATTCTTTGCGATTTAATGGAGATGGATTATAAATGTTATCTACGAACCTTATGTATGTGAAAAATATTAAAATTCTTTTCGGTAGTTTCGTGGGGGGATGGCCAGTGGGTTTTAACTGTGAAACTTTCAACTCCCTTGTACAGTTCGAAAATATTACATTCTTAAAGTTAAGTAATATCGTCCCGAAGATTCCAATGATCACACCGTTTAACTTAACAGACGAATTTATTGAAGCTAAGTAGCAACTCGCAACTTTACAAGATGTGAAGTTGCCTACAACTAGTGGGTATAGCTTCATACCCGAACGAATATTCGAGAAATAACTAATTTAATAACAAAAGGATCTAGAATGTTCGAGAACATGCAAAATAAATTTATTTTTAAATTAAAGACATGAACAAATAGCGAGCATGAAAAATGGTTATCTAGTTTACCATATAATCATTGGAATTTCTTTAATTAAAAGAATATACATACTAATAATAGATAAATTGCTAACTAAACAATTTATAAGTGATGTTTTGGGTAAGTATATTTATTTAGGGTCATGACAAAATAATCAAATATCATTTATTTTTTAGAAAAAGAGGTTCGTTTATATTTTAAAGAAAACAATAACTTTTTGTGCCATTTATTTTAGAGTCATCACCCAGCATTAAATATATTTAATGAAGAGAAAAAATTTTCAGCGGTGGTTTCATAGATGTTTTAAAGGGTTAAAGAAATATGAATACTGTATATAATGAAATTTTGTTAAAAAAATTAGTTGCAATTCGTATTTATTATTTATTTTTATCAGGGACAGACATAAACATCCTTCCTTTTTAACAGCATTTATATTTTAAAGAAAACAATAAACTGTATGTTGTGCTACCATTTATTAATAGTTTAAAGAGTCATAAACACCCCAAATAAGCATTATTATACCTTAAAAAAGAAGAGAAAAAATATTTCAGCAGGTGGTTTCGCTACGAAACCACTGTTCTTTAAAAAATTAAAGAGGCAATATGCATACTGGCACTCTCGGATATACTAATGAAAGTTTTGTTAAAAAAATTAGTTGCAATTCGTTTAGTTTATTTATTTATTTATTTTTATCAGGGACAGACATAAAATATCCTTCCTTTACATAACAGCATAGATTGTATTTTAAGAAATCATTAATCAAATATCGTGAGTTACTTTTGGCTGGTAAACGGTTAAAGTATTTGACGATATTTTAGCCAGTAGAAGGAACTTATTTAGGAATCTGGAAGCGCCTTATAAGATACTTCTATTTATCCCAATCTCTAGGTCGCATTTTTTGACTATAACAATAGTATATTTTTTCATACTTCGTTGGAGGAAGTAAAAATGCGGACTAGTTTTTTTCTCCCGTAATAGTTTATGTCGCGAGAAATATCACGATGTTACAGTTACTGCCATTCTGATACTTTTATTGCCTTTGTTAAAGTAAAAGGACAAGTTTTATAACTCGTCATAAAACCCGAGATAGATTTTATATAGAATCTAAGTTCTTGCAGAAACGGGTCAGTTAGTTTACAACAGATCTCGAGAAAGACGTTTATATTTCATTATTAAACATCTATTAATTACTCTCTTAAAAAAACTGTAGTTTTCTACTTTTAACCAATATAATTATACAAAACGCTTGATTACGAATGTTTTTATTTTTTCAATTTTGTTAGGTTATGTGAAATTGGCCAGTGAGTATATCTCGAATTTGTTGTGAGAAAAACAAGTTTACATTAAGGGTGAATAGCACTTTCCAAAACTTAAAACCTTCATTACTTTTTATTTATCTTAAAATAAAAAAGTTATTCTAAAAAAAATTAAGTTCTTAAAAAAGGAGACATTTGTTGATTTCGTTAGCCACTGTATACTTTTGTTAATATAATTATGTATCTCTCTCTCTCTCTTTTTTACTCTCTCTCTATATATATATTTATATTTTATTATAATATATATGCATATTTATGAATACATATATTTACATTAGAAAATTCTCTCTCTATATTTTTATATTTATATACATATATGATATATATATATATATATATATATTATATATATATATAAAATATATATATATTATATATATAATAACATAATATATATATATATATATTTTATACAGATTTTATTACAAACACGTTCTAAAATTAATAATATTTAAAATTTATGATAACCTGGATATAATAAATTATAAAATGAAAAGCATTTCATATATTTATATATATATATATATTTTTATTAATTATATATATAAAATATATAAAATTTATGTATATGTGTATGATATATATATATATATATATATATATTATTATATATATATATATATATATATATTATATATATATATATAATTACATATATTATAAATACATATAAATCATAAATATTTACAATCTCATCTATATAGATATATAATATCATTATATATATTTATATATTTATAATATATATATAATATATATATATATATATATGTGTGTGTGTGTGTGTGTGTGTATGTTTGTGTATATGTGTGTTATACATATATACACACACACACTGTTTTGTGTTAATAAAAAAGCAAATATTTTAGTATAATATATAAATATTGTATAGTCTTTTATATTAATATATTTTTTTAATATATAAAATACACCCAATATAAAAAATAAATTCAATATAAATAACAATTAATATTGTAAATATATTTTTATATCTAATTAGTTAAAATACTTTTTTTTATAAACTTAAAATATAAAGATATAAAAATTTTTAAATCTTATAAATTAAAATAAAAAGGAAATATTTTACCAAATATAAATAAAATAATATCTCTGTATTTATAAATTGTATAGAATATAAAAAATATATGTAATTAAAATATAGTTTGTAATTTTAAATTGAAAATATTTTAATAATATTTATATTTATACTTGTGTATATTTGTATTGTTTTAAGTATTTCTTATACATATAAACATTATAAAATACCTTGTTAATACAGAAAAAATAATTAACAGACAAATATTTTTATATTTTGTTTAATCAAAAATAGATTGTTATAATCAAAACTTTATATAGTATATTTTAAAAATGAAAGAATATCATCAATGGTTTTAAAAGCAAAATATATTCGTGTGTACTATCACAATAATTGTAAAAAATTAATTAAAACCTCCTTTAGTCATTTTTGTATATAATCTATTTTTTTAAATATAAAATATTTAATTTTTAGTTTTCTTTTGCAATTTTAGTTAAAAATATAACAAATAATTTTCTATAAATTGTAATAGAAATAATCAATATTTTTTATAGCAAAAATATTTTAGAAAATATTTTTTACTTTTTAAATATTTTTTACTTCCGATCCATTTTTTCCCTAGAAAGTAAAAATCACAAAACAATTTTCAATAATTATTTTTTTTTTCAAAATAAAATAATAAAATTAAATAAAATGAAAACTAATTTGTAAATCCAAATATGATGTTAATAAATTCGTAATTGTCTTCATGTAAATAAAAAAGATGAATGTATTCGATTTTTAATAATGCTAGTAAATGTTCCAACTTAAAAAAATTAGCTATTTTTTAATAAATATGAATCTATTTTGTTATTTTTTGTTTTTCATTATCTGAAAAAACAACTTTGTATATCTGTACTAAGCATTAAAAAAGAAATATTATGTTATTGCTTTCTAAAGACCTATTTATTTATAATTTAAATATACAAGTTAAAATTTAAAAACACTTTGAAAGCAAAATAGCACAAATTTAACACTCATTTGTGAGATTCGCTCCAAGAATGAAATAAAACTCATATTTTCCTCTTCTTCTCCTCATTTTTCCTAGTAAAATAAGTACATCCTGATATAAACCTAATAGATGATGATTTGAAATAGATACGCCAGGCACACATTTTTTTCTTTGTGCAAAAACGCTGATATAGAAAAGATATTTTTTCCTTTACATTTTCAGAATTTATTTACAGAAAGTAAAATTTCACAAACATTTCAGAAATATTTTTAAAATAATAAATATTGAATAAAATGAAAAACTATATGTAATATATATAAAAATAGTCGGATTTTTTATATTATAGTTTTTTTTTCATATTCAATGTATTTTATTCGCTTTTGTGAGAAGTGCTAGAATAAATGTATATGTCCAAAATTGCAGCTCCTTTTGTACATATTGAATTTTATTTTTTGTTTATTTATTGTTTTGTAATATTAGAGTTATAATGATTATATAAAATAATATGGAAATGTTTAATTATAATGCTTTGTATTATTACAATTCTTTGAAAGCTTTGAAAAAGGCAAATGGACTTTGGGCAAACATATATTTGTGAGAATAGGCTTGGGAGAAGAATCGTCTTGTGTGTGTTTTTTTTGTGTTAGGTGTTGTTTTGTTCTGTGATTGTTTAATTTGCATGTTGTTTAGTTATTTTATTAATTTCTATATATTTAATTGTTTGTTTTTCAGATTATGTATTCATTTAGTAAGTAACGTTTTTGCTTTTTTTTTTTTATTATGTTTTTTTTTTTATTATTGGTTTTTTTTTTTAATTTTAATTCTTGTTTTTTTTTTATCTTTTTTTAGATATTTAATATGTATTTTTTTATTCCTATTGTTATTATTTTTTAATTTTTTGTTTTCTAATATATTTTGATTTTTTAATTAATTTATTTTTTTAATTATTGTTATTTTAATAATGTTTTAATTACTGTTAAAGTGTTTAATTATATACGATGTATATTTTTACCTTTAGAGCCCGAAGGTGACCTTTCGCCGCAGACACTTACGATTAGCGGCAGGTAGAAACGGGTGGTCTAACAATACACGTGTATACTTAATTGAAAACTGTCTGTGCTCTGGAGCCAGCGCGTCTGAGGCTTTGTGAGACTGTTGAATGGAAAGACTCTGCGAAATGATTGTAAATAATTACAGTTCACGTGTGCGCCCATTAGCGGTAGCGAAAAAAGCAATTAAGTTGTTTGGGTCGGTTGATCTGAAGACGGCTTTTCGGCCACAATGGAAACTAAACAGCTGATCCAGGCGGGAAGTGACCGCAAGATTGCATCATCCTGCTTCTGGAAGTTTCCCGAAGATTCGCGTAAGGGGAACCGGGACCGCTATAAAAGAAGAGTGGCGGTGCCAAGACGGGGGCTTTTTCTTCTTGAGGCTTCTTCCTGAGAGAGCCTTTGTAGCTCGAGAGGAATCGCTCGTATTTCCGATTCTGGAGTTTGCTTGATTAGAGACTGACAGCGTCTCTGTTTGCTAAGAAGTCGACCTTCGATTTGGGAATCCCATTCCCGTTATTTTGCTAATTTGTTTTTACTTCGTGCATAGAAGTAGGTCGCCGAGAGTGACCCTTGCTCTCAATTTGGATCGTCTTGCATCCTGAGTCTTCCTTCACGAACCCCAGCGTAATACGCACTCTGAACTTTCGAACCTTGGTGTGAAAGCCGACTGTACAAATCGTCAGCCCGGAGGTGATAGTGTTAGCGTTATTACCGGCACTAACTAGCGAACAATTCCAGTGATTAGAAGCCCTAGCCATACTGTATCCGGTACCCACGCATCCTTATTGTGTGAATGTCATCTCAGCACGAGATCCCAGAATATTCAGAAATCTACTGAATCTGTCTACTAAACAGTTTTCTAGCCTGTTTCATTGACGGCTTCGTCTACCATATCTCCAGTATGTTACAATATATATATATATATATATATATATATATATATATATATATATATATATATATATATATTAAGTGCTAAAAAATCTATTTTGAATTACTTGACCATAAAATTTAGTTTTATTGTATACGTGATCCATATCGAAGCTCATAAGATACAATAAAAACAAGCAATGTCTTGCCAACGAAAAGTTGAGTTGTAGTCAGCAGTCGTATTTGTTTACAAACATGCACTTTCTCTATATTCCTACTTTTGCTCTTTCCGATACGAGTAATTTCGATTTGAGTACTGTGACGTGAGTACAACCTCGCATCGATTGTTCATAGTCCAATCGATTCAATTTCCTTTTTTTTTCGGGAGGGGGGGATTTCTGCCCTGCTGGGATTTGAAACGATTCTGCGATACGATGCATGTGTGCGTCGATCATTTCACACACGCCACGCGAAATCCCGGTCAATCTTTGAACACGGTCAAAAAGTTAATTTTTTGGCTTGCTGTAAAAAGCGAAAATATAACACTAAGTAGAAAAGCCTTTAAAAATGTTGACTTCACACCGAGGAACCAACTGGTGTGAGAAACACTCTCGTCTGTAGCGGATATTAAAAACAAGTATCGTTCTCGGCTTGATATTGCAGCCCTCTTAAGGGTCGGGGGTGATATTATAAAAGCCAACGATTATTAAAATAATTTTAAACAAAGACTAAATATTGTACTAATTTCTAGTATATATTACTGTCATGTGTATTACAATTACTTTATATGAGCTACCATCAAGTAAATTCTATTAACATTATTAATGTGAAAATAGGTATAGGATGTCTATCAAAGGTTTGACATTTTTTTTTTGTTTAAAAATTCATAAAATAATCAAGAAGTTTTTGTGAACTGTTAAACATTAAAATGAGCCGGCTGCATTTGCCGCCGTGAATACCGACATGTTTGTCCGTAGCTGGCGTGAAATGGACTTCTTTATAGACAAGACAGGCCTTCATGGGAAAAGCATTTTCTCAAACTCTTCTTCCATATTGTTCACCTTTTCTCTAAGGTATTCTAGTTGCTCACTCTTGTTCTTTTAAAGTCCTCATCAATACAGTCAACTCATCCAGTCTGATCCTGCCTCTAATTCGGGAATGATTTTCATTGAAGTTTCTCGATTTTTAAAGATGAGGGGGTACATTCTATAACCTTGTCTTGCAAATTTAACTTCATTTTAGTGGATAATATATGACTCTCTGTACGGATTGCGCAGTTCATTATTGTATCTTTATCTCCATGTTCATTTGATGTTCACTGCACCCAGAATGTTTCTTAAAACCTTTCTTCCAAAGATAGCTAGGAAATCTTTGTGTTATTTTGCCACTGCGCAGGTTTCTAAACCGAATGTGAGCATAGGTTTAACAATGGTTCTACATAACACACACTTTTATTTTTTTATTAATACTGATTATAGTAAATTGCTTAATTCATTAAGGTACTGATTAGCAGCAACGAAGCGCTGTTTAATCTGGGTGACAATTTTTTTCTGACAATTCCTATTTAACACATTGAGTGCCATGGGGGTCACGCCGAACGATGGCCGATTGGTTAGGGTGATGACTCTCGGTACCAGGAGTTCGTGGGTTCGAATCCCACTGAGGCGTGGATGTTCGTAGCCGTTCGGAATAGGCTTTAAGCTGTAGGGCCCGGTCTCATTAACTCTATTGCAGAAGGTAGACCGTAGCACTCCAAACCAAAAAAAAAAATGCCATGGGGGTCACCGGTGACCGGTACTCGACTTGGCTACAGTGCCGTGGGGACCACCGACGAGCCGCAAATAATAAAAGTACATAACACGTTGACTGCCATGGGGGTCACAGGTGGCCCCCACCACGAAAAATGCTTCAAGCATGATTATAACTCATTTTATCTGCTGCAAATAATATTTCAGCATAAAATGCAACGCATAAAAGTTCACGTCGGCAGATTGGGCAAACCATCGAAAATGCGTCTGGCAGTCACCATGCTAAGCTAAGACAATTGCAACCATCAACAAGTTCAAATTTATAATATCCAATTTCCAATAAATTTAGATGTACTGATGATGCACAGGCATATAATGCTCCTTGCCTAAAAACGTCGTATTACCGACATGCTTGCCCGTACATGACATGAAAGCAACTACTGCCTTGATAGTGTACGACGAAAGATGCACATGTCGAATTTCATTGAGGAGGGTCATAAAGTTTTTACAAATTATTTTATTTTGATCATAGTTATTACATTTTTATATTTATATCACATTTTGTAAATATAATAGTAAATAGAATTATCAAAAGAAAAAACAAACATCAAACGTTAAAATAGAATAGTTTTAGTAAATGCGAAAAGTGAAATCTGGAATGTTCATTTGATATTATTTCTTCAAAATTTGGATCCAAATCACTCGTAGCAATCCTTAATACCAAGCGGAGATTTTCATCAGTAATTTGTGATCGATATTTATTTTTCGTGTAAATCATTAACCAAAAAATTCCTTCACAAATATATGTTGTACACTACGCATACAAATACAATTGATTTCAACAAAATCGCATATAAGAGATTAAAAAAAATTGCATGCAGGATTTTTCAACGAACCGGATAAAGTAAGCAAAAGGGCTGGATCCGGCCCGCGGGCAGGCTTTTGCCCACCTCTGGTTTAAGGTTTTTTATCACTACTCTAAGCATATACAAAATCTGACTGGGTTAGAGTCTGACCCACTGGTTATAGGTTTTCCACATTACTCTAAATTTTTACTGAAGCTGAGAAGGTAAGTGTCTAACCCGCAGATTATAGTTTGCGGCTACAGTTCTAAGAGTTTACAAAAGCTGAATGTATCATTTTCTGATCCACAAATTATAGGTTCGTCATTACCACACAAGGGGATTATAATATCTGAGTGGGTTAGTGTTGGACCCATACAGAAATAATAATAGCTTCACTACCATTTATCTAGGACTTTACAAAAGTTGACTGGGCCCGTTTCTGAACTGTGGGTCATGAGTTCTCTACCCTTAACCTAGAGGCTCATTACGAAAGCTGAGTGGATCAGGATCAAGTGTCTAATCAGCGGATTATACGTTGTAAAATTTGAGTTGATTAGTGTCTGAACAATAGCTCTTAGGTTCTCTCCCACTACTTCCAGACGAGGATAATTTTTTTAAATGCATAAGAAGTAAGAGAAATGTCTTTAAACAAATTAAAATCCTTATAACTGAACATATGAGGTGGTAGAAATGTATCTGACAGTTTAATTACTTCCTAGGCAGGGGTGCTGAGATGACCCATCTGATCTCTCCCTCACACTCAATTCCAACGTTAATGGAGCAGGATCAGACTAAACAACTTTGAAGTTCTAGATATTTTCTTATTATCGGGTCCTTTTCTACACACAAAATATAAAATATATAAGTATATTTGCTTAAAATAAAATAATAAAATGTATAATTAATATTTTATTAAAAACATAAATATATTTACTTTGAAAACCTAAAACAAATCGTAATTTTTAATTAATAAAAAATTAATAAACAGTCATAAATTTAAGTTTTTCTGTCAAAGCTTGAACAGTTTATTTATAAATTAAAAAATAAATTTTAAGTTCTAACAGAAGTAAGTATATAAATATAAATTAGTTTTATTTAAAAATTCTATTTTCTAGATTTTATCAATTTATCAATTATTTCATCGATTATCAATTTACAGTTACATTCATTAACAGTTTATCAATAATTTCTTCCTGATTAATGTTATCCAAAGTGTTTGTTCAATGTATTACACATCCAAAAAATTTAATCTTGATATATCCAGTTTTGTAAATAATTTTTACGAAAACTGAGACTGACGTTTCATTAGATGCATTTAATGTTAAATAGATTGGCAATAATAATTCTATATTTAGAAATATTGATGCAACTTATGTGCTCTTTATAAATAGCAATCAAATGGCAACATTAAACTTTGGATTTTGCAAATTAATTTAAATTGCAACAATTCTTCGTTCAATTCTTTAGGGTTAATGCCACTACTTGGCTGGGGCTAAGACATTGGTCTCACTTGTCTATGTTATGATTTAACCCTTCATATAATTAAGTATATCCTTTAAATAGTATAGGAAAAAGGGATTAAAATATTATTAGGTTAAAATAATGTTTTAAATGTAACAGCTATAGATACAAAGGGGCATTAATATCATTAAATGCTATATAATTCTAAACCAATATAATACGTGATTCATTTATTCTGTTTCACATATCAATGAAGAGATCGACTACTTATACGAATATATACGCAAAAAGTTATTCTTGAATATGTAAGCGAAAAATAATTTTTCTCGTTATTACTCATTACATTAAATATCGCTAATCGTACATAGATGGCAGCACCATCACTTTTGACTACTTTGGGCTAAGCTCACATAATATTTACAGCTTATTTTATTCCGATCATAAAATTTAAGCAATTATTTTAGATTTATATTTGATTCTAAATATAAAATGATAATTTAAATTTTAATGTTAGTAACACATTGCATCCCAAATAGGTCAAAATATCGATTGCTTAATTTAATTTTTATTTCTCAAATTGCGTTTCTTCACGCGCAGAAAAAAATATGAAATCTGTATCTTTTAAAAGTTAATTGACGGTAAAATTTCATTTATTAGGGCTAATTTTTCCAAATGTAAAATTAAAATGAGTTTTTATTAATGGTTTATTTTCCCCCAATTGCATGCATTAAAAACATCAACGCTTTCTTTAAGATACAAGTGGTTTTTTTATAAAGGTTTTCTATAAACCCTAGGATAAAATTGCATTTGCAAAAGTTTGCTTATGTTTCTTTATATACATATCTCTACAAAATATTTCCAAATTTCATTGGTTTTTAATGCAAGTTTCGGTAAATTTTTCGAAACATTATTTATAGATATCTGAAACTCAATTCACATTATTATTTTAAAAGGTCTAATATACATCAAAACAATTTTCAAAAATATATTAATGTTTTAAAATTTCTTGAAAGTTTAAAATACATTTCAAAATTTTAATTGGAAATGATTAAAAAGAATTTTGAATGTGAATTTTTCAAATATATTTTATTTTTCTATATATGCTTTAACAATAGAATGTTCGTTGGAGACATTTTGACTTCATGTTATGTATATTGTTTTATAAAGTCCAGTAATATACATTTTTGTGTGTATATACATGTAAATACATACCACACACACACACACATACACATATATATAATGTGTGCATATATGTGTATTTTATATACATATAAATGTATATAAAATGTATACGGACGTTTCTTACATACCTATCTCTACGAACAACAATGTAATTATACACTATAATTAAAACATGAAAATATGAGAGAATATTGGAGGCTCACAGTAATATTACTAATTCAAAAAGGATTCTAGTATTTTATTTTTCAATATTCGAACTAAGCATCTAAAATCTTCAAAATCTCTTCACACTTTTACTTCAATAGACATTCTACTTTTCGTTCTTTCTACTGTTTCTTATTGCTTGTTTCATTTGAAATAACAATATCGGATAACGGATTGAAGTATTATCGGTACATTCCTTTTTATTATTGTTGTAATGTTTGCATGGGTAGAACTAATTTACTAAACATTTTGTCTATATTATACGATCGCGTAAAATGGACACATATTGTAGAGATAGGTATCCCACATAGATACTTACTATATTTCAAACCTTTTAAAGAAAATAGACTTTAATATATATTTACCTTGTTCAATAGTTAAAAATCAGTATAAGAAATAAAATAAAAATGCAAAGTGTTTCTGTAATTTTTCTTATAATATTCGAGATGCGTCAAAATGATGCGTCCCGTAAACCTAGTGTTAACAATTGTTTTATAATGGATTAATGTTTACTTCTTGTAACGCAACAGGATAATTAGAATTAATACAGATGCAAGAAGATAAAAATCTCCAAATGTTCCATAAATCGGTAAAATTTAATAATGAATTTTGGAAATGTGTACCAAAAACTAAGTACAAAAATTTTAAAAATGCAGCACATCGTTTACTGTGGTTTTTTGGATCAACAAATCGTGTTAAAGCATTTTGCTACGAAATTTATCAAATCGAAGTTCACCAACTAGTGGTGGACTATTAGTAGTTCAAAGGGGACTAACTAGCATCCTAGAGAATTAGTAAGAAGCTCAATTTCTAACTAGCATGCTGATTATAATAAAGACGTTGCTACAATATAAATTCTTGTAACGAAGAGGAAAAATGATTTTGATAAATATGTAAAAAACTTCAAAATAAATAGATTATGATTCCGAATTTTTTTTTCTACTAAGGACTTCAGAGTGAGAGTTTCAAGATTTTCAAATAGGTAGCTCTGGCTCTTTCTTTAAAATATCCCGGCCTAATCTAATAAGTATAATTTAAAAAGTAATCTAAGTTTTGAGCTAAATATAACCCCCCTTTGGAAGCCTTAATTATATAGACCGAGTGCTGGCGAAGCCACTTATATTAATAAATTACTATGTTTATTTGAAACAAAAAAAAATCTGAAAGGGTATTATGTTCCCTTAACAAATTTTGAAATTAATTTTTACAAAATTAAAAAGAATGGAAACTATTTAATAAGAATGTTTGCGAAATAAGCGAGTCGCGTTCCAAAACCGCCGACTAACTTCATACTTTAAACACCAAATACTCAACAGACATGAAATATTTCGTAGTTTGAATATTAAATCACTACGCATATTTTACACAAAATTACTAAGGATTTCAAAAATTCTAGTTTTTTATTCATTAAAAAGGTGATATGACAATAATGAATAGAATTTGAAATGATATAAATTCATGACAGAGGCAACCAGGAATAGAATTTTAAATGTCATCCGTTCACGTCAGTAATCACGAATGTGTTTCATACCTGTTCGTGAATCAGGTAATTTCAGGTAGAAGAGCTTATTTCAACAAAATTTCATGTACTTAAATCAAAATAATTATCCGAGACAGCTGAAGGAATCCATCTCAATTAAAACTTAACAAAAATTTAATATTGCTCTAAACACATATACAAAAGTTCCGCATACATTGGCATGCTATTCAACATATTTTTAACACATCATGTTGCTGTATTTCAAGCATCAAGTGTTTAAAACACAGCGCGAGAGCGCCCCCTACATAAAAACACGGAACAGTGTTAATACGTTGAATATCGAAGTATTAACGCACTACAAATATATTAGTACACACAATAGGAAGGAGAATGTTCATATTAATTTATTAACACAAGAATCATTTCTATTGAATATATATTGACGAGTACCCCTAAGATCTATTTTTGATGTATTCCGCTGAGTATATCAAGTTTGAAATTGAAACAACTTTGAGACGATATGTTCTCATTAGGGAGCACACTTTAATTTTAAACATCATAGAATGCTTGCGGATTCGGGGTTGAAGTCGGCCTAAGATGTTCGTTAAAGGTGACTGGGGCACGTAAAATAGGTTCGTGGCCACAATGTCCTCCAAGTTCTCAAACGATACCGCTGGAGTGGCACGCCAAACCGATGGGTCTTCTGTTTAGTCTCTGCTTCTAAATTACGAGGACACAGCGGAGGTAATGTTACTAGAGTCCGGCGTCCGTAGCATCCTCAAGCTACACGTGCTCTCCTGGTTGTGCTAAATAGGTAACAGGTTCGTAGTCTTGTATTGGCATAAAAGCATATAGTGCCTGTATAGTCAGTTGCTTTAGGAAAAAAGAAACATTATATAATGCTATTTATAAAGCAGAAAAAAAAATTCAAGGTAGCAGATTTATTTGCTGCCTTATGTAAACATAGTAATATAAATGAAGTATGATTATAAATAAGTCTAAATGCGTTGATTTTAACCGATGTATCTGAGGAAAAAGCTAATTCAAATGCTAGTCTTAAAACGTCATAATATCAATCCTAACGATGAAATTATAAACAGTATATAATTAATGGGTTTAGTAATGGGTTAAAATCAACAACCGAGATAAATTAAAATATTATTGATGCATTCGGGAATATCATGTAATTTTAACTAGTAAGTTAATACGAGAGATATCATGTTTCTCGTAGCAATCTGAGACAGTAAAATGCATTGCTCCTAGTCCCTACTACTGTTAGTGAAACTATTTGTACAGTAAGATGCAATATGTACGTTCAAAACTAGTTTGCAGACTTAGTATACTAATATTATAAGCTAAAAACAGTTAATACGAGAGATATCAAGTTTCTCGTAGCATTCTGAGACAGAAAAATCAAACATGAGAAAAATGCATTGCTCCTGCTCCCTACTACTGTTAGTAAAATTTTGGGTACAGTAAGATGCAACATGTATGTTCAAAAATAGTTTGCAGAGTCAGTTTACAAATATTATAAGTTAAAGACAGTTAATACGAGATATATTATGTTTCTCGTACAGTCTCAGACAGAAAAATGCATTGCTCCTGCTCCCTACTACTGTTAGTAAAACTGTGGGTACAGTAAGATGCAATATGTACGTTCAAAACTAATTTGCAGACTCAGTTTACAAATATTATAAGTTACAAGCAGTTAATACGAAAGATATGTTTCTCGTAACAATCTGCGACAGAAAAATCAAGCATAAGAAAAAATACATTGCTCTTGGACCGTACTACTGTTAGTAAAACTATGGTATAGCCTTTACTTGTTGGTTCTCAAGGAGGTCCATAACTATCCATTAAGCGGTTCATAAGTCATAACGGTCTATAACAGAATTGCGAAAATAGTAAGAATTGTCAATCTTTTGACAACGTTAAGAAAATTCATAATCACTATATTTAGTTTGGTTTTGGTTGGAGCACCACGGGAAAATTTATCTTGTCACAAAGTAAGATAGAATGGCCCCAAATATTCTTACCACCAGTGGTCTTCGAACTTACTTCGAGCATTTTACTGGTTCGACCATCATGAGACCTCTGTATCAGAATCAGCCTACTGAGCAGATGGCACTTCATGGTATTATTTCAACTTAGAGTGGTTTTGAATATTTAGTAGTGACAAAATAAGGTTTCATTCAAACTTCAAAAAATAAACCTATCCTGATTTTAATTAGTAAGATGCAATATGTACGTTCAAAACTAGTTTGCAGACTCAGTTTACAAATATTATAAGTTAAAAACAGTTAATACGAAAGATATGTTTCTCATAACAGTCTGAGACAGTTAAATTAAACATAAGAAAAATACATTGCTCCTGGTCCCTACTGACTGAGACAGAAAAATGCATTGCTCCTGCTCCCTACTGCTGTTATTAAAACTATGGGTACAGTAAGATGCAATATGTACTTTCAAAACTGGTTTGCAGACTTAGTTTACTAATATAAGTTAAAAACAGTTAATACGAGAGATACCATGTTTCTCGTAACAGTCTGAGACAGAAAAATGCATTGCTCCTGCTTCCTACTACTGTTATTAAAACTATGGGTACAGTAAGATGCAATATGTACTTTCAAAACTAGTTTGCAGACTTAGTTTACTAATATAAGTTAAAAACAGTTAATACGAGAGATACCGTGTTTCTCGTAACAGTCTGAGACAGAAAAATGCATTGCTCCTGTTCCTACTACTGTTAGTAAAACTATGAGTACAGTAAGATGCATTATGTAAGTTCAAAACCAGTTTGCAGACTCTGTATACAAATATTACATGTTAAAAACAGTTAATAAGAAAGATATGTTTCTCGTAACAGTTTGAAACAGAAAATTCAAACATGAGAAAAATGCATTGCTCCTGGTCCCTACTGCTGTTAGTAAAACTATGGATACAGTTAGATGCAATATGTAAGCTCAAAACTAATTTGCAGGCTCAGTTTACAAATATTATAAGTTAAAAGCAGTTAATACGAAAGATATGTTTCTCGTAACAGTCTGAGACAGAAAAATCAAACATGAGAAAAATACATTGCTCCTGGACCCTACTACTGTTAGTAAAACTATGGTATAGCATTTACTTGCTGGTTCTCAAGGAGGTCCATAACTATCCATTAAGAGGTCGCAATATTATAAGTTAAAAACAGTTAATACGAGATATATCATGTTTCTTGTAACAGTCTCAGACAGAAAAATGCATTGCTCCTGTTCCCTACTACTGTTAGGAAAACTATGTGTACAGTAGGATGCAATATGTATGTTGAAAACTAATTTTCAGACTCAGTTTACAAATATTACTAGTTAAAAAGAATAATAAACACCAGAAA
Source organism: Pardosa pseudoannulata (assembly GCA_032207245.1). Taxonomy (NCBI): domain Eukaryota; kingdom Metazoa; phylum Arthropoda; class Arachnida; order Araneae; family Lycosidae; genus Pardosa; species Pardosa pseudoannulata. Next base: position 31,547,005 of record CM063508.1, on the reverse strand, counting down.
TGTGCGGTTTTTAAACATCCACTTCCGACGTGAATTAGGAGATTATTTGTCTAATTAAATTTCTAAATCTCTGGTTAAGGTCATGGTATTAACAAAAATCAAACTGCTTTCAAAATCTAAAACATTGTATATTTTTTTAAATGAAAAATTAGTGAATGCAATTTTTGGCAGAAAAAACAATTTTTAAAGTGGTCAGTGATACAAATTACTGAAATGTTTGCAGAAAACGCAAGATGCCACTAAAATAATCCGAATGGACAGGTATAAAATAATAGTAAAATCTTTCTTTATCTTCTTTTATTGTCACATTTTACGATCATTTCACCTGTGTCTGGTTCCCATTGTGTTGCCATCGTGTCAACAACAAATTAGTCATCGCATAGTTGACGTAGAGAAAGAAGCCAGATGTTAACATTAAATTTTGCCCCCGTGGCTACCGCATTGTCGCAGTTTGATAAAGTTATGATCCGTATAACAATGCAAGAATTTGCATTATAAGCAATTTCTAGCAGCACTGGGAAAATATTCTATTCAACCTTGGCACATTTCGAAATACGTTATGACGTCAATACTAGCTTTCTTTTTTTTTTCCCTGTGCGTGAGCCGTATTTATGTGGCTAACTCCTCACGCCGCGTCTCTCTCAGTAAAGAATCCCTAATTAAAGTCTTTTAAAATTAATCTAGAATTTAAATCCTGACACACACACACACACACACACACACACACACACACATATATATATATATATATATATATATATATATATATATATATATATATATATATATATAAACCTATCATGGTTTTACGATAAACGATATCTAGATAGTTCTCCCGTCCTATCTTGACACATTCGTTACTGGTAAATATTTTTCGTTTCTAATATTGAGTATCAGCGAAATTAATAAAATTCACACAAATTCATATAGAAAAACACTGAAAAAAGCATTTAAAGCTTAAATTGAAATTATTTAAATTATATTTCTCTCATCTGTCCGTATTTTCTTATAACATATACACGTGTTAATGTTGACACACCCAGAAAAAGAAATTCATAGTTTCACTTAGTTTGGGAAGCTACGGTTTACTTCTATGCTATACGACGACTAATGAGATCGGGACCTATTGTTTAAAGTCAATTCCGAACGACTTTAAGTTCCGAGGCCTACAGGGCGATTCGAACTCCGATACTGAAAAGCAGCTCCATACCCATTCAACCATCTTCCAGCCTTAGAAATTTCAGGACGGAATTCGTGCCAGATGCAATCTTAGAATTTAAAATTACATCATTTCCAGTCAACAATCGCGACTGGGAATGATGACGCGACTTCTAATATGTTGAATATCGAAGTAATAACTTTATACAAATATATTTGTTCCCTAGTCATTTATTAACAACGAAATCTTTTCTATTGAGTATATAAATATATATTGACGTATACTTCCTTAAAGGTAATCTTTCATGTATTACTGACATTAAAACAAGTTTGAAATTCAAACAAATTTCAAACTTTAATAAACTTTAATATTTAATATATAAATAGCTGTTATTTCACGATAACACATTTATACCCTTCCTTATGTAATCATAGTGCTGTACAGTAAAGTCTTTATTACATATCAATATATATACGTATTAAAAAGCTACATAATTCAGCTTAGGATTCTTTTTCCTAAGCTGAATAAATAATAGGAGGATTCATAATACGAGTATTTCTCGTGTGATAGTGAAAGATTTTTAACCAGTTAAAGACCTTACTACAATCCAACTTGAGCTAAAATAAATCGGTTGAATATTTTTCACTCTAACACAGGAAATCTGCACATTCTTCACCAGTAAAAAGAATCGTGTGCTAACACACTTACATGTTTACAAGTGATAAAACCTTAAGAGAAGTTTGAAATACATAGCTGTTTGCATTAATTTCAGCACATGTATCTCTTATAAAAAGTTAATTCAAACGCTAGTCTCTCATAAAATGTCGAAATTATGCCATATATAATAGTCTAAGTTGTCAACCCGTCTGTACTAGAATTCATGAAGCGGTTGGACCTGGAATGGATAGCAGCATCCATATTGGATTCTTGATGAGTTAAGGTTAGCAAAATTCAAAGCAAGTAAAGTTTATCTTCTCCTAAACCATCGAGTCGAACGATGGCCGAATGGTTAGAGTGCTGGCCTTCGGAACCAGAGTTCGTGGGTTCGAATCCCATTATGGCATGGATGTTTGTAGCCGTTCGGAATCGGCTTTAAGCAGTAGGTGCCGGTCTCATTAGCCCTCATGTTGCAAAAAGTAGACCATAGCGCTCCAAACCTAAACCATCGATCCGATTCTAAATTAACACTTTGACTGCCAAGCCAAAATTGCAAATGTTCACAACGGGGCCAAACTTTTTTTTTTGTGTAATTTGTATTTTTTCAACATAAAACTATATATAAAAACAATATTTCAAAACAAACAATATTTTAAAACAAACTCTCTCTATTTATATATATTCCCTTTTTTTTGCATGTTCCAAATATTTAATTTTTCATAAAACTTAGCTCATAAAATCGGCCTGAAGTGTTAAAACACCATGGCTATCATATCGGATAGCCAGTGTCTCAACGGAAATATCACTGGATATCACATATGATAGCCATGGCAGTCAAAGTGTTAAATTGGTATGAATATGCTTCATATCACAGCGAAGAATACTATCGTTTTTAAAGTGTTCGAAATCTACACCTTCTCCCCTTTTCGAGCGTTTAATGCCATTATTTCGAGCCCTATTTTCCCCGGTTAAGAGCAGGCGATTAAATTTATACATTTATCACATAATAAATGGGCAAAAATATCATGTTTTTCTAGCATTGTGAAGTATTTCCGTTAACTATCTCATTCAATCACTTCTTATTTTAAATTATTTAAATATCGTCTGCATTATTTTCATACGTTTTATCACTGAACTTAGATATTACGTAGATAATTTTCTTTTATATTTGGCTTAAATAATAGATTACATACATAGGTGATTGTTTTAAATTTAATTATAGATTATTTTTTGTTGCAATGAAAATTTTATCACAAGTATTAACAAATTCTATCAATTTCCAGGGTGTAGTGGAAAGGATAGTTTCATTCCTTTACTTCCATTAATTACTGTGGCAAAAAAATTTGGAAGAACTTATCGATAATTTCGACGTAGCTAAGAGAATTTGGAATTATCTTTCTAAATGAATTCAACATGATTCTAAACTGCATTCACAGTATCGGGATAATTTAGAGAAGTATGAAGATAAACAAAATATTAAGTGTGTACCGGATAATTCTCAGTCAAAAAAGCAAAACATTTTTCTACCTGCCTCATAAAATACTTTACAATTCTGGAAAATTAAAAAAATTTAAAAAACTGCTCCCGTCATATGACGGGCTAAATGCTAGTTATAAATAATAGGGGTACTTAAAAATTCGGGAGGACTACTGATAAAGCTGCAGTGTACCATCACTAGAAAGGAAAATTGTCCAAAGGCAACATAAATTTACAAATTATATTTTAAATGTTCTCACATGAGAACGGTAGCGTTAATGGGTTTAACATTTACAATAAATAACATAGATGTATTTAAATATTATGGATGCATTCAGGCATATCGTAAAATTTTATCCCAAAATTTATACCAGGATGTGTTTTAAAACATCGCTTTAATTAAATACCGCGGTTGAATATTGCCAAGAAGGAAACTGTTGTTTAGAACATCGGAAAAATCTCTTCGCGAAATAATTTGTTTATCCGCTTTTAAAATTTCTTTTTCAAACGCTCGTTTTAGCGTCCGTTGGAAAACGATCTCAATTAAGTGAAACGTCGGGCGCAGACGAAAATGAATTACGGAAATGCCATTTGGCAGTAGCAGAATTCTCGAATAAAACCGCTCGGATGTCGGGGAAGTTTTAAATAGGAAAATTACAGAAAAAAAATAAATCCTTTTCATCCTCTTAATTCTTTAAAACCTGGTCATTATAAAATGCATTTGAAGTGCTTCAGTATACAGAATTGTAAGTTATTTAAAGTAGGGAATGATAGATATGCGAAAGTATTGTAATAAATTGAATTAAAGGAATCTTAGCTAAGAATTGTTGAGTAGAAAAAGGAATAGAAATTAGCTTTTTTGATATTATAAAGGAATTCTAAGACTCCTTCGCTGTTAAGAGAACATGGCCAAATAGGTATGGCGCTGATCTCAGGCACCGGAGTTTGTGGGTTTGAATCCAACTGTGGCACGCATGGTCGTAGCCGTTCGAAATCTGCTTTAAGCAGTAGGATCTAGTCTCATTAGCCTTCTCGTAGCAAAAAGTAGACGTAGCGTTCCAAACCAAACCTTCGCCGCTAAGAAGAACGATTTCTGGATATCGGAGAGATGCTCTTCGGTACCAGAGTTCACAGATTCGAATCCCACTGATGACATGGTTCTTCGTAGACATCCAGAATCGAATTTAAGCAGTACGTCCCGGTCTCATTAACTCTCGTGTAGCAAACAGTAGACCATAGTGCTCCAAATCAAAGCAATCCTCACCGCTAGAATTTTTACCACTTATTTATATTAAGTTACATAGTTTTCATTAAATATATATATATATATATATATATATATATATATATATATATACATATATATATATATATATATATATATATATATATATATATATACATATACACACACACACACACACATATATATATATATATATATATATATATATATATAATGTTCATTATTTAAAAAAAACCAATTTTATATTATCAATTAGAATGCAAAAATTAGACAAATTTAGAATTAGGATACTCCTCACTTTACGACTGAGCTCTGTTTCGACTAGTATATAGTTAAGCAGATTGTTTTGTAAGCAAGAATCTTTTTTTATAAATATAAAAGAGTTATTTAACCTATGCGATGAACCTCAAACCTATCTAATAAATAAAAGTCATTGTAACTGCATATGTATATACTCTCAAAAGCCAAAACATTAGGACCACCTGTCAATAACGAGTTGGTCCAACTTTGGCGCGCAACACATCTTCAACCAACATTGGCATGGATGCCACAAGTCCTTGGTAGATGGCCGGAGGCAGATTGTACCAGATATTTAAGTAACGGTTAGGCAAATCAGAGATATTCCGAATTGGTGGTCTTTGAACTCTGAGCTGCCATCCCATGACATCCCAAATATGTTCTATCAGATGGAGATCCGGTGAGTTAGGCGGCCAGGACATTAACTGGAATTCAACATCAAGTTCTTGGAACCACTCCAACACAATTTTAGTCTTGTGACACGGGGCGTTGTTCTGTTGGAACATTCCATTTCCAGCTGGAAAAACAGGGGCCATGTATGGGTACAACTGGTCCGCAATGATGTTCATATACCCTGTAGCATTCATGGTCTGCTCTGTCACAACCATGGACCCCAGAAAAGCCCTAGAGAATATCCCTCAAAGCATAATACCGCCACCACAGGCCTGTGTATGATCTACAGTACATTGAGGGAGCAACTGTTTGTTTGGAAGAAGGCGTATCACGATACGGGCATCAGCGTGATGAATGACAAACCGTGATTCGTCTGACCAGGCAACTCTTTCTCAGTGATCCATGGACCAGTCGGGATGTTCCCGGGCTCAGCGTAGTCGCATTTGCCGATGACGCTTACTCAGCAAAGGCACACGAGTGGAACGTTGGCTGCGTAGTCCCACATCCAACAGTGTCCGCTGAACAGTGTGCTCCGATACTATTCTACTTGGCCCTGCATTGTATTGGGTTATCAGCTGAGCCACTGTCTGGCTCCGGTTTTGCTTCACCATGCGAGACAGTCTCCGACGATCTTTTTCTTTGATAGCGTGTAGACGTCGAACATCGTGTCGTCTACTGCTGGTTTCACTGTCATTCATCCACTTTGCATAAGTACTAACAACTGTAGATCACGAACAACCCACGAGTCGTGCAGTTTCGGAAATACTTGTTCCGAGCCTTCGAGCCATTACAATCTGCCCTCTATCAAAATTGCTTAGATCCGCAGCCTTTCCCATCACACACAGAAGTAAGTGAAAGAATGATTCTTCAGACTCTCCAGCAGCAGTTAAATACCACTTCCACCTGATCACGTGTCTTCCACATCATCCAGGCGAGTTCATTGCAAAATGTAAGGGTGGTCATAATGTTTTGGCTCTTGAGTGTATATATGCTCCACAACTTCTCCTGAACTACCGGCCCATTTACAGAGGAATTTGGTATTCATATCTTCACTAGATGGCCGAAAATACTGTCAGCATTAAACCGTTCAAATTTCACCCTTTACCCTTTTTCGGCTGTTTTTATCTTATTAATAATTAAATCTGAAGCTATCAATCCTGTGTGGTGAAATAACAGTATAATTTTGTTTAATGTTGCACTATTACTTGGATTTTTTTACATGTTTACCCTTCGGTCGGGAGCAATCCACCCTGCATCCCTCCAGAAGATTCTTTTTGGGGGTGATGTCTGTTCCTCCCCAGATATTTTTCTAGACTCTGTATGGAAAAGACTATTTTTAATCGACAATATAATTTTAAACAAACATCATAGTAAAAAGGTAATGGTAAACATTTCGTTACACAATTATTCTAACGGAGATGTGCCTGATAATGACAATCATTAATATATATATATATATATATATATATATATGTATATATATATATATATATATATATATATATACCGACATTGGAAGCCACTTTAATCCTATCACAGTTGAGACAATAAGGACCCATCTGGTGCACCTGGGGCAACAGAAGTGTGATGAAGTTGTCCATAATGGTATGGCTCCAGCATAAAAAAGTAATTTCTTGCATTTCTCAGGAGTCTCAATATTTACGCCGATGCATTTGTCGTGATTGGAAAACTTAGGGCCGTAACCACAATATCTATTATCCCGACGGCAGCGAAAGATTATGGCTTCGTGAAGGATGCTGATTATATTAGAATAACGCCCCGTCTTTCAATATTGCAGAACAGTCGTTGGGACGTCATTTAACTCACGACAAAATTTCGAATCTTCTCGCGGACAAACTCGTGATGGTGAGTTGGACGAAATAACTATTTGCGAACCCTGTTCCTTTGTACTTTGCTAACTGCTATCATTTTTTTATACTTTGAAGATTTAATTACTTGGCAGGAGAGTCGGTTGTTAAGATGTAGTGTCTAAGTTGTATATATTTGAGTTTTCAATATACATAGTTTTGGGCTTAGTTAGGAGAGCTACGATCTTTTGCTACATTACGCCGTTTCAAGAGATTGAATATACTGTAATTATTGAATCGAATTATACTGTTTATGATCTTTCAAAACTTGATTACAGTTGTATTGTATACGGTTAGGCTAGTAGTTCCATCTTACAAAGGCAATGAAGACTATTCATAATTTTGTTCTTCGTTTCTGTTCAGGGGGTTCCAGAATCCCCTAATGAGAGTTTGTAGTTGATTGTCCATAGGCAGTGAGGGAGTGAGTTTCTTGGATAGCACTAATATTTAAGAATATCCTCATGTATTAATTATCTGATAAAAGGCTATTAGTTATTTTATTAATAGCCTGTATGATGCATCCCCTTTGGGGATCCCTCCGTTTCATGAAATAATTCCAAATTCACGTTGTTACATCTGCCGCGCACTGTAATACCAACGTAATCGACCCCCTCTGGCGTTTTATATATTAACTCAGTAGTTAGTTGGTTGATTCCAGATTAGACGTTCGGTTCTATGGGTATCCCAATTTGCCATTGTTTGTAAACTTCATTCTTAACTTACTACATATTTCTTATAGTAAGGGCTGATCTCACTAAGGTCTTCTAACGGCTAATTTTAACGCGATTTTTTATTCAGTGTTTGGTGGAACATAACCCTTTTATCTCAATGCACTTTACGATTCAGTGTCATAAAGTCCATCCCACTAACCAACCTAATTCTGTAATCCAAATGCAATTTCCAGACTTTTTTCTTAGTTACATATATGATGAACTGTTTTTGTTTACGGTTCTTTTTTTTACACCTGCGTTGTGGAGACTCTTATCATTTGAGATGCTTCTCTGATAATAGACGTTTCAACGCATTCAGCACATCTTTGAGCTGAATCCATACGACTTTATAAAGCTATTTTAACAAGATTTAGCTTTACTCTCTTTTGTTTTATTTAGTTGAATGTTAAAACCATTAGAGTATGCAAATAATTATTTTTCCCCACTGTATACAAGGGGAAGGTTCCTCAAGTCGTATTCCATAAACAATAATGAATTAATCAGAAATAAACAAAGAAGAAATAAACAGATTATATTTACCAACAAAACCTTAAAAAAAGTTTTTTTTATTATTAAATAAATGCAACCTGCATGCATTTTTGATGAAATCAGCAAAAATAAAACACATAAGGTACTACTATGGGAAATTCCATAGTAAGTCGTTCTACGTATTGCTTAAATCCGTAATTAAAATCAATAATATTGAAATAGTCCGTAAAGGAGTTGTTTTAACCAAACAGCCTTATGAATTACTACACGATAAAACTCCAAAAATAAATATGCAGTAACAAATCATTTATTTTATAAGGCTGCAAATTATAGAGACGCTGTTTTAAGAAACTTCCTCGAAGAGAATAAATAATTTTGAACGCCATCTCCATTACTTATTTGGTATATGATATTTTGCTAACTGGAGATTGCTAATAAGGCAATTTGTCACAAAGTCACGAATTACTATAACGTCCTTCACATTCATTTTCATGTTTACAATAGCCGACAGACAAACTATAAACTGTAATTCCGTTTGAAACTAAAGCCAGAATTGTCATAAATAGAGAATTTGCCCTACTGTGTGAAATCGCCTTACTGTGCGGAGGTAGATCAAAAACTTAAGAAAATCATAATTTTGATATGGGATAATGTATTCATGCATACAAGCTTATCATTTCTATCATTACGCCATCTGTTGGTATTGAAATTAATTTAAGAAGGATACTCTCTAAACAGTTAATGAAATTTCAAAAATGCGGAATCTTACAAAGATCTATCACCATTTACTTCAAACTCAACTGTTGGATCGTAATCAACAAGTTGTCGCTCATGTTCTAGAGCAGGTGTGGGCAAATACTTTTAAGCGCGGTCCAAAATGAAATTTTCAAAATGTCTCCCGGACCGGAGGACTATACCGCGTACGCTGTGCACACGCGAATGTTTTGGGGGGAGTTTTTTCCCTGCCCAAGAAATGTTTTGGAAATTCATTTGGACAGAGAAATTTAACAGTTAATAAAAGATAATAGTAATAATAAATTGCCTTACTTAGGTGTATATGCGAACAATTTGTGCTCAGTAAAATATGTCATGTAATTTTTAAAGAAATATGATAATAAATAATTAAATAATAATTGAAAACAAATAAATAATTTAATTATTACAATAAAATAAAACCAAAGTTTTAAAATTTTACCTACAAAAAGACCACTTTTTCACTTTATTGTTATATTTGCAAAATAACAAACATTAGTCTCAAAAGAAATGACGAGTATGCGACTAGTGCTAAATCAAAATAAAGAGTACGCGTGCTGCGGTCTGTCGTCCCTCGAAGAGTCAGAGGAGTGCACGTTCAATTCTATGTAGTAAGCCGACCACACCCTTTATGAGAGTATGCATGATGCAAACATTAAAGTAGGGATATGGTTACAGCTGTTCAAATTATAATGTTCTCTATTATTTATATATTTTTCATTATTTATATGTACACTAAGCATACAAATACTGTTGATTTCAACAAAATATCATAGGAGATTAAAAAAATTGCAAGGATTTTTCAACGAGCCGGATAAAGTAAGTAATCCGGCCCGCGGGCCGGTTTTTGCCCACCTCTGTTCTAGAGTATGTTTTTGTGAATAGTCATAGGTATTGATTAAAGTTCATAGCATATTCATTCACACTTTTATGTCCAATGTTTGTTTCCATTTCAGTGTGTGAATTTGTATACGCACTCTTTTCTATTTCCACTGGTTTATTTAAATTTTCTTTGTATCCGATAAAAAAAATACCTTCTGTACAAATAAAACAGACAAAAAAATCTTTTCGGGTAGCAAGAAAGCCAGTATTAACATTTTCGCCATTCTCCCTACGTATTGTCAGCATTCATGTAGCTTGCCTTAACTAAAATCCTATAATTAACACAGAAAAAGTGGACCTGAAAACATAGTAGAAATTTATTTTTGTCTTTCGGGTAGACAAATGAATCAAATGAATTCGCCCAGCTTTTCAACCCTTTTGTTTTCAAGTGTAATGGATATGTGAAAAAGGACCCACTCCGGCAAGCATTAAAAACCATTTTCTTTCGGAAGTAGAAAAGGCTTAAGAAAAATATCTGCTTTTGTGTGAATAATGATGCCAAAGGTGGGAACTGACGCGTGATCCAGGTTCTTAAGGACTTAAACACATACATTACTTGTTTCCGTAAATGACAATGGTGCATTGTGAATGCCGGATCTTATTTTGGAAATAGGTGTTTTGCTTTGCGCTAGACTTACCACTTTAAAAGCGACAGTTGCTTTTTCTGAATGAAAATTTTAAAGTTGACAGTGATGATTATAATAAACTTGTTGGTAACCCGTCAAAATTCAAGAACTGTATAGTACATACAGAGGCTGTTCACACATTTTTTAGACGATTTTGGTTAGCGGTATTAAAAAATCGTTTGTTGCAAAATAAATAACTGCAATTGCACTCTGTTTTTAAAAGTTATGATTTTTACCTTCTTTCCGAGAGAAGTAATATTCCGGAAAACAACCTCGTTATCCCCAGAGTGTTTTTGTGATATATCTAAAGCGATAGGTAATCGTCAAAGAAAAAATACACCTAAATCGCCAAGTCTCGAATATTATCATAAGAAAAAATATTCTAACAAGTATCCAAATAAAAAATTCTTTGAGAGACTTATTTAAAATTTTTAAAAAATCCGATATTTAAGGGTTGTAAAATCTTTAAAATCTCGGTTACTGTAAAAAATAATAAATAGATTTACAAAGCGAAAAAAGCAATGTGCATCGTCTTTCTGCCTCATACACGCTGCAGAATTCTGTATGAAAAACATTTATCCAAAGAAAAAGGGGAAAAAATGTCACAATAGATGAATCATGTGTGTATTTAAATGATTGCAACAAAAAAGAGCCATTTATTATCATAAAAGGGGAGAAAAATTTAAGTACGTGGTTCAAAGCAGGGCTTCGAACCGGAACCGCTGAAAAAAAAAAAAAAACCGTTATTTTGGTCGGAACGAAAATAACTGAACCGAAAAAAAAATTATCCTTCGGTTCGATATATTCAGTTTTTGTTCATTTTTTTTTAACAACTTTAATATATTTATGCTCTTAATAGTATACATATTCCGTTATCCACGATATCATTTTTGTGATATCAGCGGCATGAAACTACTTGTAGAAAGAAAAAAATCAAATTGGAGACTCAGTGGGAAAAAATTCCAAACAAGTATCCAAGGAATAAACGAACGTCTTCGACTATTGCAAAGGGTAAGTTGTTTAATGTTAAAAAAATCCCCTTGTCAAAGGATAGTTGTAAAATCTTTAAAATACTCGGAGTCACTGTAAAAAAATGATAAACATGGATTTAAATCTTAAGAAAGCGAAAAAACGCAAAGTGCATTGTCTTTCTCTAAAACATATTGCTGATCGCAGGACACGCTGCAGAATTCTGTATGAAAAACATTTATCCAAAGAAAAAGGGGAAAAAATGTCACAATAGATGAATCATGTGTGTATTTAAATGATTGCAACAAAAAAGAGCCATTTATTATTATAAAAGGGGAGAAAAATTTAAGTACGTGGTTCAAAGCAGGGCTTCGAACCGGAACTGAACCGAAAACTGGAAAAAAACCGTTATTTTGGTCGGAACGAAAACCGGAACTGAACCGAAAAAAATATCGGTTTATTTCGGTTCGATATATCTTTCAGTCATTTTGTTACTGTTACCAACTTATCAATATTTTCTAATTTAACGTCAACTTTATAATTATCATTACATATATACTGCTTCTCGATTTCCTATTTTGATATTCATTAGTATTTTTCTGTTTCAGTTTCGCATGAAACTACTTGTAGAAGACATATTTAATTCAGTTGATTAAACTACAAGTATAGATGATTTTTTTAAGAAAAATATCGAGTTATATTTTATTTTCACATCTCAGCATGCGATCATCCACGGATGTTTGTATAGACTGTTTAGATCAGGGAGGAGTAAATAGACAGGAGAGGCCCTAACTGACGTAGCATGTAATGGATAACAATGCCAATGCTCGCCGTCCTCTGCTCACCGCTCTTATCGTACCTGCTGTTTGTATCAATTCACATAGTGTACCAATTAAAAAAAAGAATAAAATCTTCTAAATTTTGATAGAATTACATTTTTTGTTTATGACAGAATTATATTTTTTATATATAAATAAGAATATACATATAAATATATTATATATTTGGAATATACGAAAACAGTTATTTTTTATATATATATATATAAACCGATATTTAATTTTTTATTTGAACCGGAACGAAAACCGGAACAATAAAAAAATTACGGTTCGAATAGTTCAGAGTATAAGAAATATATATTTTCTAAAATTCATATATTGTTACTGTTTTTTCCTATTATAATATAAAAATAAAGAGATAAAAAAATGTCAAGATTAACTATAATATATAGGAACATATTTTATCGATAATTTTTCTGAATGAAATACCATACTTTAATATATATATATATACTAAATAAGACAAATAGCAGTTACATCAAAATCCCTTGTAAATTTCTTAAAAGAAATAACAATATATATACCAAGGCTATATATATGATATCCCTATAAATCTCCCGATATATATTTATTTGTTAAGATATCAATATTTGTTTTATCGTAATAATATAAATATTATATATATATATATATTTTATAATATATATATATAATATAACATTATATATATATATATATATATATATATATATATATATATTGTATATATATATATATATATATATATATATATATATAATATTATATAAATTATAAAAGATAATTATATACATTGTAAATATTCTAAACAAATTTTTTATAAAACTATTCTATACAAATAATGTTTAAAAGCATAGAAAAAAAAATGTAATTGATAACAAAAATATATACAATTAAAGAAAATACAAATATATTATAATTAATTTAATTAGAAGCATTAAATAATATATTCTATTAATTTTGCGGTATAATTATTACGCTTTTATGTTAATTTTTATTTCATGTAGATATGCGTTCTGCATATTATTAAAAATGTACTTAATCTGATAATGTTAAATGTCGAATTGTTATATTAAATCGAAATCACCTATAACATTCGAAAATGGCGTCAGAGCGGTTTTATAAGCACTAAAGATTTTTAAGTTATATGCTCTTGTTTAGTCTGTGCTTTGAAATTGAACTTTTGTTTCATTAGTAGCATTATTTTAATTTTTTGTGGTTGGTTTTCAAAATTTTTGTTGCATCATTTTTTTTTACTATATCGTTTATGTGATATATACTTTGCTACATAATTTAATATTTAGAGTTATAGAAAATATACCGTTTAAGGAATACAAATCAATAAAGACTTTTATTATTATTATATTAATTGTAAACTAGCCAATGTTTCTTTAAAAACCAATTTTCACTTGTTTTAGCATGAGAAAAAAGTTTGGAATCGAATCTATCTGTAAACTGTGACCATAGAGCGTAAAAACCGATGCAATCGATTCCTCGTGAAAAACAGATAAGTTTACTACAGTTTATTAATTCTCTTTCGACTTGACAAACCATTTCCTCATATATATAGGTGGCGCTGCGAGGAGCTTTTGTAGCAGTAACAGTAGTAGTTTAGTTTTAGTAGTTGCTTATGTTGCGTGTGTAATTGTAGTTGTTTTCGTGTTGCTGTCGTAATGTTAATAATAAAATTATCTTAAAGAAAAAGGCAGAGTTCTCGAGTACTGAATGTCTGAATGTCTAATCATCTTATACATTTAATTCAATATGGATACGTTTGCGGAATTTACTTCAAGTTCCTGTTTCTTCTACTGTGCTTCCGATGCAGATGTGTTGTAGAGGTGAGTGAATATTTTTCTATTACCTCATCTCTTGTTTTCACATCGCAAATTTACAACATTTTTGTGCTTTCAGGCTTTTAAAATCTGCATTATCCAAACGTCGTCCCTCAACCCTTACAGGAAAGCTGTTCAGGAAGAATGGGATAGAATACCTCTTCTGACACTTCAAAAGGCATTAATATCCTGAAAATTACAGTGTCGCAAGATAGTTCCGAATAAGGGCTATCAAATAGAACATTTTATGTAAATTAGTTTTGTGACTACAATATACATCGTCTAAAAAATGTGTGAACAGAATCTGTAATTTCCCGATATCTAGCTCATATATCTTTTTATCGATATGTTTTTACCCCTCATGTGGTTTCAGAGCAAGTCTTGTATGTTGTAAGACAAGTGGCTAGAATAATTATTATCTGAAACCAGAAGATAACATATTTTCCTCAGATGTAATCAAAAGGTTTTTCATATAACATCATTCAATGGAGATGCCCGAGACGCAAAAAAATTAAAATTGTTAGAAACTGGAATTGTGAATGTTTTTTAATTTTATGTACATTCTACTCTTAATATACGATGTAATCTATATATATAAAAATGAATTTGTGTGTGTCTGTCTGTCTGTATGTATGTATGTACTCAATAGACTCAAAAACTATGCATCCAATCGCCGTGAAAATTTGGGAAATGTTTAGGTATATCCCTGGGAAGGTTTTTGTAAATTTTCAACGTTCGAAATTCATTCCTTCCCTCTTTTTCGAGCATTTCATGTCATTATTCCAAGCATTATTTTCCCCGGTTAAACGCAAACGATTAAGTTTTTAATTTATCGCATCATATCTAAGGGAAAGAAGCAATATTTCTAGCAATGTGACGTCATCCCAAGTAATTGTTTTAAACGCAGTTTTCCACGGTTAAAAGAAGGAGATTAAAATGTTCAATTCATCACATAATAAATAGGCGAAAATGATATTTTTCTATCATTATGACGTCATTCATTTAAATATTTCATTTATTCATTTCTTATTTTATATTATTTAAACATCGTCTGCTTAGTATCTATTCGATTTGAACTGAAATTTGAGATATAAAGTGATTCACTTTCATTTCTATGTGACGCAAATTATAGCATTTTTATATGAGAACTAATTTTAAATTTAATTCTTGGTTCATTTTTATGTTACAATGAAATGCATATCAACAATATTATAAGTACAAAAAGTACAAATTTCAGTGACTCTCATGGCCAAATAAAACCTATCATTTTATATAGTTATCTTCATATTCATATGGTTGTCGATATGAATGTGTGTTTCTGTTTCATACAAAACTATGTGGTTTGTCATAAATTTCCTTAATTTTGGAAAACATTTATTACTACCAATAAAATTAGCACTGTTTCTGTCAAAACCTGTGCTTCCTATTCAATCACGTAATATGGCAAGATCTGTTAACTTTACTAATCAACGTACAGTAGTAATACAGTAATGCAATTTAGGGTTAAGCTTATATTTTACAATAAAAAAAGTTTGAGCAAATTTAATATAAGACAAATTCGATTATAAAAACTGAATAATGTTATAATACGCTTATGATAGAAATATATAAACATGCCAATGACTCGAACTGAACTGTGACGAATTTAGAGAGTTATTCACGAAAAATAAATCTTTGTTTAAAAGTAATATATTAAGTTCACCGTAGCGAAGCACAGGCAAACTTGCTAGTATCTTATATAATCAGAAAATAAAAGATTATTGATCGAAAATTAAAATTTTCCAAGAAATCCATGCATTCTTAAATGCCTGTTACAAAATTCCATTCCTGAAAGGAAATTTTTCTTGGATAAACTTGCAAAGATAAATAGAAAACTACCACTTCATAAAAGTATAAACGAAAAATATAAACAAACTGTACAAAAAATGTAAAAAAAATCAAATCATTAATAAATTATTTTCTCATAAGGGTTTGTTATCTATTTGTATACTTCTATGTTACGTTACGTTTCTCGGATGAATTTTAATCTTTTGTTCTATTTACTATTTGAAAAGACCCCTTCTGCAAATTCAGGAATAATTCTTAAAATCTAAATTTTCATAAATACGTAAATGTAAATTGGTCAGACAGTAAGTGTAGTATAACATTACATGCTTTACTGCTGCATATCATACGACATGCAGCATAAACCATGCCTATCCCTCTCAAATTCAAATTCTAGCGATCCCACAGAAAACAATAAATACTTAGTAATTATATATAATGTATGAATCTCGAATAAGTATCCGGGCAAACTGCGTAACCCGGCGTTGCTAGGACCATATCGAATAATGCATCAATCCTGAATAGAGGAAAGAGGCGAGGCCATGGGCCAACATTCTATTCCATTTGGATTGGTTTAGAGTGCTAAGATCTACTGTTTTGCTCACGAGGGTTAATGCTTTGCTTTGGTTTGGTTTGGTTTGGAGTGCTATGATGTACTTTTTGCAACACGAGGGCTAATGAGACCGGGACCTACTGCTTAAAGCCGATTCCGAACGGCTACGAACAGCCATGCCACTGTGGGATTCGAACCCACGAATTACGGTACCGAAGGCCAGCACCTTAACCAATCGGCCATCGTTCGGCTAATGAGACCGGCACATACTGCTTAAAGCCGATTCGAACGTTTACAAATATCCATGCCAGCAGCGGGACTCCAACCCGCGAACTCCCTTACCAAAGAGCAGCCCTCTACCATTCGACCATCGTTCGGTTCTATTCCATTTCGAGAGGTGACTTGATGATTGCAAAATTAAGTTGTAGTTTTGTATTGTTTACGAATGCGTGAAGTTATAAATTTTTTTTAAATGTGTAATTTTTAAGTAAAGGATTATAAATTTAAGACACCGATAACTACGTTAACTTTTAACAAAAAAAAGTTTAAAAAAGAAATCGCATTAATAAAGCGTCAAAAATATTAGATAAAAACGGATACAAAAAATTAAATCTGTAATTTGGAGGAATTTTTTTAATTTTCTCTCGAAACACAGTAATGTAAACAAAATGAGACAACAAATCGTGATTATTTCGTATACTCGCGGAGTTATTAAATATTAAATATAAATTTCAAGTAATTTTCAAAAACTCTTACAACAATAAGTTTTGTACGATTGATGTACGTAAGTTCATACCACAGTATTTTCTCATTTTCCATTTTTAATATATTAATTCTTTCGTGGGCCATTTATTTCTCACACAACGCTTTCATACTTTCAAAACATAATTGCCAATTATATCCATTCAAGATGACCTCACAAAACTAAAGCGGGAATCAGTCTCCTCATCGTCATAATAGAAAGACCAATATATTATAATGGGCTCTGGGCTTCCCACAAGTGTATTTTATTAGATCATGTAGGTTGGAAGTAATCTTCCCACGGCCTACGAAAGGGTTAATGCATAAGTATTTATATATTTTAAAATTTTATTTATAAGTTAAAAGTATGCTAATAATGTCATCATTCAAAAACAGCAAAATAATTTTATCCAGAAATAACAAAAAACGTTCGAAATTCCAAATTCTTGATTATTTTACCAGAGAGCTTTCCTTCTTTAATTTAAACATTGTTTTGGAGCGGTACTGTCGACTATTTTGCTACACGAGCGTTAATGAGACCGGGACCTACTGCTTAAAGCGGATTCCGAATAGCTACGAACATTCATGCCATCAGAGGGATTCGAACCCACAGAAGAACAACAGATACAGAAGAGCAACGTTCTACCATTCGACCATTCGTTTGACAATTAAAACATGCATAAAAATAAACAAGAAATAGAAAAAAACAAGATTAAATCAGGGTTTAGAATTCCTTTAAATTCCTGAATAAACAACTTCGTCTATAATTTTTAAACATCTATTATTCTATTATTTGAAATGTGGGGAAGGAGGAGAGTCATTTATTATTTAAGCTTGTTTAATCGAATGTATGCAGTAAAATTTTTCAGAATTTCGCGTGTTGCGGGGAGATTTTTAAACACGATTATTAGATTTATGAATAACAATTGCTCTGCTTATGCTGATTCACGCCATTATCAAATTCGCGATCGTTCTATTCCGAATCCAGGAGAGAATGAATAAATGCAAATCACTCACTCACGATTGTTTTCCCAACTATCAGCTGTATCTCTTCATAAACTTTCCTCCTGCTCCCATTTCTTTTGCACCAGAAATTTCGATAAAACTGCTCGAATGGAGAATCATACTATAACCGAATTCACTATTAGGAAGATTCGGTTTGTGCAAGATTTTAACCCCTTGGGAGTCATTTCAACTCCAATCTATGTTGTTTTATAAATTCACACACTCACTCCCTCATTCCTTACTTTTCCTTCAAAATTTATAATTTATAATTTATTTACAAACATTTTACAATTTTTGGATTTAAGCTTTTAAACAGGACAACGTCTGTCGAGTCGTCTAGTATATATATATAAGTATATGTGTGTAAGCGTGTGCGCTGTAACAGCGTGATTCAGCGGTGTGTCTCCATCAAAGAACTTTGCTTTGAGAAATGAACTTCGCTTGTGTGGAGACAAAGTATTGTTTTCCCCGGCACCACAATGTCTAGACTTGTGTGTCCTATAGCAGCGAAACAACGGACCAGACACCCGGGAGCCAGACTGACAGCCAGAAATATCACCATCGGAACTACAAAGGAATGTCGTGGCATTGGATCCAGCCGACACGAATTATAGAGACTCCTGGAATTGTCTAGCCCAAACCAATCCAGTTGGTTGAAAGTGAGGTCATCTCTAGATGATCCAATTATGAAATTGTGGGTGAGGCAATTATACTCTCCCACAAACCACAAACAAAGGGAGGACCTCTCTTAGAGGTCCCTCCCTTATAAAAGAGACGAGAGAAGTTTTTTTTTAAGAAGTTAGTTAGCTAGCTAGAAAACAGCTAATTCGGAGGTCGCCTTGGCCAGTCTCTCTATCGGAGAGTTTATTTACTATAATCCCACCTTGGGATCTTTTCTTTTGAGAGTAGCCATTGTCAGCTACCTCGGAGGACGTCTTGACCTGTCTCTCTATCGGAGAGTTTTTTTTAGCGAAAATCCCGCCTTGGGATATATCTCTTGCTGAGATTGAGAACGATACCCTGTGCCTTGGGTTTTCTTTTGATATAATCCTCTTTAGGATTGATTGCATATTCCTCTTAGAAACGCTTACTATGTTTGATATACTTCAAAGAAACCAGTTGTTATTTCATCTTATCTCGTCTAATTGAGTGTACTGTCTACTTAATTACTTCAGAGAACTTTTGCGCGAGCTACCGAATTATTTCTTCCGTCTGATTGCTAATATTTCGGCACGTCTCTACTCAGGCCTACATGTATCGAACCACATACCTGTGATCTGAAATTGGTTTTTTTTTGTGTGTATATAGAAATGGTGTATGTAGCAGGTGTAAATAAATTCATTATTCCAGAAACACCTGATTCTTCATTGTGTCACCTAAAACAGGGACCAGCTACGTTACAGCGCGCGCACGCACGTACGCACACGCACACCCACCCACACACTGAAAAGGAGTGAATTTATTTTTTTTATTGCTTAAAAGTTTATTTGTTCATTTTTTATGCACTAATAATGTTGAGACCTTTGAAACTGAAACAATGAGTTATGTGAAACATGGATTTAACCAGGAATAGCATAAAAATTCGATAAAACCAATTTGTTGTTTTTCATTCGTAATTTCAATTAA
The DNA here is from genome assembly GCA_032207245.1 of Pardosa pseudoannulata. Classification (NCBI taxonomy): domain Eukaryota; kingdom Metazoa; phylum Arthropoda; class Arachnida; order Araneae; family Lycosidae; genus Pardosa; species Pardosa pseudoannulata. Next base: position 31,527,081 of record CM063508.1, on the reverse strand, counting down.
CAGTGTAACTGCGAGTTGACTACTTTCTAAAAGAAGAAAAAATTCCGTTTGAAATGAAAGTACAGATTTTTCCGCCTAAATACTATCTAGAAAGGCAATAATATCAACTGTTCATGTAGAAAATCGACTTATCAGATTCATGTATAAATGTTCATAATCCTGTAAACATTGAGTTAAAATCTTATTAGAGGAATGTTTACCTAACCGTCGATCGTGTGCCACCAGTAGCTCACGAAGAAATTTTCAGTAGAATCCGGTATCACTCTTACGTTGGAGATTTTGCCTTTGTTGATCGTGAGCTACCAGTAACTCATGGAGCGATTTTCAGTAGATTCCGGCATCATTCTCACATTGGATATTTTCAATTGGTCGATCGTGAGCTACCAGCAGCTCAGGGAGAGATTTTTAGCAGATTCTGGAATCAGTCTGACGTTGAATATTATCATTTTCTTTATTATTGTTATTTTTACACCATTAAAAGAGGGTAGGAACTTACAAAGATAACTTTAGAAAGCGACAAATAACAGAAATCCATTATAATGACTGAACATTAAATTGCCTTATCAACGTCAACATGTACAATGTGTGAAAAAGGGTTTAGGACTCCTTTTTCTGTTGAAGAATGCGCGGATTTCTCAAGTGATACCAAAATATTTTTAACCGATCAAAAGCCTTATCATGAGTCAATCAACTAAAATAAATCTGTTGGAAATGTTTCGCTGTAACAGAAGAAATCTACACATCCTTCACCACAAATAGAAATCTTTAACGTGTACGTTTTGACTTGTGATAAGGGCTTTAGTCGCTCGGCTGAAAGATAGTCAACAAATACAATCTCATGATAGTTCACAATGAGGTTGAAATACAGTACGGTATGCCAGAGACTTCGTAAGTTTGGTGACCACTATGTTAGAATTAAGGTATCCGTCTACGTTGAAAACGTCATTTTTTGCCAAAAATCATATATTTTTTTTATTTCTCTATTGTAAAATTTCAACTTTTAGGCTTCTAAATCTGTTTTTGTTTTGTCTCTACGACATTTTAAAGAAAAGTTACAGCTGTTTAAACATCAGTGACAGCTGTCAAAACAAAACGGAAGTAGCGATTTTCGGAACCGGAAGTTGTGAATTTTAAGCCTTTCAAAGAGCATTTTTTAGAGAAAACTTTTTAAATTTTCATGAAGATTAGTTAAAACATTTTTCTAGTATTTATAATAATTAGCAACTTGGCAATTAGAAAGTTTTGAAGCAAGAAATTGAGGGGAATTTTGAATATGTATTTTAATTTTTTAATAGTTAAAGATGCTTTCATAAACTTCAAATGCGTTTTTCTCAGAACGGTATTTTTAATAAAATGTTGAAACTTGAAATGTGATCTCTCAAAAAGTTCTTAAAATATTTTATTGAAAATTATTATGAATGCTTTTGATAGTATTTACTAGTGAATGACCTAAAAGCTTTAAATTTGGATAATTTTTAATGATGTTACACTCATAGTTAGATATAAAGGTAATGAAAATTCGTTAAAAATTCAACGTGTATGATTTTGAAAGACCAAAATTTTTCACCAAATGTAAATTAGCAAAGATTTTAGATGATTCACTAGTCCAGTGCATAAGAAATGTGTTGCAACAAAAAATATTTGTCATAACGTTCCATTTACTTTCCATTCAGTTCCCATTTAATTCCATAAGCTTCACTTAAAAAAATTCCTTATGTGTAACTTTCCTGCCGTGCTCCCAATTATCACGTTGGTGAGGCGAAAAACCCCTTTTTTTAACGCATAAGATGCCCTGGATTTTCAATCAGGTTACATCACACATACCAGGAGCGTCACGTGGTGTCTCCTTGGCGAGCGCTGCGCTGCAATAGCTTTATAATGTTCACCCTTTTTTTCTGATGATATGACATACCCCTCTCCACACATTGGCATGTTTTTAGTCCTGCGCTTGGCGGTTTTCCCCCGTGCCACCAGGCCATTGGAATGTTGATTAGTATTCCAGCGGTCAGTGGTTGCCAGCCGTTGCAGTCCTGCAGACTCAAGATAGTTAGAGAGATTTTTTTTACTTGCACTTGGACTCGCTGCAGAGACATGGAACAGAGGAAGAAACCTAGTATCCTGGTATCCAGTATCCTGAGGAGGAATTCTGAATTCGATCCACCATAATCAGCCTTTTTTTTTGGTCCATTTTTATTTTCTCCCTTTTTATATTAATTTTTATATTTAAAACAAAAGTTCAATCGTCTTATGTTAATTTTATCTAAATTTCATATCAATATCAATAAAATGTATTCATTCAATAACTTCTCTCTTTTAATTTAATGCCTATTGTGTTCCTTTTTTTTAATTTAAAATTTAAACTTAAGTTGGCGAAAAGCCAAATTTAATTTATATTAAGTTAAGGGTTAAGGCCATAACGTGTATTGCCACTATGCGTCACCCACTTAATTATTATATTTTTATTGTCTTTTCTATGGGTTTCTCTTTCAGGTACAAACAATCCTAGTTCCCCATAGAAAACCACTTAATTCCACAGTCAACAACCTATTACCAGTAAAAACTTCATTACCAGTAAAAAATAACAGCACAGAATTAAAACATTAGCACAATATTGAAATAATATAATTTATTAAAAATGTAGACCTTTTGAAAAAACCCAATTTTTTTACTAAATTTTCTACATTTATTAGAAATTTTATAGAAACTTCTCCAGCAATAAATTTTTTAAGTGCAATTATCTATGATAATATAAAAAATAAATCTAAAAATGTAAAAACATGAACTAGTTTCTACATTTAAAGAAAAACCTTCTCCGAACGTAGACGGAGACCTTAATAACATCTAAACGTTCAAAGGATTCTATATACTGAAAACTTCGTGAAATAGCTAATTATCAAAAGAGTGCGAAACAGTTTTATTCTACAGTCGTGAGAAAAGTTACACAAATCTACAAATATGTACCCGATAGCTAATACAAAACTCTATTCAGGATAAGAAACAAAAGATTAAATGTTATAAACTATTTAACTATTTTTAAACGAAATAACTCCACGGAAGAATCACAAGTTGCTACACAGACTACATAAATATTTTTGTTACTGTGAAGTAGGGTTACCTCATTTTTCTGAGTAAACAAAGAAAGCTTAACAAGCGTAAGTAAAAATAAAAACAACATAACCACCTGCAAACGGTCTCTGAGAATACCGAAGGTTAAATGGTCAAGAATACCGGAGTACGAAACTAAGTTTTCAAGGAGAAATGTAACAAACCCTAAAACAAAAGGGAAGATGGTCAGCCCTTTGTTTTTCGGTTGGCTCATTGCAACCCTTTTGATCTTTTGTGATTCAGCTACCTTCGGGATCTTCTGATCTCCGAACAAAAGGACTGAGGTGAGTTAGTGAAGACATTGATTTGAAGTATGTTATTGGGAATCATGGAGCTTGCAGCAATGCTTCCAGACACATATTTTCTTGTGCGCTTTAATCTCAAAAGCGATACTGAATACTTTAGTAGTCTCTCCACAACAATTACCAACCTTGTGGAAGAATTGAAACATTAGTTTTGCTGTGGTATCCATACTTAAATGTTTAATCAGATGCATATATTATCTAAACATTATAACAGAGGGGTAGGTATGCATAAGGTCAGCGAAGGTACATTCTGGTTTTTCACATATTACAGTTTCATTTGGTTTGGTTAAGATTACTATGATAATTTTTTTTGCAAAATGATCACTGGTGAGACAAAGACCTGCTACTTAACGGGTCTTATAACTATTAAAATTTTGAAAAATGAGGAAGATTAACTTTTTCTTTTAATAAATTTAAGACGTTTTTCCATCTGATATTTGTATCCTCTTTATTATTTAAATCTTTAATTTTCATTAACAAAAACATAATGAACCGCAAATATTGGATGGAGATTAGATGCTTTAAATAAATGATATGTTACGCTTTAAGGGAGGGGGGGGGAGGGAGTTCGTGAAACTGTAAGAAGAGAAAGGGCAAAGAGTAACATTACATATTTTGGTTAAAATAAAAACCAGCAGATTAGATTTTGAAGTGTTTTTTAATTGTAAATTAAAAAAATTAAAAATATAGAAAAGTAATTTAAGATTACTTTTTCATTCGTATAATGTGCCCTTCTTCCCCTACTAGTTTCTCGCACACTTGCAGGATACTATATGTATATATATATATATATATATATATATATATATATATATATAGATAGATAGATAGATAGATATAGATATATATATATATATATATATATATATAGATATACATACATATATATATACATATATATACACACATATATATACATATATATACACATAAATATATACATATATATACATACATATATACATATATATTCATTGTAAGGAAAATTAAACTAATCGGAAAATAATGTAGGCATATTTTATAAAACCCAAAAGACGGGATAATATTCTCATAGGTTTTTAAATCTGAAGGGCATAAATTCCGGCGTCCCTATGCTTTTCCCTTTCTAACCCCTAACCTAAATTCATCTCTGGGGCTACAGTTCACGCCGTAAGAGAAGGGGTCTAACCAATTATAACTATATTGCCTTAGCGTCTAATTTAGGAAATTCCCAAACAAAAAGGATTTACACGCTATTGGAGGCAGATTTTTCTTGAGATTTTCACAGAGATTTTAACTTAGATGTTGACCCAGGAGTTAAGGGCCTTTTACTTATAATGTCATGTTAGCTGACCCTTCAGTTTGTCTTGTCCCTATAATGAAGTGGGAACCTGTCCTCCAACGTTATGTTAATAAAGGTCTTTAACTAAAACGGTGTCATTTTTATGGAACATGATTGCAAACACCAAACCTGAAAGTCCGTCTTAGTACATATATCATGTAAACGCTGTAATTACTTCAGCGTTATCAATAACATTCTTTATAATATATAGAGAGCTGTTTTTAGAATACAGTCAATTAAACTCTCTTACTGTTTGTGTTGAATTTAGAATTCTAAAAGTGGAAATTTTGAAATATTTTCTTTACTCAAAAAATAAAATTATTAATAAACATCTTTACACAAAGCACTTTACACAATCTTTAAAAAAGATAGCATTTATTTACATGAATATCGAAAAATAGGTCAAAGCAAAACTGGTACACTATGAAAAAATTCTCAATTTTAGAAAACTTAAAAAAAGGATATTTTTAGTTTAGATCTTTATCGGGTTTAATTTACGTCTCCTAAAGTTGTTTTTTCTTTTGCTTATCCCTTTTACAATCTCAAAATGAACTGAAAAACTATAGTGTATTAGGTTTACTGTAGATCACTATGTATAACGCTATTCACCTATTGTGTGCGGGTACATTTGGCAGATGAATTGTACCGGGAGCGGGATTTTTGAGCGTACATTTAGTTATTTAGTTAAATCTCAACAGATCGAAAATTATTTAATTTTTTAACCAACTTTTCGTATTTTATATTGAAATATATAAACAAATATAGAAATAGAAATATATAAATAACAACCATAAGATTATTGTAAAAAAAAAACATATTTTTAGTGGATAAATTTATAATTGTATCGTAAATGGGAAAAGTTAAATAGAAATATTAGTATATATTTTTAATTTTTTCGAATTATGTTATATATAAACATTTTTACATCATAAAAAAATGAAAAGAGCAATCATAAAACTAATAATGTTTTACAGTGTGGTAACGTTCAAAGCACTTTCCTCTATGAAGAGGTACACGGCAAAACTTACATTTGTAAGATGTTTCACGGCACACACAAGACACAGCACACACACGACATTGTCTTTGCGGCTTTTTCTTCTTCCCAGTAGTAACAATTTTCTCTAAAATATGTCTCCTCATATCCAATGATAATCTTCCAGGAGGGTCATATTTAGGTGCCCTTTGTGTACTAGATGTGGGCGACCCTGGATCTGGAATGTTAGTTTCAGGTAATTGATCAGTTACCCATTCCAATGCGACATCATATAAAAATTCTTTATATTTAATTTTTTTCATCTTTGTGGAATTGTATACGACGTATAAATTTTCCCAGAATTTATATAGTAGACAAGAACATCCGGCTTCGTTTTCCTGCATAAACCGTTATTTTTGCACCCACAAACAAACCATGTTGTTATACTAACCCGTACTAGTACGTGACCCGCGCTCAAGTATCAATCTTCAGACGTACTACAATAGAACCTCGGTATAACGAATTCCTGTGGGACCAACATCATATGGTCGTTATAACGAAAGTTCGTTGTATCGAATTGAAAAAACAATAAATAACAAATTGAGCAAAGAAATGATGCAGCAGTACATACCTAGAGAATACTTCTATTTATTTGTATTTCTATTACTGGATTTTTGAAAAAAGAAAAGTCTTTGATTGACGCCTGTTTCAAGTTCATTTGGGAATTTTTCATTATCACTGATTCCATTTCCGTTAGATTTTAAAGACTAATCTTAAGGAGATTTCCTTCATTAACGTTGTGTATATGTCCGCTATGCACTCTTCAATGGCTGGATATATATGTTTGTGTGTATACTGATAAAAAATTAGCGTTATAAAGGATTGAACTCTGACGTTCTGGTTCTGGAATCTCAATTTAATGTGAAAATGCATTTGAAGTGTGGAATAGATAATGCGTAAAACTAAAAATATCCTAAATCTGTCTTCAGTATTTTTTACTATTTAAGTCATTGTACCATTCTTACACACACACACACACACACACACACACACACAAATATATACGTATATTTATATGTATATATATGAATCTTAATACAGTAGAGCGTCGATATAACGACCCCCTGTGGGACCAACATCATATGGTCGTTATAACGAAAGTTCGTTGTATCGAATTGAAAAAATAATAAATAACAAATTGAGCAAAGAAATGATGCAGCAGTACATACCTAGAGAATACTTCTATTTATTTGTATTTCTATTACTGGATTTTTGAAAAAAGAAAAGTCTTTGATTGACGCCTGTTTCCAGTCCATTTGGGAATTTTTCATTATCACTGATTCCATATCCGTTATATTTTGAATAATATCTTCAGAATTAAATTGTAATTCAAAATACTGACGGAAGGCATTGATTGCATTGAAGGCTTCTTTTTCATTCACCTTTTCAAAAGCTTGGACGATTTCTTCTCCGTCGTCGGAATCGCAGATTTCTTCATTTCCTGTAATACGGTCAATAAAATCGTCCTCATTCCAATTTTCTTCGCAGTACTGTAAAGTTTTGTCTACCGCAACAAAGTCATCAAATGATAATTGAAGATCCGGAAATTTGACACTGAGGAGCTGGGTCATTTCATTAGTGTCTGGAGTGGCATCCACCTATGACATCAATGTCGTACGCGACGACGGTCCCTTTAAGCAGACACAAAGAGATTAGTATAGGTTTCTTGAAGTTGCACCACAGTACAATAATTTTAAAATAGTCCACTTGCTCATGAGTTCTACGGTCTAAAATTGACGGCCGCTCTAACGAAAAATAATACGCTTGGGGCCGTTGTAATGATTCAAAAATAACATTATTCCTATGGTAAAATAATTGGGACTTTTAAGATGGTCGTTGTATCGTGGGGTAGTTAAAAAGAGGTTCTACTGTAGTACATGACCCGCATACAATGTGTTAACAAAAGTTAAAGAGATAATTCACACACCTCCTTAATAAAATTTTGCTTCTGGAATGTTTTCTAAATGTACTGTATTTTATATATTACACACACGAATCTTTTCGATATTCCGATCGATTTCGATATATATAAGTGAAATGTGAATTATTTCTTAAAAAGCATCCTGATAAATAAAAACATTATCTGAAACAACGACATAATAGCATAGTCCCATAACTCTTTTAAAAATAGAACTGTCCCTCGAAGTAAACTTCCGTTTTGAGTAGAACGGTCGTTGTTTTTCCTACAACAGGGAAAAAATGAAAAAAAAAAACATTTTCAGCTTTGGTAGAAGGGAAAGTAAATATTTAAATAAAAAAAGGGTCATTGTCGAAAACACGATTTAGATCACATTCATTTCGATTCTAAATAAAAGCGAATCGTTCTATTTAATGGACTACTCTATTCTCATTCTTATCTCCTATTTAAACCGTAGAGTTGAGTTCAGATGTGCAAAAATAAAAAATGGAGAATTATTATTTCAGGAGCGTAGCGGGAACTCAACAGGACAATGACTTTGAGATGCGCAGTCTAGCACATTAATGAGGTGCAAATATAAATATACATGCCTTCTTATGGGCTATGAAAAAATCTTGCACAAAGTGGATAGAGTCCATACACAAGATAAAGAATGACATATTTTTAACGTGTGCGTATTTTATTTCGAAGAAATATTTATCTTTCAGTGGGTTGAACGGATTCACTTTACGCAAACTGTGAAGAACAAATCGGGAAGAATGAAATATTTCCGTGTGATGATTTGGGAACAGAATCATCGCTACAGAAGTCTTTATTTTTAAAATGTTGCCGAACCTCAAAAGAAGAACTGTAATTTTTTAAGTACTCAAGATAAAACTGAATTTAATTACAAACATATATAGGTGGTTACCAAAATAATGGAAACGCCCTAGATTTATGAAGAATTCTTTATTAGTATGCAGTAGGAGCAGCTTTGGGATGTCAAACAGCTTGAATTTGTCTGGAATTTGAATCACGCAAAAGCTGAATATTGTTTAAAAGAATAGTATACCATTATTCGTTTAAATTTTGTTAAAGTCTCAGGAAAGATGCTGTTAGGAGTTTGTGCAGTTGTTTTCCAAATGTCCACCTAACTGTCTTACTTATCAATCCACGATGTTTTTTGGGTTGGCAACCTTCCCCCTCCTGGGGTAGGGTTTTTCTATCCTCTCTTGATGAGTCCGTCTTCGCGTCTTAGCGCCGTAAAAAATGCAGGTGTCCATGTAACACAAACTCTAGTCTTGAGTCTAGTATTACAGTGACTTTCCAAAAGTTTTCCGTTAGTATTCACTTAAAGCTGAGATATTTTGAGATTATTTATGTATGTATTATAAAAAAAAGTTCTGTGAAATAAAAAGTTAGAGAACCACTGCTCATAGGTTCCCAACGTGAACGGTAGCAAGCTAAGAGCTTCTTAGCGCTGTAAAAACATAGGTGTCCATCTCGTACAAAAACGAGTCTTGAGTCTAGTATTGCAGTATGTGTTATAAGTAGTTTCAACCTTTTCGCTATGGCAAGTTTCTCCATATTCATATAATAAAGCCGGGTATCTTAGGTTCAATATTTTACCCCTCATAAACAATTTGACATCGTCACGTCATGCAACTTTAACCAGAAAGAAATAAAGGGCATTTTCGGAGTGGAGTAAAAAATAATCCTAGACAGAAGTGATTGATAACGAAGGCTCTGATCCACTCTTATGATAACATATAGTGAACAATGGGGAGTGATGTGCTTGATGAGTATACTTCAACCCACCCGTATTTTTTAGGCTTGCTGGTATTGGTGGAAATGTCGTCCACGCATCCCCAAAAGTTTAAATTAAGAAAAATGATTGATGGTTTTCCACATTAACATTCGCATGCATCAATAGATGGTTTTAACGTTGTTTTACAGGATACAAACTTAAAAGACGGGGATAGGTAGGAATCTAGAAGGAAATTTTTCCATTCTAAGAATGAAGAAGAAGGAGTGCAATCTCCAGCGTGTTCTTATCAACGCCTTGCATTCGTTAGGATAGGCAGATCACTACTAAAAATCCGAAGTTGTTAGTTTATCTTCGAATGTTTCATAGCTTGCATAATTCTTCATTAAAAAATGCGCTCACAAAATAATAAGGCATTTACATAAAACATTTTAAAACTTTAAGGGATTATGGAAGTTGATACTTCTGAACAGGGTTAAATGAAAGTGTAAGCGAATATTAAAAATTTAATTCTATTATATTTGAACGCACCAGTAGTTTTTTTTATTGTTTGTTCCCATATACATTTTCGAACACATAAAAATGCAAAGTATCCCTAAACTCTGTCTTCTCTAGTTTTTGTTTTATGAACTCGCGAATTTGCCATTATCTTTCCTTTATCATATTTAGTTATTTTTTTTAACGCTGGTATTGATGCTCAATGGAAGAAACTCTGCAATAAAGAGCTCAACCTTCAGATTCCTGTTGACTCATTTACTGAAATTACTGAAAATATTTAGACAGTGCATTTTTCAGTTTCAAACTAAATACCGTGTTCAATGATTCAGTTTTTTCTGTCATTTATTAGACAAGTGAATTTAATTAGGGCTAAGGTGTAATTTTTTTACTGCTCGAGGTCTAATAAGACCAGGACCTACTGCTTAAATCCGATTTGAAGAAATACGAATATCCATACCATAGGAATATTCGAACCCACAAGCAGCACTCTGCACACTCGGCCATTGTTAGACAATGTCATTTTAGATATCAACTTATGTAGCAATAGAATATCAGTCTTATTTTTTTAATTACGTCTTGCGCATAACTTTTGAGCCTATGAGCACGTAAGTGTAGATAGGTAATTTTTTTTTAGCTATATTTCGTTTTATCGAATGCTGACGATTGAACTGAAGCCGATATGTAAACACAGCTTAATTAACCCAGATCTGTAAATTAATTATTTTGCTTTTATCTGAAGGAGATCCTTTTCTACTTCATTTTCCATTATCTGCTGCCGATTCGAGTGAGGGAAAGTCCGATACTTTACATAACGAACAGATTAATCTTGCCGCGTTAACGTTTTTTATGAATGGTTAACGGTTTCTATAAATGTTGGTTTATGTAGAGAGCGCATGAATCTCAGGAATTAAGCAGACTCCAATAACGATGCGATAACACATTGCTAGTCCCATCTCCTGGAATATTGTTTCTGAATAGGTAATTAAATCTTGCGTAGATTGTAATGTGTGAATAATTTGTTTTAATGTTGTAACAAATAATTGCATTTGAATAGGCATTTGCCGAAACTCTCCGTTAACCGAAGTCGGCTTCTTCACTTTTTTCTTCACTTACTACTATCATCCAAATTTTTCTCTTTGCAAACATGCATTTTTAAAGTCTTCTTTTTTCCCCACATTCCTTTTGCATGCAAACCGTCCTTTCCTAACTACGAGTGCAGATAAATATTTTGGAATTCCCCTTCTTAGAATTCCTACTCGCAAGCTCAATTCTCGGTTAAACATGAAGATGAGAATGATTCCGGTTTGGTTTGGTTTGGTTTGGAGTGGAGTGCTACGGTCTACTTTTTGTAACACGAGGGCTAATGAGACCGGGACCTACAGCTTAAAGCCGATTCCGAACGGCTACGAACATCCATGCCATAATAGGATTCGAACCCACGAACTCCAGTACCGAAGGCCAGCATCCTAACCAATCGGTCATCGTTCGAATGATTCCGGAGTAAAAAAGATGAGTAACAATGATGCCTTCTGTAGTTTTAACAAGAGGAACAGTGTGGTTCCTTTGAAATCATGCTTTTTAGAAAACTTCAGGATAGAGCTGCAGGGCAAAGAATGGCCAATTTACACCAGAGGAAGATTCCATTTGAACAATTGTAAGTTTTTGTTTCAGAAGTAAATTTATTTTAATTTATAATTTTCATTTATTTAACAGCTAAAATTGTCATAACAGTTCAACGACGATACTACATATTAAACTAGATGATTATTGACTGCAAATTATATGCAAATGTCTCCGCGTTTTTCCTGATCTTAACAGTTTAATTCACTAAGTTTCTTGTCCCTTGAGAAAATCCTTTCTGTCTTTGCTCTTGGGTGCACCTATGTTCGAGCAGAGGGATTTTTGTGTCTTCATTGACTAGTTAAAATGTCCGTTTCAGCAGCTCTAAAATGAAGACTTAGACTTGTGCCGTTCACTTCAATTTGGCCAGACTGCATCTTACCAAATTACAGCTAAGCTCATTAGGGTCCACCTTGTCCAGCAGTTGTTAATTCCTGAATTACATATATATGAGGATATTTTAACATTCAAGACCTTCAAGATGGTGGTGCAAGATGATGGTGGTAGATTCTATGGGCCGAGCCCTCTAATCCAGGGATTTCTGATATAAGCCTAAAAATGACAACTAGCAGAAAATGAAACAGCTAAAAGATGAAAGAAGGAGATAGTGTAGTGGATTGATGAGTTTAAAACACAAAAAAAATAGACAGCAGAAAGTTTAAGGATAATAAAACACTTAATATTTTTATGGTCAGTGACATCCGTACACTGCAACAAAGCGAGATGAAATAAATGGTTTTGTGATTTTGAGAGATTCACCCGAGACCGAAAGAGCCAATCAAAAGTCATGATTTCGTCCAATAGAATTTCGGAGGAAAAACAAATGAAACAGGATATGATGGAGAGAACTACGATTACGTAATGTATGGCCGGATTTTAAATTACTTAGAAGTTTTTCTTACATTTTATAAATTTTATAATTTTTTGGGTTGGTTTTAACGATTTTTTATAGTATATTTTAACCAAAGTAACTTTAATTATAATTATATTCGAACTCTAATTATATTCTAATATAAATGTTTGACGATTCTATACCTAAAATGACAATCTTTGGGTACCCTGAGAACACAGTTTATACTTAGTTCAACTTAATTTTATATAACTAATATAAAATGCTTGTTATTCGGTTTGGTGTGGAGCACTACCGTCTACACTTTTAATACACCAGAACTAATGAGACCGGGACCTACTGTTTAAAGCCGTTTCTGAGCGGCTAAGAACATCCATGCCATAGTGGGACTCGAACACAGTGCTCTAACCATTCGGTCATCGTTCGCTTGTTATTCGGGATCCTTTTTGTGGGGGAGAATACTGTTGATATGAAGATGTTAATGGAAATTTGCATAAAGAAGTCAAAATATACAAGTAAGATGCTTTTTTATATTCTTTTCTCAATCCTAAAATTTGAAAAGAAAATTCTAAAATGTACTCTATTTTTGTGTTTGAGCCGGTATTATGATGTCACTTATATTGTTAAAAATGACTAGCGAATGTGTTGTGCAGACTAATTCTCCCGATTGCTATTAATAAATATCCCCTACTAACATTCCGCACGACTCTTTGGAACTTTTTTTTTAGTTGAACGTGACCAAATTATCGCGAGGCTATAGTCCCAGTTGCTGACATTTTCATTCTCGTCGCTTTATTTTTCAAGAGGATTGGTAGCACCAGATGATTAATCATTTTACACTAACTCCATGGTTGTAAAAAACGTTTTTGGGCTTGTCTGCAGTTTAAAAAAGATTTTTTTTTGCTTTTTTGAAAAAGGTATCTTTCTTAATACAACTTGTGCGAAGAAAAACATCATGTGTTGCAACACCATAACAAAAAATGTCAATAAGGAACATGGTATAAATTTTTGATTAATGACCTCTAATCCCACTTTCAAAGTACTTACATGCATCACGATTTGAAATCACATTATTAAGAGTTATAGGATAAAAAGTGCAACATTTTCAAATGTTGAAATATCTATGTTTTTTTAGCATTCCCGATATCAAACTGTACATGAGAAAAGTCCTTTATTAAAATGACTTAAATCTTCTTTTAGAACCTTATTAGTCAATCAAAAATATCATCATTTGCTTTATTAGCATTGAAATCAGTTATTATAGAAAGATTATATTGTAATAGTATTATAGATGTTTTGTGTTAAAACAAATCGTAGGAAAAAAAAAGTTAGAACATTAATATACTATACTGATGCAGCTTGATTTTTTTTCGGGACAGGGAAACGTGATGTGTGTAAAAGAGAGGTAGGGGAGGGGACGCTATTTCAAAGTAAATTTATTTTGTATATGATACTTTTAATTCTTCAACATTCTTCAGTTATTAATTGCTTCCAAATATAGATAAATAAGACTAGTTGACAAAATACTTTACAGTACCCTTCAAGAGCTTTTCTAGAGACGGGATAGGGCTCTGCTCATCGGTTTAGGCGTTCGTGTGTCTCAATCCCATTGAAAGCATGTATGTTCATAGTCATTCTGAATCGGCTTTAAGCAGTAGGTCTCAGTCTCATTAGCTCTAATGGAGTGAAAGAAATAGACCACATCGCTTCAAACCAATTTAGTCATTGCATTTTTGTGCATATTTTTGATTTTATTTAACGTTAATATTTTAGGAATTGAATCTATCTTATTTTTAATTAGAGAATTGGAGGAATATATCCCGCATTCGAAAAGCATAATTTTAAATTTAGTGTAGCAAAATAGGTGTATAATTTAATTGGAGTACGCGGTGTATACATCAGGTTTTGGTTTGGTTTTGAGGGCTACGGTCTACTGCTTTGCTCACGAAAGCTAATGAGATAGGGGCCTACTGCTTGAAGCCGATTCCAAACGGCTATGAACATGCATGCCAGCTGCAGGATTCGAATCAGAGCTCTGGTACCGAAGAGCAATGCTCCACCATTCGGCCATCGTTCGGCGTGCACACATCAGAATTTTAGAAATATGAACAGTTATTCCCTATATAATAATAGTCTAAGTTATATATACATCTGTCCTCGAATTTATGAAGCGGTTGGACCTGGAATGGATAAGGGCATCCATATTGGATTCTTGATGAGTTAGGGTTAGCAAAATTCAAAGCAAGTCTTTAAAACTTTCAAAATCCACCCCTTCCCCCCTTTTCGAGCTTTTAATGCCATTATTTCAAGCCCTATTTTCCCCGGTTAAGAGCAGGTGATTAAGTTTATCACATAATAAATATGTAAAAATAACATTTTTTCTAGGATTATGACGTCATTCCTTTAACCATCTCATTTAATCATTTCTTATTTTAAATTATTTAAATATCGTCTGCATTCTTTTCATACGTTTTATCACTGAACTTAGATATTATGTAAACCCTTTTCTTTTATATTTGACTTAAATGATAGGTTAGGTACATATGTGATAATCTTAAATTGAATCATCGATTATTTTTTGCTGCAATGAAAATTTTACCACCGGTATTAACAACAAATTCTTTTCATAAAAGTCTAGGAGTCTATTTTACAGACTAATAAATCTCTAGCGTTAAGTTATATATCTGTTAAAATTAAGAAGTTTGTTCGTTTGTGTGTTTGTTTTTTATATATAACTACACGGTTTAACTAAATAAATTCAATGAATTCTTAACTGCATTCACAATATCGGGAGATTTTAGAGGAGTATGAAGATAAATTATTGAGGTTGTATCAAATAATTCTCAGCCGAAAAACAAACCATTTTTTTATCTGCTTTATAGGGTACTTTACAATTCAGGAAGAATTAAAAATTTTACTGATCCCGTCATATGACGGGCTATATGTTAGTTTATTTATAGCCGTAGATTTTACCAAATTGTCACAGTTATGTTCTGCATTTATCGTCTCCCATTTCCATCCCCTTGAAAAACGATGAATCGAGGATTCACAGCATTTGGAAAAACCTTTTAATGTGCCATTTTTAATTTTAAAAAAGTTTTATGATTTATCTGA
This sequence comes from Pardosa pseudoannulata, assembly GCA_032207245.1. Taxonomy (NCBI): domain Eukaryota; kingdom Metazoa; phylum Arthropoda; class Arachnida; order Araneae; family Lycosidae; genus Pardosa; species Pardosa pseudoannulata. The sequence continues at coordinate 31,511,573 of CM063508.1, read as the reverse complement.
CAATTTTAAAAAAGCTTACAAAAACACATCTTATTTTAAATTAATTAAATATCGTCTACATTATTTCCATACGTTTTATCCTGAAATTAGATATTACGTAAATAATTTTCTTTTATATTTGGCTTAAATGATAGATTAGGTACATATGTGATAATTTTAAATTTAATCATCGATTATTTTATGGCAATGAATCACCGGTATTTGCAACAAATTCTTTTCATAAAAGTCTAGGAGACTATATCGCGGAATAATAAATATTTAACGTTTAAGTTATATATCTGTTAAATTAAGAAGTTTGTTCATTTGTGTGTTTGCTTTTTATACATAACCACACTGTTTGACTAAATGAATTCAACGTGATTCTAAACTGCATTCACAGTATCGAGAGATTTTAGAGGAGTATGAAGATAAACAAATTATTGAGCGTGTACCAGTTAATTCTCAGCCAAAAAACAAACCATTTTTTTCTGCCTCATAGGGTACTTTACAATTATGGAAAATTTAAAATTTTTTTATCCCATTATATGACGGGCTATATGTTACTTTAAAATATATTGATAACCCAAAATTTTAAATTCTGGGAATACCTAGTGGTAAATTTTAAAAATTCACTCGCTTTTCTAAAATATTACGCCTAATTTCGCAAACTTTTTAGAATTGAAGAGGGATGTTTGCCTGACCCCGTTTTTCAACTTTTAAATCTGGACCTATATCTTTCCCGAAATTTCATACAACAATCTCAAGAGTGAAGAAAAATGCGCTTGTCAAAAACACTTCTTATTTTGAGCTTTTAAAAGATTTCGGTTCTTAGACCGTAAAATTTCACGGTTAATTAGCGAAATCTATTAGTTGCAGTTTATCACCATGCCCGAACACCGAAGTTTATAAGCAGGGATTTTATCGACAAATGAGTGGGTTTATGGACAGATCGCCGAAACCACACATATATTTTAGAAGGTAATACTTAAAATCAAATACAAGTATTCTAAACTTTCGCCATTTCAGTGAAGCCTGTTTGGGATAATTAAACGATTACTGAAAGTTGTGTTATGAATTTGCATAGTTAACGTATATTTTTCTTTAAAAAGTAATATAATTTGTAAAAAACTTGTATTATAATGTTTGCAAATAACTTGTATTATATATTTTTTGTTATTGAACTAGATTTTGGTTATTATTTTAATCTGGTATTAACCCTTTCCCTCAATTTTTCTTATCAAAAACAAAAGGTTCAAAATTAAAACTTTAAAAATGTTAATGTTCTTTCTACCATTATTTTGACTTGTGGAATCGGATTTGTTTTCCGTTTACTTGTGATATATCTAAGGTTTAAATGGGGAAACTAAATATAAAAAATGATAATTGGTTTGTTTTGTTTTGGAGGGCTACGGTCTACTGTTTTGCTACACGAGGGCTAATGAGACCGGGACCTACTGCTTAAAATCGATTCCGAACTGCTACGAACATCCATGCCTGTAGCGGGATTCGAACCCGAGAACTCCGGTACCGAAGAGTAGCGATCTACCATTCGGCCATTGTTCGATAAAAAATCATAATTGTATGAATGTAGGGAACGCTCTACTTTTAAGAGCCGTGGCATATGGGTCCTATTACCTTTTAGGAGGAATATACGTGGTAGAGTCAATAAGTTCCTGGAAGGGTCGCCTACATTTATGCACGTGTTCGTTGGAGGGGAAATTTCTCTTTAGACGGTTGGCAGCACACAGGGACATACGAAAGGGGGGGGGTTACGGGTTTAAACACCCCCTTGAGCTCAGACAAAATGGCAAAAATAAAAATTTTAGCAGAAATTAATTATGCAGGCTATTATTTTTAGAATTATGATCCCCTCCTTGAAAATTATGAACACAAACCACTGAAAAATTCTGCTTACGCCACTGGCAGCACAAATAAAGATTTGGTTTAGTTTGGAGAGCAACGGTCTACTGTTTTGCGCACGAGGACTAATGAGACCGGAACCTACTGCTTAAAGCAGATTCCAAACGGTTACAAACATCCATGCTACCGTGGAATTCGAACCCACGAACTCCGGTAAAGAAGATCATAGTTCTAACCGTTCGGCCATTTATTATTAAATAGTTTGTTCGAATACATTTTTCTCTTGCAAAGAGGGCGGGGATCGAAAAATGGTTGTAATCCTCTGCTGTAAACAATGCCATCTACATTCGCTGAAAAAGTAAGCTCGTTCCGAAAAGTCAAAAAATTCTACGAACTCTTTTTTAGCTGTCATTTACAACGGACACTAAACTTTAATGGGTTAGTTCAGTGGTCGGCAAAGTGCGGTTCCAGAGCCGCATGTGGCTCTATGACTCCTGAAGTGCGGCTCTGGCACAAATATCCACGGAAAGCGTAATAATATTTTCATTTCGAAAAAAACTTGGTAAGAAAAAAATTACATCTTATTTTGATAAATAAAAATTCTTCTATAAATCGAGAACATGTATAATTTTTTGTTTAAGTTAAAAGAAAGATAGGTAATTCAAATTTTATATAGTTGTAAAAATACGTAACGAACATAGATTTTAATTTTATTAGTTTTCTTAAACGTAAACACAAACCATGTACAAGCTACCGGCTGAAATTGTTCGTATGTTTTCGGTATACTCCGGTGTGATACAAAGGTACCACACGCATGCACGCACATACTTTTTCTAAAGTAGTGGGCGGGGAAGGGTACAAATTGGTATCATAGACCAGCAGTTGCAGTGTGAACAGTTTTGTCTTATCTACCGTGTCTGCAGCCGAACGATGGCCGATTGGTTAGGGTGCTGGCCTTCGGTACCGGAGTTCGTGGGTTCGAATCCCACTGTTAGCATGGTTGTTCGTAGCCATTCGGAATCCGCTTTAAGCTGTAGGTCCCGGCCTCATTAGCCCTCGTGTTGCAAAAAGTAGACCGTAGCACTCCAAAACAAACACCGTGTCTGCCGTTGTCCTGTCTTATTAAAAAGTTGTATTTTTCAATCTAGTTGAACATCCTACAGGTATTTTTATACGATTTTATTACACCTGCTATATATGTTTGTGGTTCCGGTACAAAATTTGCAATCAATTTTTCGATAACTTCTATTTGTCCAAATGTTGGAAGTTTTCTTCTATTTTTAGTCATATTAAAAGTTTTGTTGGTGGAAAAAATTATTTTTTTCTATTTAGTGCAGTTACATATATTAATAAAATTGTATTTTTTAAAAAGAACTTTTTAAATTTTTTATTTTCATCAATTTAATAATAATAATTTTGTACTGATGACTTTAGAAAAAAATATATATTGAATATTTTTATTAGTAAATAATTATATTAGTAATTATATTAATAATAATTTTACTAAACAATCAGATTTGGTCCCAATTTTTTTTTTAATTGTTGTAATGTTTATATTTTGTTCTTTGGCTAATACGTGTACCGATCACTGGGTTAGTTCAAGAAGTTATGTAGTGACCACGAGTGGAATTTGCAATTATTCCACTTTGGGCTCCAATACAAGATGATCCATACAATAATAACCTGGTAGGAGTAACAATCCGAATATCGGACGAAAGATCGAAATGACGTAGGAATGAAGTAAATCAGCTGCGATTGGGTAATTACCTCTAAATGCGATGTTGAAACGAAATCGACTACGCTACTTCCCGTTTGTCAGAAAATTAATTTCGAAAAAAAGAATACAAAAATTGATTGAGAAATGGATCATTTTTATGGTGGATGCGTAAGCAGTTTAACGATTTGAATCTTGCAAAATGATAGCGTGAATGTATAGCCAAGCACCGACTTAGCATTTCTCGAAAGGATTGAAACTAAAATTTTACGTTTTTGTTGTATTATAGTTTAAATGAACACATTATGTGCGGGTAAATTTCGCAGCGAGATTGTACCGGGAGCGGGCTTATTGCGCGTCAATATAGTTATTCAGTTAAATCACAATAGATCGAAAATTATTTAATTTTTTAACCAACTTTTCGTATTTTATATTGAAATATATAAACAAATATATAAAAAGACAAATATATATATTATATATAATATATAAATATATAATACATAAATATACATATGTATATAATATATAAAAATATATAAATATACTAGCAAGTTTGCCCGTGCTTCGCTACGGTGAACTTAATATATTACTTTTAAACAAAGATTTATTTTTCGTGAATAACTCTCTAAATTCGTCACAGTTCAGCTTGAGTCATTGGCATATTTATATATTTCTATCATAGGCGTATTATAACATTATTCAGTTTTTATAATCGAATTTGTCTTATATTAAATTTGCTCAAACTTTTTTTATTGTAAAATATAAGCTTAACCCTAAATTGCATTACTGTATTACTACTGTAAGTTGATTAGCAAAGTTAACAGATCTTGCCATATTACGTGATAGAATAGGAAGCACAGGTTTTGACAGCAACAGTGCTAATTTTGTTGGTAGTATTAAATGTTTTCCAAAATTAAGGAAATTTATGACAAACCACATAGTTTTGTATGAAACAGAAACACTCATTCATATCGACAACCATATGAATATGAAGATAACTATATAAAATGATAGGTTTTATTTGGCCATGAGAGTCACTGAAATTTGTACTTTTTGTACTTAGAATATTGTTGATATGCATTTCATTGTAACATAAAAATGAACCAAGAATTAAATTTAAAATTAGTTCTCATATAAAAATGCTATAATTTGCGTCACATAGAATTGAAAGTGAATCACTTTATATCTCAAATTTCAGTTCAAATCGAATAGATACTAAGCAGACGATTTTAAATAATATAAAATAAGAAATGAATAAATGAAATATTTAAATGAATGACGTCATAATGATAGAAAAATATCATTTTCGCCTATTTATTATGTGATGAATTGAACATTTTAATCTCCTGCTTTTAACCGTGGAAAACAGCGTTTAAAACAATTACTTGGGATGACGTCACATTGCTAGAAATATTGCTTCTTTCCCTTAGATATGATGCGATAAATTAAAAACTTAATCGTTTGCGTTTAACCGGGGAAAATAATGCTTGGAATAATGACATGAAATGCTCGAAAAAGGGGGAAGGAATGAATTTCGAAAGTTGAAAATTTACAAAAATCTTCCCAGGGATATACCTAAACATTTCCCAAATTTTCACGGCGATTGGATGCATAGTTTTTGAGTCTATTGAGTACAGACAGACAGACAGACAGACACACACAAATTCATTTTTATATATATAGATAAATACATATATATAATATCATTTTCGCAAGGATAAATAAAAAGTTAATTTTAAATCTAAATTGATTTTTTTTAATCAACCTTCCCGTTCTGTGGTTCAGCATTGACTGTTGTAAAAACTAGTTTTTATTTGTCTAAATTTTTCTAGAATCTATGTAGTAGACAAGAACATTCGGCTTCGTTTTCCTGTATATATCGTTATTTTTGTACCCACAAACAAACCATATTGTTACACTAACCCGTACTAGTACGTGACCCACGCTCAAGTATCAATCGTCAGAAAACGTACTAGTACGTGTCCCGCATACAATGTGTTAATATATCCTAATAACTTATCATAGCCTCTAAAGTTATAGAAAATTTTTTAGTGGATAAATTTATAATAGTATCGTAAAAATGAAATAGAAATAGTATTTTATAGTTTTAATTATTTCGAATTATGTTATACATAATCATTTTTACATTATAAAAAAATGTAAAGAGCAATCATAAAACCAATAATGTAAAAACTAGTTTTTATTCGTCTAAATTTTTTCCAGAATCTAGACAAGAACATTCGGTTTCGTTTTCCTGTATATAACGTTATTTTTGTGCCCACAAACAAAATATGTTATTGCTCTACTAGTAGACCGGCGCTCAAGTAGGAATCGTCAGAAAATGTACTAGTACATGTTTCGCATACAATGTGTTAAGTACTACACGCTTCACTCCGAGCTATCAGTTCGGGTATTTCAGGTTCGAGAATGAATTGTCTATTTATTTTAAAATTTAATTTAGTTCTTATATTACTAAGCTAGTAATATAAAAAAAATCCAAATAAAACAATTAAGATTCTTAAAATGAATAATACATTTAGAAAATGTTTTTCTTCATAAACTTAACGCTATGTTTAGAGATTTACCTTTGTAATTGGCTAAAGAAAAAGTAACTTTGCTTATTTCGAAATTATTTAAGGAGAAAAAAATATAAAGGCTTTACTTCACCAAAGTAAAAGAGACAGTTGTTTTGAAATATTATTTGCAACAATGGGATATGTTAGGATATACATAAATTTTTTTATTTAAATACACTACTTGTTTTGTTTTTAATTAATCATAGAATGTTTTCCTGTTCTTGTCGAAGGTTGTTACCATTGTTACGTCTGCGAGACAAATTTCTGTACATTTATCCAAAGAATGACTGGTTTCACATATATGGATCGAAAATGCGTGACTAAAATAGGAGCTGGTGTGTACTCAGAGTATATTTTGATCTTTGTTAGATAACACGCAGGTGTCATATCCATATTTTATAGTTGGTCTTATTATGGTTTTATATATTTGCATTTTACAATTTCTAAATATTAATTTACTTTTTAGTTATCTATTATTTTCAAACAAAAACTGCTTCGTTTCCAGTTTGTATCCGTCTGTTTATACTCTCGTGGATTTCACATTTATTGTTTATTTCATTACTTGACTAGCATATAGCCCGTCATATGACAGGATCAGTAAAATTTTTAATTCAAAAACTGCTTTGATTCCAATTTGTATCTGTCTGTTTATGCTCTCATGCATTTCCCATTTATTGTTTATTTCATTACCAAGACTAGCATTTATCCCGTCATAATACGGGATCATTAGAATTTTTAATTCAAAAACTGCTTTGATTCCAATTTGTATCTGTCTGTTTATGCTCTCATGCATTTCCCATTTATTGTTTATTTCATTACCAAGACTAGCATTTATCCCGTCATAATACGGGATCATTAGAATTTTTAATTCAAAAACTGCTTTGATTCCAATTTGTATCTGTCTGTTTATGCTCTCATGCATTTCCCATTTATTGTTTATTTCATTACCTAAGACTAGCATTTATCCCGTCATAATACGGGATCATTAGAATTTTTAATTCAAAAACTGCTTTGATTCCAATTTGTATCTGTCTGTTTATGCTCTCATGCATTTCCCATTTATTGTTTATTTCATTACCAAGACTAGCATTTATCCCGTCATAATACGGGATCATTAGAATTTTTAATTCAAAAACTGCTTTGATTCCAATTTGTATCTGTCTGTTTATGCTCTCATGCATTTCCCATTTATTGTTTATTTCATTACCTAAGACTAGCATTTATCCCGTCATAATACGGGATCATTAGAATTTTTAATTCAAAAACTGCTTTGATTCCAATTTGTATCTGTCTGTTTATGCTCTCATGCATTTCCCATTTATTGTTTATTTCATTACCAAGACTAGCATTTATCCCGTCATAATACGGGATCATTAGAATTTTTAATTCAAAAACTGCTTTGATTCCAATTTGTATCTGTCTGTTTATGCTCTCATGCATTTCCCATTTATTGTTTATTTCATTACCAAGACTAGCATTTATCCCGTCATAATACGGGATCATTAGAATTTTTAATTCAAAAACTGCTTTGATTCCAATTTGTATCTGTCTGTTTATGCTCTCATGCATTTCCCATTTATTGTTTATTTCATTACCAAGACTAGCATTTATCCCGTCATAATACGGGATCATTAGAATTTTTAATTCAAAAACTGCTTTGATTCCAATTTGTATCTGTCTGTTTATGCTCTCATTGCATTTCCCATTTATTGTTTATTTCATTACCAAGACTAGCATTTATCCCGTCATAATACGGGATCATTAGAATTTTTAATTTTCCAGAATTGTAAAGTACCCTAAGAGGCAGGTAAAAAAAAATAGTTGTCGTGTAGTCCTCGTTATGTATTTATTTACAACCTGTGATCAAATGTATAGTGGAATTTATTTTAAATTGCGTTGTGTTAAATATTTGTTTTACTACAATTTAACCACAGGTTCTGAGCAACTACAGACATTAAAATGAAGAATCAACTAACCTCTAAAATAATGGCAACTGAGGCTAGCTTTATATAAAAAAGGTAGATTTATTTTAAAAAAACATCTATACATATATTTACAAAAAAATAATAAGTCAATAATTAAGCTTAGTCAAACTATTTAGATTACTTCTGACAAACTATATATATATATTTAGGCAAATTTTGTAAGTAGAGAGAGAGGACCTAATCTCGATTTCCAAATGTAATGCAAAAAGATGGGTACCTTTGTGGGTCTAAAGTGATGGGCCCGGAACACTTCTGGTTTGAGAGGGAGTTTTTACGTCAACCGTTGATCTGTTGTCTCTGGGGTGCGACCGTACAACTTTTGCAGGAACTTTCTGGCGGACTTGGCTGGAGTATGTAGCAACTTCCTTTTGTGACCTCCGCACCAAACTCTCTGGGGCCTTCTCATCCAATTCTCGTTCTGGGATCTTCTATCCAAACTCTCTGGGGCCTTCTCTTTCAACTCCCTGGGACCTTGTCCTCCAATTCTCTGGGGCCTTCTCCTCCAATTCTCTGGGACCTTCTCTCCAAACACTCTGGGCCCTTCTCTTCCAATTCAGTGGGACCTTCTCTCCAAACACTCTGGGCCCTTCTCCTCCAATTCTCTGGGGGCCTTCTGCTCCGATTCTCTGGGGCCTTCTCATCCAATTCTGTGGGGCCTTTCTTTTTCAAATCTCTAACTTAGTCCCCTCCTTCTTCTTGACTCCCAATCGGGATCGTTGCCAGAAAGTCATTGGTCTCAGCAAACCCCGCCCTTAGACCACCAACGTGAGTAACCTTATCACCTCTAATTTGGCCCTGTCCCTTAGGGACTCATAAATACTCCACAAAGGTACATTCTTACTTAATGTCAAATACGGAGACAGGATTCTTATCTGTGACTGGAATCAGACCCCCGTACAAGACTACAATATACCGTTAAATTATGGTCCTCTATCTCTGACGATGTGATGAGGTCAGATTTATAAGGTCACACATTCATATTGTCAAATATGTGAATATAAAGATAACTATATAAAAATGATAGGAATTTATTTGCCCATGAGAGTCACTGAAATTTGTACTTTTTGTTGTTAAAATATTATTGATAAACATTTCATTGCAACTTAAAAATGAACCAAGAATTAAATTTAAAATGAGTTCTCATATAAAAATGCTATAATTTGCGTCACATAGAAATGAAAGTGAATCACTTTATATCTCAATTTCCAGGTCAAATCGAATTGATACTACGCAGACGATTATAAAATAAAAAATGAATAAATGAAATATTTAAAGGAATGACGTCATAATGATAGAAAAATATCATTTTCACCTATGTATTATGTAATAAATTAAAAATTTTAATCTTCTACTTTTAACCGAGGAAAACTGCGTTTAAAACAATTATTTGGGATGACGTCACATTGCTAGAAATAATGCTTCTTTCACTTAGTTATCACGCGATAAATTAAAAATTTAATCGTTTGCTTTTAACCGGGGAAAATAATGCTTAGAATAGTGGTATGAAATGCTCGAAAATGGGGGAAGGAATGGATTTCGAACGTTAAAAATTTACAAAAACCTTCCCAGGGATATACCTAAACATTTCCCAAATTTTCACGGCGATTGGATGCATGGTTTTTGAGTCTATTGAGTACATACATACATACAGACAGACAGACAGACACACACACACACAAATTCATTTTTATATATATAGATTATTAATTCTCTGGCATATAGCCCGTCATATGACGGGATCAGTAAAATTTTTCATTTTCCAGAATTGTAAAGTACCCTATAAGGCAGGTAAAAAAATGGTTTGTTTTTTGGCTGAAAATTATCTGGTACACGCTCAATAATTTGTTTATCTTTACTGTTAGTTGCAAACTTTAATTTATCTTGTCATATTACGTGATAGGATGGAAAGCAGAGGTTTTAAGAAAGACAGTGATTATTTGATTGTATATATGAATGATGTCCAAAATTTAGCGAATCGATTGCAAACCACGTGGTTATGTATAAAAAACAAACACACAAACGCACGAACTCCTTCATTTTCAAAGATATATAACTGAGATTAGGCCGTGAAATAGACCCCCTAGACTTTTATGAAAAGAATTCGTTGTTAATACCGGTGATAAAATTTTCATTGCAACAAAAAATAACCGATAATTAAATTTAAAATTATCACATATGTACCTAATCTATTATTCAATCCAAATATAAAAGAAAATTATTTAAGTGATATCTAAGTTCAGTGATAAAGCTTATGAAAATAATTCAGATGATAATTAAATACTTTAAAATAAGAAATGATTAAATGAAATGGTAAAGGAATGACGTCATACTGCTAGGAAAAAATGTTATTTTCATCTCTTTATAATGTGACAAATTGTGAATTTAACCGCTTGCTCTTAACAGAGGAAAATAGGGCTTGTAATAACATTAAACGATTGAAAAGTAGGTAAGGGTTGGATTTCGAACTCACTTTGAATTCTGCTAATCCTAACGCATCAAGAATTCAATATGGATGGCTCTATCCACTCTAGGTACAACCGCTTCATAAATTCAAAAACATAATAATAGCCTAAGTTATTTGTTCGTATATAGGGAATAAGTATAGGAGTTGGTACTCGTAACAATTTTATTTGTTTTTAAATTTGGTATAGTAAAAATAGTATAATCGTAAAAATATCTCTAAAATTTCCAGCATAGCTTGTCCTCTTTAAAGTTTTAATTGAGTTTAAAAGAGAGTATACCAAAACTTCTCAATAAATTAAAGTTAAATATATTTATCTCGATTTTTTTAAAGGAAAAGATAGCAGTACAGAGATTTTTTTAAAGAATTCTTAAAATGTGAAACGACCAGAAAAAATTTCAGTTTAGTGTCCTTAGCTTAACATTGAGCGAAAGGATTCCAATACGGTAAGTAAAAAAGCCCTGTTTTTTTATAGTATGCTATCATCTCAATTATTTTTATACATAATCTAGAGCTACATTTTTACTATAACAATTCACAAAATAATTATTCCGTTGATTTTTATGTATGTGATCATAAAAGTTACACATACATCTACAGTTACGGGTTAAGATAATATGTTGTTATGGTTGTACATTATGAGCGTAAAAAATAATCTCATGAGTTCTTTTCCGGTATATTGTTATTTGCTAAATCGTAATACTTTGTTAGTCCTGATTAGTCAACAATAAAGAGGATTTCGAATATTTAAGGGAAAAGATCTAGTTGGGATTAGATACCTGGTAAGAAAATTTACATACTGTAATCGTAGCCTAAGTAGAAAATTTTAACAAAAGGACAGACTTTAAACAGGATAAAATCCTTTACTACTACACAAGGTATTTATTGGCTAAACGTTTAGTTCTGCCCCAACCCCAAAGCTCTCCACTTCTGAGTACTGATAACATGTCTTGATTATGAATACGAAACAACTGTCTTCTTTTAATTTATTTTTGGCCCCTTTCACTGTACCTTTGTTTTTACTTTTTCACTATAAAGATTATGGTTAACTTGGCAAGACACGACACGATGATTCTTTTCATTGCCTTATTAGATTTGGTTCCTGTTTATACTACACCATCTTATATTATAAAGCCAAATCTTTATTGTTGGATATTTACTTAAAATTATGATTTCCTTAAATACAAGAGAAACCCTTCACCTAAGATTACACACTTTAAGGCCTCGTCGCACGTCAACATGTTTGTGTTAAAAAAGCAACAGATTCAGCTTAGGATTCATTTTCTTATTGAAGAATACGTGGATTTCTCCTGTAAGAGTGGACAATTTTCAAGCAATTAAAGGCCTTACCACAAATTAACCTGAACTAAAATAAATCGGTTGAAAATTTCCCTCTGTAACGCAAGAAATATGCACATTCTTTACGTTAAAAGGATCAAAAACGAACATGTACGTGTTGACGTGTAATAAAGTCTTGTGACGACTTTCAATCTTCTTGTTGCAGGAGTAGCGTGATGTAGGATCACAGTCATAACAAAATTGGAAATCACTTTTATTTTTTTCTGGAGTAAGTATTGGATATAAACAACGGGATTCTAATTCTCCCAAAACAAGACCAAATATAGAGGATTGTTCCTTGCGTAAAATTACTATGACGATCACAGTCGGAAAAAAGACTAAATAATCTCACAAATGGGAAGGCCTTTCCAGGGTGCCATTCAAACCCAATCTATGCCCCGTTCGGTGTCCAAAACCCAGCCGTTCCTTATGTGAACGGACTTTACGAGTCTCCCGAATGTAATCACTAAGAAGCTGGCTCCGGTCAAAAGTCGCAGAAGCCTCCAAGAGGTCAAAACACCTACATAAAGTCCCGAGTCGCAAAATTCTAGGCTTTTTATACGTGGGGGTCAGTTACGGTCCTTCGAACCGTTTTTTGGTCAATTACGATTCCAGTTACCTGAGAACTCCAGCTGAGGTTAGGGCTAGTTTTTTTAGTTGAATTCTCGCTAGCTCTCCCGATTCCGGCTTCTCCAGGCAATCATCCGGGGTCATTACCGTAACCGATCAGGGGCGTAATAACTATTCAACCGAACTGTTAACATCCCAGATATGGCGTTACCGCACTATTGTAACCGGGTCGAAACAGTAGGGCTTGAAATCAGCTGATTTCGGTCTTTCGTGTTATGAACAATGGAGGGGGTTAGAGCCTTTAAACACCGAGTACTCATAAAATTCTAGAATTCTTAATTGATTTGATATCTGGTGACTGACCTTTTACTTACAGGAGTGTAAGGCGTTCGTAACGTCACAAACATTTCTTTCCGATTTGATAACCACTAGCAAAGGAGATTTTTCTCCCCTGACTCTGCTCCTCTCCCTTGTTACATTCATTGTTACAAGTCATTCGTTTAAACCATTGGTTTTCAGCGGGGGCGATGCCGCCCCCGGTGGTTGGTGGAACGATACTGATGGGCAGTGAACTTGTTTCGGGCGGTAGGGGACCAATAATAGCAGGTTTTTCCTTTCAAACTTAAATATACCAAAATTATATTAATTACAAAATGTATTTATTATATTAATTATTATATTAATCCATTTTAAATACATCCAAATTATCTAATTTACGATTTATACCAGTAATAAAACGAACTTACGCGGTGGTACAGAACCAATAATTTTCATGCCTTATGTTCTATGTGAAATTGAGCCGACATTCTGAAAAATATATTTAATCAACAGCATTTGTTTGAGCGTGTCTCAACAACAAAAAATTTGGTGTGTAACTCTAAAGAAAATTAATTATATATTTTGCCTTTTATAAATAAGTACTTTTCCTACCCTATGCTTTATAAATAATTGGATTTTTGTAAAGGGGCACATTGCACAAATTTGGATCCGTAGAGGGGAAGGGAACGGCAACTTTTTAAAGGTTGGGAGTCACTGGTTTAAACTTTGAAGTCAACATTTATAACGTTTTATTGACTACGGCACTATTGCTATGACATGACGTTCCGAATGTTCTTCACCTTTAGCTTAGCGGTTACTACTTTAACATGTTTTGTGTTATCTTTGAGACTATTTGAGCTCAAATGGTAAAGATGGTAAAGAAAGTCAAAATTCTAATTAGAATTTGAGTTTAGTGTAAATACACGAACATGTAGTCCGGTAGTCGCTGAGATATTAGGATAGGTAATAGGTGAAAGGGGAAATTGAGAATTTCCTATTCTGTTCGTACATGGAGTCTTTGTGTGCCAGACACCTTAACTTTTTTAGCACCTTTTTTGCTTTTTTAAGACTGCTTTGAAAAATAAATTACCTGATTTCATTAAACTGGTAATTTGTGCATCCATATCCAAAGAATTATGTTTGATGTTCTCTTAGTATAGAAAGGAGATGTTCCGGCCAATTTACCAGTGCTCGAACCTAGCACAACCGGATTCTATCTAACCACTGAGTCATCTCGTGCCCTTTGAAACTTGACAGGTTACAAAAACTTCATTTTTAAAGTCTTTGAGGTTTTACTGATAGTCTAGGCTTTTTAATAGAATTACAGGTGCATGCTAACAGCACTTTTATCGCTCTTTAATCAATATTCCATCCCTCTATCCATGTTAAATTTAAAAACCCAAAATATTTTATGCTCAAAAACAACAATAACAAAACAACAATTTTAGGCAAAAAATAAAACAATATGACTTCTTTTAGTCACCCGTGTAATCATTCCAACATACTAATTTTTACAAACACGTTATTATGCTTCACTAATAACTGTTTGTAAAGCATAACAGTTTGTTTAAGTTCTAATAAACTGGTAGGTAAAGGTGGTATGAATACAAGATCTTTGACATATTCCTAAAGGAAGATTTCACTTGGGGTTAGTCAGGTGAACCAGGAGGGTAGTTGAGTAGAAATCTGCTGATAAACCTAATTGCTTTGGACTTTTGCCTTACACATGCATCCAATTTTACGGAACTGATTGTACTACCTTCTGATACTGATATGTTAGTACTTTATTTGTATGGTGTATGGTATTTTCTCCTAATTTCAAGCTAAACAGTGATTGCTGACTTCTTGCCAATTAGATCTATCGGGAGAGAAATATCTTGATGTCCTGCAAAGCAAGAGCAACAATTTTTTTCTCTCATTTCCTTTTTTTTATAAACAAAATCCAGAAATTTCCATTCCGTTTGTATTCACTAGGGAATCAACAAGGCATAAGGGCAATCACTTTCTGTAGCAATATTCATATTTCCGCCATATTTGTAATCGCCGTATTTTTTACATGGCTAAATTATATGTGGCTTGCTCAAGATAAGGAAAGTGGGATTATTTGTTTAGGCTTCGGACGGACAAACGAAAAACATACAGCGCTCTACCATTTTGTTTACCTTGCTATGGCTATTGAGGAGTTTGAACTCTTGGATTCCCCTTTGAGGCAATGTTCTACTCTTAAAAGCGGATAATGAGCGGCTATGAACATCCATGCAAGCATTGGTATTCGACCGGTGGACTCCGAAGAAAAGAACTCTACCATTTTGTTTACCTGACTATGGCTATTGAGGAGTTTGAACTCTTGGATTCCCCTTTGAGGCAATGTTCTACTTCCTTACCCATCGTAAAAAAATCTAAGGTATAAAGATTATCTTTAGAAAAAACCAGAAGTAGTCTACCCTCGAATTTATCGTACACTAAATGTAAAAGAAGAGTAATTTTTTTTATTCATGCTTTTGTTCTTACTTTCACTAAACATGAACCCTATACTACAAATAATTTGTCTTTTACTTATGCTAACACGTTATGAACTTAATTAACACCATCGGGAACCATATAGTTACCGAATGCAGCCATTCAGTAACCAGTTTAGTTTGGAACTCTACAGTCTATTTTTTTGCAAAAAGAGGGCTAATGAGAGCTGGATCTACTGTTTACAGCCAATTCCGAAAGGCTAAAAACATCCATACCACAGTGGGATTCGAACTAACGAAATCTGGTACCGAAGATCGATGACCTAACCATTCGGCCATTCAGTAACCGGAAGTCGTAAGTAAATTGCAACTGCCGGTTTTTGGAAATACTCCAAAAGTTGATTGAAAAATGGAATTTTCCTATAATGTACGTGTACCGAGGAACTTTCCCACGATTATCTGCATGTGCTTGCACAGCTGTGGGAGAAATTTCCTAGAGAAATTTAAGACTTCGATTGTTCGCGTAGAGTTTAGGGACCGCTGCAGAGAAGGTATAGATCACGGAATGGCAGCTTAACGTTCAAGCTCGTGCAGAGATGTAACCGTGAGTTATGGGGGCAGGAGCTAAAAAATGTCAGCTTGCACAAAAGGGGCTATTTTAATGAGCCCACCTGCACTCCGGAAGGGGGTGCAGATGTGGGAAAATTTCACCAAACAAGCGATTGGCAAGGAAGAAAAAGGGGCGTTAAAACCGAGGTGAGGAGTTGAAAAACGAAGTTAAGAAAAGGAGTTGAAGTTGTGATTGAAGAGAAGTGGGGCATCAAAATCCAAAGCCCCTCTCACCAGCACCGACTCCTCACGTGCGCCCGAACACCTGGACGGACACACCGCATGAGGAAGCCTCTGCCTGATCCTCTGTACCAACTGAAGGACCGAAGCATCGCGTGAGGAAAGCCCCTGCCTGCTCCCCTGTGCCTTCACTGGAGGTAAAGATAAAATAATATTTACAACAGTCATTTAGGCCTCTGTTAGTAATTTAACCTTGTGATTAAGTAATAACGCATTATAAAGAGAATTGTAATAATTATGGTGTAAATATAAGACATAAATAATTGATGATTATGATATATGATAACCAAGAAGCAATTTGTAAATGAATGTACAGAATAAATGTCTGAATCTCAATATACAGTATTATATTCTTACTGTGTTTCCCCTTTGTAAACGAACACTGGTGTTAAGGTTGTAAGTACATTACAACAGTACGAATTTAAAATTATAGTACCTAGCTTTGCGATAGAAATAAAGATTAGCTTTTGAAAAAGCCAGAAGTATCCTACCCTCGAATTTATCGTAAACTCTAAGCAAAAGAAGAGTAATTTTTTTTATTCATGCTTTTGTTCTTACTTTCACTAAACATGAACCCTATACTACAAATAATTTGTCTTTTACTTATGCTAACACGTTATGAACTTAATTAACACCATCGGGAACCATATAGTTACCGAATGCAGCCATTCAGTAACGATATTGTTTGCCTTGCGTGTAAATGAAATCTTTATTCGAATTTGATATTATTTATTATTAAATTTATATAATTTTCCTGATATAATTGATATTATATAAAACTATATATACCTATAACTGATATAAAATTATAAATAATATAACTGCAACTAAGATATAAATATAACTGATTTCGCATCTATAACTATGCCTATAATTCGACTGATACTCGCTAAACGCCCTGTACTTGCTATACATGCTTTATATAAGAGTCAGGAAGTCAGATATTTTGTTTTCTATCCGGACGGACAAACGTAAATTATTGTGTAATATTAAGCTTAGCGTTAAAAGCGCTTATACATCATCTACTACACATACAAATGCAACATCGAACAGATAATTGAATTACTGCTTTAACATAACCCCGATTTAAAAAAAAATCAAAACTTTGCAACTGTCCCTTTGATGTAATTCAAAACATAAACATAACCCAAGACACAATTGTTTGCTTAAAATTTCAAGTAACAGAAACTGACAAAGAGTTTTGTACTCTTACCTTTCTACATTAGTCCAAAACCTTAATTTCGACGACAACGTAATTACTTTTGGCCTTTCATAAATTATCGAAACTTCAACTTTCCAACTGACGTTTCGGAATGTCACTGCATCTGCTAAAGTTCCTGGCTTGATAAATGCATTAACGAAATACAAAACTGTTTACATCTCTCCTATATGCTCGGAAGAAAGATAAAGAAATCCGGTATCTCAGGAAGGAAATCTGGGATTAAAGAAAGGATCTGATATTTTCTGAGACGATAAAGTGAAAGTGTTTTATGGACTTCCCAACTTATAAATACTTAATAATAATTAAATTATGTCATACAGATATATTAACTACTGCATATACAGCATATTGCAAGAGTTTTACTTTAACTGAATAATGTATATATGCATTAACAACATCTAGAAGTTTTTTTTCCAATGCAGGTCGCAATATCGGCACATACCTTTATGCCAAGACAATTATTCGAAGCTGATGCCCATTTAGCACCACCCGAGGAGCACGTGTAGATTAAGGTATGCTATGGACGCCAGTAACATTACCCCCACTAGTGCTTCGTAATTTAAAATCAGGGACAAAGCAGAAGACCCCCAGGCTTGGCCTGTCTCCCCAGAGGTATCGTTTGAGAACTTGGAGGACAATGTGACCACGGATCTATTTTACGTGTTCCAATCACCTTTAACGAACAAGGTTAATCTTAGGCCTGCTTGAGCCTCGAACCCGCAAGTATTCTATGATGTTTAAAATTACAGTCTGCCCCCTAATGAGAAGTATTAAGTCTCAAAGTTGTTTGTATTTCCAACTTGATATACTCATGGAAATACATTATAAAAATATATTTAAGGAGTACTCCTCGTCAACATCTATATATATATATATATATATATATATATATATTATATATATATATATATATATATATATATATATATATATATATATATATATATATATATATATATATATATATATATATATATATATATATATATATATATATATATATATACATATATATAAATGAATTTGTGTTTATCTGTACTCGAAAGACTCAAAAACCATACATACAATCGCCGGGAAAATTTGGGAAATTATTAGGTAAATCCCTAGGGAGGTTCTTAAAAATTTTTAACTTTCGAAATCCATTCCTTCGCCCTTTTTCGAGTGTTTCATATCATTATTCCAAGCATTATTTTCCCCGGTTAAACGCAAACGATTCACTTTTTAATTTATCGCATCATAACTAAGTGAAAGAAGCAATATTTCTAGCAATGTGACGTCATCCCATGTAATTGTTCTAAGAGCAATTTTCCTCGGTTAAAAGCAGGAGATTAAAATTGTCAATTTATCACATAATAAATAAGTGAAAATGATATTTTTTCTATCATTATGACGTCACTCCTTTTAATATCTCATTTATTCATTTCTTATTTTATATTATTTAAACATCGTCTGCGTAGTATCCATTCGATTTGACCTGGAAATTTAGATATAAAGTGATACACTTTCATTTCTATGTCACGGAAATTATAGCATTTTTATATGAGAACTAATTTTAAATTTAATTCATGGTTAATTTTAAAGTTGCAATGAAATGTTTATCAACAATATTCTAACAACAAAAAGTACAAATTTCAATGACTCTCATGGGCAAATAAAAAACCTATCATTTTATATAGTTATCTTTACATTCATATGGTTGTCAATATGAATGTGTGTTTCTGTTTCTTACAAAACCATGCGGTTTGTCATAAACTTCCTTAATTTTGGACAATTAATACCAACAAAATTAGCCCTGTTGCTTTCAAAACCTCTGCTTCCTATCCTACCACGTCATATGGCAAGATCTATTAACGTTGCTAATCAACGTACAGTATTAATACAGTAATGTAATTTAGGGTTAAACTTATATTTTACCATTAAAAAAGTTTGACCAAATTTAATATAAGACACAAATTCGAAGCATATTTACTCGCTAGCATGCAAACATATATTTTGTTATTTTTATTTACTGATGTTAAGAACAATTTGCATTTGTATTTTTTTTATACAAATCTACCCGATAAATCATAGATTAACTAATTTTGGACAGAAATCCTTGATACCGCCAAATGAACATATTCCATGTTATTACATCTTCTGTCTACCCTATCATGTGACAAGATAATATAAAAAGATTTTTCATATAGTTAGCTGTTATTGTATATTTAGAGTACCTCAAAATAATTTATTGCCTTCAAATGTAACATATTAAGTTCACCGTAGCGAAGCACGGGCACATTTGCTAGTATATTCAATAGAAATTCTTCTTGTGTTAATAAATTAATATGAACATCCCTCCCTATTTTGTGCACTAATATATTTGTACTGCTTTATTACTTCGATATTCAACATATTAACACTGTCCCGTTATTTTATGTAGGGGATCGCGCTGTGTTTTAAACACTTGATGCTTGAAATAGAGCAACATGATGTGTTAAAAATATGTTGAATTTCATGCTAATGTATGCGGAACTTTTGTATATGTATTTAGAGCAATATTAAATTTTTGTTAAGTTTTAATTGGGATGGATTCCCTGAACTGTCATGGATCAATATTTTGATTTAAGTACCAGAAATTCGAATTAAGGACCTGAACTCGAGCCCCGAACCCGCAACCTTTCAGTTACGAATTCGCTGTATTTACCGACTGAGGTACGGTGGCTCAATATCTAGAAGTAATTTTAATAAATTTACTTGTATTTAAATTAACACAGAGAAAGTTGAAAAAGTGTCCATTAGTGTCCCCTTACAGGTGATTGAAGGGCCTAAGGAGTTCAGATAATACAGCAAGACATTGATTATTGCAGCTCGAATCAATTCAGATCTGATATCAAGATAAACGACACCAGGCATTCCACTCGCGTCGCAATATAAGCTCTAAAATCTATATGAAGAACTAAAATTTTACTGTACAAAACTCTCCCAGTATCAACACATTTGTCTGAAACATGGTCACTAACAACAAGAGACGATCTTCAAGATCTTTAAGATGATGGGTCAACTGGATTTCATGGGCCAGGTCCTCTAATCTAGACATTTCTAACAATAAACATAAAAATGACAACGAGCTAAAATTAAACAACTAAAAGAAGAAAAAATAGCTAATGGGGTGGATTCATGAGTTCATGACACCAGAATATAGAGATTAGAAAGTTTAGGGATAGTAAACCATATTGTATTTTTGCGGCCAGGAACATCAGTACACTGCAGCTACGAGAGAGGGAATAAATTATTTTGGGAGATTCATCCGAGATCGGAAGAACCAATCAAAAATCACGATCTTCCGATAGAATTTCATAGAAAGAACCAATGAAATGAGCAAGAGAAGAGAAAATGTTGGTAATATTTGAAAGAACAGTGCTACGAACTATTTTTGGTGATATCAATGACAGTGGAAATTGGAGAAGATACAACTTTGAACTTTACAAACTTCTGATCATTTTTTGTTTTCCAGAGTTTTACGCATATTTAAATAAAGCCTTTCACCCTTTCTCTCACGTTTACCACACGTGAGGCTTTAGATGAAGTAATAGAAACCAGTTTAAAATATTTTCTTCACACTTTTATTTTCGGTAACACCTCTTATATATCATATGTGTCATCATATTTGATTGAGTTCTCAATAACAGTTTCCGAATTTGAAAAGTGGATATATCAAATTTGCCAAAATGTGAATTCACAAACAGAACAAAATTGTGTTTGAGTTTGATTTTGAACATTTCCTTTAAGTACTGTAAATAATCCCTTATTATAATAATAGCCTAAGTTATCTGTCCGTCTGTCCTCGAATTTGTGAAGCGGTTGGACCTGGAATAGATAGAGGTATCCATTGGATTATTTGTGAGTTAGGGTTAGTAAAATTGAAAGAGAGTTCGAAAACGTTCGAAATCCACCCCTTCCCCACTTTCCGATTGTTTAATGTCGTTATTTCAAGCCTTATTTTCCCCGGTTAAGAGCAAGCGATCAAATTCGTCAATTTATCACATTACAAGTAGGTGAATATAACATTTTTTTCTTCCATTACGACGTCATTCCCTTAACCGTCTCATTGAATCATTTCTTATTTTAAATTATTTAAATATCGTCTGCATTATTTTCCTGCGTTTTATCACTGAACTTAGATATTACATAAAGGCTTTTCTTTCATATTTGGTATAAATAATAGATTAGGTACATATGTGATAATTTTAAATTTAATCATCGATTACTTTTTGTTGCAATGAAATTTTTATCACCGGTATTAACAACAAATTCTTTTTATAAAAATCTAGGAGTCTATTTAAAGGATTAATAAATATCTAGCGTTTAAGTTATATATCTTTGAAAATTAAGAAGTTTGTTCGTTTGTGTGTAATCACACGGTTTGCAATCGATTCACACAATTTTGGACATCAGTCATATATACCGCCAAATGATCACTATCAATATTAAAATCTCTGATATCCATCCTGTCACTTACCACATAACCGCTCGGATATTTCTGATGACTATATATTAGTAAATATCTAACATAGAAGCTACTATAGACACCTGGAAGTAAAACAAAATATGAAATTTAAACACCTTTAAATATGACATCAAGTCATCATCAGTGAGGAGGTGTCATTTTAAAACATAATAAAATGTAAGAAAATAGAGGAAAACTTCGTGATAAGAGATTTATTTGCTATCATATATGAGAAAAATACTGAAAAGAGAGGACTTATTACAGATATGGCTATTAGCCATGATTTTGACTGGTATACGTTCAGAATACCGGTCATAATACATATGTTCCTATTCTAAGCTTGAAAATCATAAAATGCCGATCGAAATGACAAAATTATAGATAAGATCATATTTGAAAACTTGGGAGATTATTCATAA
Source organism: Pardosa pseudoannulata (assembly GCA_032207245.1). Classification (NCBI taxonomy): domain Eukaryota; kingdom Metazoa; phylum Arthropoda; class Arachnida; order Araneae; family Lycosidae; genus Pardosa; species Pardosa pseudoannulata. Next base: position 31,489,334 of record CM063508.1, on the reverse strand, counting down.
GATTAATATATATTTCCATTAAAAAGGAAGAATCGTTTCAAGAAAACAAAAACTCTACAAACCATTTTTGACTGTCCTCAAATAAGGACGCTGGGCGTTAATGGGTTTATATGACAAGATAAATTTAAGCCCGCAACTAACATGCGGTCAGTAAAGATAAACAAATTATTGAACGTGTACCAGATAATTCTCAGTACAAACCATTTTTTTACCTGCCTCATAGGGCACTTCAAAATTCTGGAAAATTAAAAATTTTACCGATCCTATCATATGATGGGCTATATGCTAGTTTTGAAATAGTCGATAATTTTATAGAATTTTTATATTTCCCGTATCTAATGTTTTACATTTGTTCTACGTATGGGTTCTTATAATAAGAAAAAGAAAGTAAACGGAATAGTTATGTTTTTAATTGAACTGGTATTTTTTATGAGGATTAATAAATTCGATTAATTCGATTTTCCGTTTTGAATGCGTCAAATACATTTTGGAGGTACTTTTATAGTTTTTATATTTCAGAGCGTATCTATTTTTACATTACTGGTACTACTCTTTAAAAACGGATAATGAGTTCTACTATGAATCAAGTGAATGGAATAAAAAAAACGCTCTACCATTGGTTTTACCACTGTGGATTATTTGAAACATGAGGATTAATGATTCTAATTCTTTCCTTGAACAAATACATTCTTATAAAAATCTTATTTTGGTTTGGTTTGTTTGAGGCTACGGTCTACTTTTTGCAACACGAGGGCTAATAAGACCGGTACCAACAGCATAAAGCCGATTCCGAACGGCTACGAACATCCATGCACAGCAATGGTATTCGAAAAGTGGAATCCGAAAAAACGCTTAACTGTGTTTACCTAAATGGCTATTGAGGAGTTTAAATTATCTCTTTGAAAAAGCACTTCCTTACCCATCTAAAAATCTTAGAAAAAAATTTTTTGGTCATGCTTTTGTTCTTACTTTTTGCAACAAATATAAACCGTATCCCAAATAATTTGTCTTTCCACTGTGCTAACGAACGTTCATGAACAGTGGCAACGAACCACGAACTCCGGTACGAAGGTATCACCCTAACTAATCGACATAAATTATCGAAAAAGCCGAAAGTAGCCTATCGAATTTATCATATACTCTGAAAAGAAAAGTAACACATCATGTTCTTACACGAAATCCGTACCTGAAATCAGCACCCTAACACGTTATAACTTAAGTAACACCATCGAACCAGAAGTTACAAATATTTTCTACTGTTTTTGAAATACCTCCATGACAGTGATTAACGAAACCGGTACAAGATCAGCGTAATTTGCCTTCAGTAACAGAAGTTCAATATTGTTACTGCTTAAATACCCCAAAAGTTGATTAACTGCAATTTTTCTATAATGTTCGAATTTGTTTTCTCTAACTCAAAATGTACTCGAATTATCGTGTTCGCATACAGGCACTCACGCACACTGCACTCACGCAGTTTGAGTGAATTTTTGGACGATTATAATTAATTCTTTATACTAACATATACAAGAAAATAAAAAGGCTTACGACCGATTTTTTTTAGGATTGACAAGTAAAATATATCAACCAAATACATCAAAATATACCATTATGTGATTTTTACAAATTTTGTTGAAACAAACGCAATGTACATTAAAAAATCCCTCTTGAGTTCTATAAGAAATCGGAAAAAGTAATTAAAAAATTACTTTGGGATTAAGAAATTACGGGGGATAAAAATATCGGATATTAGGGTCATTATCTGACACACAACTTAACGAATATAATAATTTCTGCTTATTAAAACCGACATGATCCAATCCGAACGATTTAAAAGCGTGTAACATTTGTATTAACAAGGGTAAGCCACAAGCCATTGAACCGAAAAATTTTTCTAATCGTTCTCAAAAACCCCTAGCAGTCAAGCGTGACAAATAAGCAAGTATGTTTTAAACTTTCGCTCGAAAGAGGCTGAGCAGCATAGAAACTGCGCATAAAAAACAAAAGTAAAAAATCCCTAAAATAGTCTTTAAATGCTCTTTTATGATTCAAAACTCGCAAAAAATGAATAATTTATGTTGGGTATAAGCTCAAAATTTTAGATAAAGAAGTATAAATATAAAAGCTCGACCATTTTAGAAATAAAGAGTTAAGCATTTGTGTCATCAACACGTGTTTGCAATCAGCAATTCGAAATACATAGTGCCACATATCTCGTGTTGCAATATAAGCTCAAAACTCTATATGACGAACGATTGCCGATTGGTTAGGGTGCTTGCCTTCGGTACCGGAATTCGTGGGTTCGAATCCCACAGTGGCATGGATGTTCGTAGCCGTTCTGAATCGGCTTTAAGCTGTAGGTCCCGGTCTCATCAGCCCTGGTGTTGCAAAACGTAGACCGTAGCATCCGAAACCAAACCAAACTTATATGAAGAACTGAAATTCTACTGTATAAAGCTCTTATAAGACCAGTATTAACATATGTGTCTGAAACATGGTCACTAACAGCAAGATAAGGTAAATGTCGGTAATCTTTGAAAGAAAAGTGTTACGAACTACTTTTGCGGGTATCAATGACAGTGGAAATTGGCGAAGAAGATACATATTTGAACTTTACAAACTCTTTAGGGATGTTGAAATTTTAAAATTTGTCAAACTGAAATGAATTGTTTGGGCCGGACATCTCATAAGAAAGTATTAGAACTGCTTTGAAAGTTTTCAATGCAGTCCCTTTTTTGGACAGCGATTAATGGGTGGACCGAAAAAGAGATGAGTCAACTGTTTGGACTCCGATTTTATTGCTTTTAAGAAAAACTGGAATCTATCTGTAAGATGCATAAATAATTTTCTTTTATATTTGGCTTAAATAATAGATTAGGTACATTTGTGATAATTTTAAATGTAATCATCGATTATTTTTGTTGAAATGAAACTTTAATCACCGGTATTAACAATAAATTCTATCTACTTCAAGGGTGTAGTGGAAATGATAGTTTCATTCCTTTATTTCAATTAATTACTTGGGCAAAGAATTGGGAAGAACTTAACGATAATTTCGAAGTAGCTAAGAAAACTTTGAATTATCTTTCTAAATGAATTCATCGTGATTCTAAACTGCATTCACAGTATCGGGAGATTTTAGAGGAGTATGAAGATAAATTATTGAGCGTGTACCAGATAATTCTCAGCCAAAAAACAAACCATTTTTTTACTTGCCTCATAGGGTACTTTACAATTCTGAACAATTAAAAATTTTACTGATCCCGTCATATGACGGTCTATATGCTAGTTTTAAATAAAATTTATAGAACTTCAAGTTAGAGGCAAACTGTGCCTCTGTCCCGACTTTAGACCGTTTTAACTAACGAGGGATTTTTTCTTCTCCCTTCCCTCTCCGATGGGGAAAAAACTATTCTTAAATTTATACAGATATTATAAATACAGGAAAAGTTGTACGATTAAAAATTTGACCGTGTTTCTCTTAATGCCTCTAAAGAAGTAATGAATTGAAAAATCTGCTAAACCAATCTACCAGAAATATTTACCCACACCGAAATTAATACCTGAAACTTGATCTGCTGAATGCATGTGAAAAAAATTATACAGCCTCTAACCATAAAAACACACCATATGGTACGGCAATATTGTCAACAAAGCCTGTTTATCTTAAAACAGGCATGTCATTTCCCCCTCCCCTCTTTCACACACTTAGTAATTGGAAAAAAGAAACTTCTGCTTAACAGATGAGTGCTAGAATGATGTTCGCATTTGCATCTTTATCATCGTCGATGTTATTTCGAAAGGAATCAGATTAAGAGGTGTACGCTCGAATGAATTCGTGGCTAAACACTTAATCTCGAACAAGATGGTCCAGTTCACAAGGTTGTTTAGATAGCAAATCCACTCTCTCCTTATAAGAATGATATTCAGATTCCACAACTTCATCTGGAACATAAACATTCAGGATATCATTAGCCAGTTCTTTGGGAAAATTTAACAGCGAGTGTTTATACGGAAATATAAAAGTATTTCGGAAGAAATGACCCTCTTTTGTGACACATTTCAAAATGCTCTTGAGTCAGGCACCAGGAACTTAAAAATGTGACATTACAACGTGTATGGATTGAGGTGGACTTACAACGGTAATGCAAACAAAACATTTTGTAAAAAAATGTATCAGGCTGTTGTTTGTATCGCTAAGAAAAGCCTGTTCTTTAAACTTGAAGTTTGAATTCAGTCGTATTAGGTTTGGAGATAAAAATGTATCAGCTGTGTTTTTATCGCTGGGAAACGTTTGTTCTTTAAACTTGAAATTTGAATTCAGTCGTATTAGGTTTGGGGATAAAAAAATGTATCAGGCCGCTGTTTTTATAGCTAGGAAATGTCTGTTCTCTAAACCTGAAATTTGATTTTAGTCGTATTAGGTTTGGGGATAAAAAATGTATCAGGCCGCTGTTTTTATAGCTAGGAAATGTCTGTTCTCTAAACCTCAAATTTGATTTTAGTCGTATTAGGTTTGGGGATAAAAATGTATCAGGATACTGTTTTATCGCTAAGAAACTCCGTTCTTTAAACCTGAAATTTGAATTCAGTCGTATTAGGTTTGGAGATCAGTAACTAGATGATTCAACTCATGTTACTTAACTGGCTTGCAAAATTTAAGACGTCATTGAACTAATTTATATTTAAAATTTATACTGACAATTAATATTCTAAATTAGTTGGCTTTCACTTGTACATAGAATTAGCATATTTATAAAATTGGCAGGCAAAATATTACTTGGTTTTGTAGTTATACGTTATTAATTATTTTCGAAGGAACACATGACATAAAATAGTTTAAACATTTGTATTTGAATGATGTTCAATATATGAAACAAATGGTGACGATTTCAAAAATATAGATTTGATAAAATTCTAAACATATAATTATTAAACATATATATCACTTTCAAATGACTGTAGTTTTTCTTTTATATTTCTCAAAATGTATTTTTCCGGACATATATATTAATGCCTTTTAAAAACAATTAAAAAACAGTTTGTATATTTTTGTGATGTTCACTTTCTCTTGTTTACATTCTTCATTTATGATCATGGATATTACCTTTCCCCGCACACTACAAGAAAGCAATAATAGATCGATCGAGGAGTTTGAAAATTTCTGTCCACAATAGAAATCCATGTTGGTTTGGAGGAATACGACTAACATGTCCTAGAGCAGCGGTCGGCAAATTTTAGAACTTAAAGGGCCACTTTTATTTGGCGGACCACCAGTTATATGAATTTAAAATAAAAAAAGGCAATAAATATATTTATAGAATAATTAGAAGACCCGACAGACGTTGTCCTGTTTTAACCCCTTAAAGTACACGCTCGAGTTAACTCGAGCGCGCTAAACTGGCCAAACTGTGCACACTTGAGATAATTCGAGCGGCGTTGTACTTTATGTTGCTATAATATTTCACACTCGAATGCAATCGAGAATTGAAAATAACAATGTGAAAGCAAATTGTGTAATATTACAATATTCGACTATTTTCTGCAATGTTATCAAAATCCAAAATTGCAATAAAAATTTTGATTATTTTTTAATTTTTGTAATTTTCTTGGCAAGACAATGTTCTAACTTGTATTTTTTACATTAAAAATGATTTTTTTGGCCGGCTTTTAAAAAAAACTGTGCATTAAGGGGTTAACGTTGTAAATCCAAAGATTGTAAAATGTTTTAAAGTAAATTATAAATTGGACCGTTCTGATAGAAAAGTAAGGAAAAATAATATTTTAAAAATATTTGACTTCACTACGCGTATATAGTCATCACAAACGTAATTAGATTGAATTAAAATTCCCACATTGCCTGTACGGGGATTCGATTCCGGGACTTCTCGTAAGCGAAGCCCGTTGCGCTGACCCCTGTGCCACAGATACATTGGCAGTGAAGGGTTTCAAGAGGCATTATAATAATCTCAATAAGCGAGCAATTCTAGATTTTAAATAAAAAACAATTTTTATCGGATCAAATTGTGAATCTATACCATTCTAGAATCAACATAATTACATACACAAGATTTCATCAAAATCAGTCCAGCCGTTTAGGAGGAGTTCTATTACGAACATAGGGATAGAAGAATTTTATATTAAAGATATATAAACTAGTATTTAATCTAGAAATTTTGGTGTGTTGTAATGTTTTTAAAACTTACTGTCAAAATTTCAAATGAACGTTACAGCGGTATAAACTAAAACTGTATGTCTTTTTTTTTTCATAAAGTGATTTTCATAGATAATCTTTCTTGATTTGAATTAACTCCGATTTATGTATGACCAGCCACAAATTAATTATGATATAGGAGACTTGACTGTACTAAACTATTGTTTTTATAGCTAGTGTAGTTGTCTACAATAATATTCAGATGAGTGAAAAAGTCTAATATTCAGTGGAGAAGATGAAGATAGGTTGAAGACCAGTACAAAATTGAGAAAATCTCCTTCGAGATATGATCAAAATGACGACGTGATATCACAAACATTTTACGCTCTCAATCCAGGCAGAGCTCGGGAAATTATAATCATGCCGTATGAAAAAATTACTTTTATTGATTAACTGGCTCTCAACCGTTCGATTTCAAAAGTCTTTCCGACTCCATTAATTTAGAAGACCATTTATCAAGCCATTTTTATTGTCTATTGAATTAATCGATTTGCCGAAAATCGCTGCAGTAAAAACTTTTCTCTTTTACTTGTTAACGAACATGTTACGGTGGCGTGAAAGAGGTTCCTTCTAAGCATTCCGTTCTTAGATTCTTGCATACCTTTAAATAAAATTAAAAAACCTATTTTTATCTACTCAAAGCGCACCTAAAATATTCTTTTCTTTTATGTTCTGCTCAGTGTTTCACAGTTAGCTATTCAAGAAATACATTAGTTCAACCAGTACTGATATTATGTAATGCACGGGTTGCAAATACCATAATAGATGTCCTTCGAAGATTACAATTTCCGTCCCTATGGAGACGAAAGTACAAGATTTCGGTTAAAGTTAAGATCTTATTCTTTTAAATTACTTCGTTCGAATATATTTTTCTATTCATTATTAAATGCTAATTACTGACTTTCAGGAGACTTTAACTGTATCCTTGATGCAGATGGTAATGACAGGGTTGTGCAAAGAAAGGGTTAGGCAAAGGGACATTCAACAAGACATCTGCTCCTTTCCTGTTAGAGTTCCGCTAGTATATAATTTGTAAAAACATAATATATTTATCCACATTAACAATGGTTAGGCAGGAAGAACGAAAATAAAATCTCAAAAGAGCATACAGTGAATTTTTTCAACCCTTTCCTTGCTTTTTCTTTATGTTTTAAATCTATGTTACTCAACAGCGCTTACTGTTCCAAATTATTGTCTTTTGGTATGTTTGAATTACTTGAAAAGATACGAAAGAGTGACAGTTTTAATGCTTCTGATGAGGAACATAGAGGGTGTATAGTAGAGACCTTCGCCAGCTTTTTTTTTCTCTCTGCCACTCTCTCTCATTCTCTCTGTCACTCTCTGTCTCTCTCTGTCATTCTCTGTCTCTCTAGCCCCGTTTACATGTGCCAAAAGCAGCGTAGATACGCGAATTGTACTCCCCTTTCAAGAATTATCCCTAGCTAGGGAAAAAATTGAGGGGTAGAAAGAACCTACCTTTCTACCCGGGTGATAGCAGAGTTTACTCTCCTTTCCCATCATCCTTTGCGCTTACAGATGATTGCCGTCCCGTATGATCACCTGACTTCTAGCGACGATCCCGGCGAAATGGAGGGTAGAAATAAAAACGGGTTTCTCCGACCCTCCAAGCAAAATCCCTTTACCCGGGTGAAAAGAAAGGTACATGACTGGCACATGTAAACGGGGCTTCTGTGTCACTCTGTCTCCCCCTTTCGCTCTTTCTCTTTCTCTCTCTCTCTCTCTCTCTCTCTTCTCAAAAAAATTAAGCTTTCTCCTGTTCTTTTTCTCACTATATTTAGCAACAATTGAAACTCATAATATGAACCGTAACAGGAAAAATTCACTTCTGTGTGACGAAAATTGACAGAGATATTTAAATTAAAAATTTCCAGATTTTTTCTACTACATTCAGGTATTGGTTAATAGATTAATTACATTAACTGAAGTTGAAATCAGGTTTTCAACATCCTACCTTAAAAGGGGGATGGTGGAATTAAGAGATTGTTTTATAAGAATATAAAGTGTTTATCCACGTTACTATGAATAGCCCCGTTTGTAATAAGGAAATCCTCCCCCCCCCCTCTTTCGTCGTAAAGGGAACGTTACAACCTGATTTCAACCTCGAATTACTGTAATTAATTTATCAACCCATCCTTGAATGAAGAATGAAAATTCTTGAAGAATTAAATTTAAATATATCAGTCTTTTTTTTTCATCTCAAAGAAGTCAATTGTTTGTGTTAAGACATAATTGGGGGATTATATATATATATATATGTATATATATATATATATATATATATATGTATATATATATATGTGTGTGTGTGTGTGTAGGGCAGAACGGCGTCTAGGGGTAATGACGACACTTTCTTGAAGACAAATCACATTTAATGAACAATACTTGACTTTACAACACTTCACACACACATAAAATAGAATTAAAGGGTTATCTCAGGTCGTTCTCTCTGCTCGTATCACGATCAAACAGGATCTCTCTCGGTCTCACGGTCGACCGGCGCGTCGGACCTCAGGACCCTCTCTCCTCTCTCATCTCTATCTGACACCTTCGCTAGCACTCCGCAGCGCCATCTATGCGTTCTCTGCCATCTCTCTCCCAATGGTCTCCACCGATTCTACATACATATATATATATATATATATATATATACACACACACTCAAGAGCCAAAACATTATGACCACGTGTCAATAACGAGTTGGCCCACCTTTGGCGGGAAACACAACCCGCCTTGGCATGGATGCCACAAGTCCTTGGTAGATGGCCGGAGACAGATTGTACCAGGTGTTTAAGCAACTGTTACGCAAATACGAGGCAATGCGAATTGTTGGTCATTGAACTCTGAGTTGCCGTCCCATGGCATCCCAAATGTGTTCTGTCGGATTGAGATCCTGTGAGTTAGGCGACCAAGACATTAAGTGGAATTCAGCATCATGTTCCTGGAACCACTCCAACACAATTTGAGCCTTGTGACACGAGGCGTTGTCCAGGTTCACAATCATGTTCAGATACCCTGTAGCATTCATGGTCTGCTCTACCACAACCACAGGACTCAGAGATGCCCAAGAGAACATCCCCCAAAGCATAATACCGCCACCACCAGCCTGTGTATGATCTACTGTACATTGAAGGAGCAACTGTTCTCCTGGAAGATGGCGTATCGGCGTGATGAATGACAAACCGGGATTCATCTGACCAGGCAACTCTCTCCCACTGATCCATGGACCAGTCGCAATGTTTCCGGACCCAGCGTAGGCGCAGTTGGCGATGACGCTTGGTCAGCAAAGGCACACGAGTGGGACGTTTGCTGCATAGCCCCATATCTAACAGTGTCCCCTGAACAGTGTGTTCCGATACTATTCTACTTGGCCCTGCATTGTATTAGATTGTCAACTGAGCCACTGTCTGTCTCTGGTTTCGCTTCACCATGCGAGACAGTCTCCGAAGACCGTTTTCTTTGATAGCGTGTATACGACCGACACCATGTCGTCTACTGCTGATTTCACCGTCATTCATCCGCTTTGCATAAGTACTAACAACTGTAGATCGCGAACAACCCACGAGTCGTCAATATCGCTTAGATCCGCAACCTTTCCCACCACACACAGAAGTAAGTGAAAGAGTGATTCTTCAGATCTCCAGCAGCAGTTAAATACCACTTTCTCCTGATCACGGACCTTCCACGTCATCCAGGCTAGTTCATTGCAAAATGTAGTGATGGTCATAATGTTTTGGCTCTTGAGTCTATATATATATATATATATATATATATATATATATATATATATATATATATATATATATATATATATATATATATATATATATATATATATATATGCATATATATACACTCAAGTATGTGTGTGTGTCAATAAAAACTACTATAAAAAATAAAAGCTAAATAAGTCAATAAAAGCTAATGGAAAATCTTGTATTCCGTTGAAGATCGTCTTTATTTTCGATTTTTTCTGGTATTCAAGAAAATAAGGTACCGACAAATTAGTCAAAGAAATATGGGTAGAAGTATTAGAAAACTGTGTGCCAGGTTCATTTAATCCTCAAAACGCTAGCCAATAAATAAATAAATAAATAAATTTATATATATATATATATATATATATATATATATATATATATATATATATATATATATATATATATATACTGCATGTTAACCAGCCAATCAGGGTTCTTAATGGTTAATCAAGCGACAAACCGGGCTCATATGGCCGTGAAGCCCTCCGGTTGATCTCAGTGGTGGTGGGCAGATCGCGAGTATTGGGACACCCCACCTTGCACAAGGCCCATCAAAGTACCCGGCCCGCGTTCGTCGCGCCGCAGTCGCTATCCACGAGCGAACGCAGAAGACGGGCGCTGCTGAGGGGAAAGAATTAGGAATACTACTGGATGCTTAGTGGACCTCTTGACGCCAGAATTAAGGAGGGTGGAGCGAACCACACGAGCCGAGAGAATTAAAACAATAGAGGGAATTTTGTTCGTTGCACCGAACGGGACGGGAAGCCGAAGGGGGCCGAAAGGGAGAGACAGAAAATTTAGAGAGGCGACGCTCGTAACCCTGGGCCTCGGGACCATCACTCAAAAAGTCATTGCGATGGAGTTTTGGACCACCCTGCGGAACAATCGTGACTCGGCTTGCTCAAAAAAATGGATCACTGGAACTACGCATTGTTCCAGGAGCCGAAAAAACCCTAACCGATGAGACAAACTAACAAATAAATAAATAAATAAATAGAGGAACTTGAGGGCCAGAGAGGGGAGAAAAAGGAGAGGGTGTGGTTCACGGGAAGAAAGGGACTTCTTGAGATTGCGGCGGCGGCCAGCCCCAGGGGTCTGGCCTCGACTTATGCAAACCAACAACAACAACAAATAAAAAAAAAAGTGGTTTTCAGGAAGAGTGAGTTTTTCTGAGGTTGCAGCGATGGTCAGTCCCAGAGGTCTAACCTCGACTTACGCGAACTAACGAGAGAAGGAAAAAAATTTGGTACTCGCGTCCCTTAAAGAAAACAGAAAGAGGGGGTGCTAAAAAGAAGAGCTGTGGTCCCCTTGGGGGTTGCACTCCCTTGGGTTCACTGCGCATTTTTCTTAATGATTAACCCTATGGGGAACGCTTGATGATGGGGAGGAAGGAAAACTCATTATGTAAATAGTTATATAATAAATGCTGACTGAAGCAGGAATTAATTTTGGTGATTTCGTAGTCACCAACGCTAAAGAAAGAACAAAAGATAGTCACCAAATTTTGCTATTAAAGGATAGTTCGCCTGAAAATTATTAACACTTTACCAACCGGCCGTCGATTAATCGACTTTTGCTCCCCAGCGCTTACCGACCGGTCGTCGATTAATCGACTTCTCATCTTCCTGTTAGATTTGGTTAGGTTAGATTGACAAATAGCAAGCATTTTGCATTCTTTATTCAGATAATCGATGCTTTTTTCTAAGCTTTATCCCTTAGAAATGAATGGAAAGGATAGTCTCGACATTTTATCTCGACGGCCTGTCAGATTGTCTTGACTGCCGTTCAGCAAGTAGTACTGATGACGAAAGTCATAGCAGTAGTATAGCCATTCGAAAGCGGCGTCCTGCACCGCTAATATACAGTGGTTCAGAAGACGAGGATATGAATAATAATGTTGAAGACAACAATGATACATGGTCAACGAACGACAAGAGTATCATTTTGGAACCTTTCGAAGGCAGCTCTGGCTTAAAAAATATGCCAAGTTCCTCCGAAAGCGTAATGGATATTGTGAATTTATTCATTGGAAGTGACCTAATTGAGCACTTCGTGAGGGAGTCTAATAGATATTATTATCAAATTGTGGAAAAACATAGAATTACATCAAAAACTAAAAAATGGAAAGACTTCACGGTGACTGAAATGAAGAAATTTTTGGGCCTGATCATTCTCATGGAGAACATAAAGAAGGACGTTCTCTACGATTATTGGTCTACAGACCCATCTATAGAAACGCCGTTCTTCTCGAAGGTTATGAGCGGGAACATACTTTTACAAATAATGAAAAGCTGGCATTTTTGTGATAATAACGATATTTCTCCCAATTCGCGTAGGCTGGTGAAGGTCCAGCCTGTCATTGATTATTTCAAGGAAAAATTTAACAATGTATATAAACCAGATCAACAATAGTGTCTAAATGAATATTTAATTCGATGGAGAGGTAGACTGTCAATCAAACATATAATCCGGCAAAAATTATCGAAACTGAGCCGGTGTCTCGGATGATCTGTGGCTGAACGGGCGGTGAAAGGGCATAGTATGTACGAACCGCTACCGGTCGGTATTGTGTTAAGATACATTTATAATTACGTTGGTTTGTTTTTAGGTTTAAAATACTCTTACTCTCTCTCCCACACATACACTTATATACATATATATATACACACATATACACATGTATACACTCATATATATATATATATATATATATATATATATATATATATATATATATATATATATATATATATATATATATATATATATATATATATATATATATAAAGATAGAACAGAGTGAGGGAGGGAGATTGAGAGAGAGAAAGACAAACAGAGAGAGAGTACGAGAGAGAGAGAGAGAATATATATATATATATATATATATATATGTCAGAGATAGGCAAAGATAGAACAGAGTGAGGGAGGGAGATTGAGAGAGAAAAAGACAAACAGAGAGAGAGTGAGGGAGAGTGAGATTATTTCCATGCAACGTAATGAATCCACATAATCATACACTTGAGAGAAAAAAATTCATAATAAAATTTGCATAGGTACCGAAATCGGAATTTTGTGTTCCGGATTCGCTTAACGACAAAGTAGCATAATTAGAGACAATCGGTAGGTCAGAGATCGCTGCTTCCCAGGTCTCTCTCACGTCACACAATGCATGTTAAACCGTTCAAATGGCCAATTGTGTTGACGTACTGAAACACAATGAGCGTGAAAACTATCTGTCGAACAGGAAAAAAAAGGTCACAGATAATTTTATAAATACAAAACATTTTAAGTCGGTATCCGCCTCAATAAAAGAGAACGGAGAGAATTGTGTTATGGAATGCTATATGGAAGTAGAATTTAACTCAACTTCGTGGTTATGGAATTGGTACATTGAAATGCAGATTTGTGGACCAATTTCGAGACATTTTGTTTTGACACCAATTCATGTAAGAGGGTTCGTAATCTGAAATTACTCATAATTCTACAGATCACGAGCTTTCAAGTAGACCTCCAAGAAATCGGGATAGAATTTTTAGATTCTCTCTCTCGTGTGGGTGTATGCATGTGCGTGCGTGAGCGAGCGCAATATATCATAATTATTACCCCTAAAATACCTATCTAGAATTCTCCTATTTACTCTTCTCATTTTAATACCTAATATCCCAGCCGTAAAATGTCAGATTTAAAGGAGTATTCTCCAACATAAATTCTTTTTGCTCGTCGCTCCAAAATTAACGCTAGAATAAATTTATGTGGTTTTCTAGCTAACTTAAATGATTAAAGTTCACTTTTGACTCCCCAAAAAAGATGAGTAATCTTTAAGTCTCAGGGGAATGAAATCACGTCATTCGCCCCGCTCTTGGATGTAACAACAAATAGAAAGATGCATATTTCTTGTGGCATTCGATACAAATCTTCTTGTAAAGACGGAAGATTATGATCCTCAATAAATTTAAAATTCCACAACGCTGGACTTTGATTTTTTAATGGACTTCTAATTGCCCAGTAAGTTCACGAAATCCAATTAATAAGACCTACTTTTTGTGTAATCGTTGAGTAGTAAATTTGCTGGTATATCTCTCTCCCACTCTCTCTCTCTCTCTCACACACATATCAGTTTCTGTGTTACAGGTCCACGAATCACCAATAACTCCATATAAAAACGTTTAAAGCGTCATAATTGGGAGATAACGTCTTCAGTTAGGGTCGCTAATGAATCGACGCTGAGCAAGGCTCTTTTGTTAGCCTTTGACAGATGCCATGTTTGATGGTTGGATATGAAACTGTACAAGAGTAATGAATAAAGACATTATCAAGACATAGGGGCTCGTTGTTTTGTCATTAGCTTGTCATATATATATATATATATATTATATATATATATATATATATATATATATATGACAAGCTAATGACAAAACAACGAGCCCCTATGTCTTGATAATGTCTTTATTCATTACTCTTGTACAGTAATATATATATATATATATATATATATATATACTGTACATATATATACAGTATATATATATATATATATATATATATATATATATATATATATATATGTGTGTGTGTGTGTGTGTGTGTGTGTGTGTGTATATATATATATATATATATATATATATATATATATATATATATATATATATATATATATGTACAGTCAAACCTGTCTATCTCGAAACCTGCTTATCTGGAAAACCTGTCTATGTCAATTTTTTTTAATTTCCATACAATTTCAATAAAAATTTAACGTATTTTCTAAACCTATCTCAAATTATTTTTTTTCCCAAACCTGTCTATATGGAATTTTCGTAAGAAACACAACATTCCAGTTTAGAGTCTTATTGCGTTAAGAACCGCACAAGGTCCCATTTTCAGGAAATACACTTCTAGTTTTCTCTCTCGGGGGGTTATTTGGTCAGGGACTGGATGGGAATTGTACTAAAAATGCACAGTCGGAGAACAACATCTAAATGAAACCGAAGAGCAACCGGCCGAGGAAATTTATGATTATCAGAGGGGAACTGAATACTGACACTTCATTTAAAGATTTTATAGAAGTAGATGAATCAGTAGTAACGAGCGGAACAGTATTAACTGATTCCGAAATTTTAGAAAACCTTCTGGGAACTTCTGATGATGAAGAGAATCATGACAAAGATGGACAACATCGATGTAGAAAGAGCTGTTACGTTAAAAGCAGCAGAAAAAGCCATTGAAACACCAAGAATTTTTCTTGAATTACAAGGAAATGTTGAACAGGTTTGTTTCGCCACTATGTCAAAACTACAAAAAATTGTCTATTCTAAAAAAGTTTTGCATCGAAAACTAACGGATTACTTTCTGTAAGATACGTAAATAAAACTAAAAGTACTTCAAATTTTCAATCTTTTGTATTGTGTAAAGAAATTTTCTTAGTCTATTTTCATAAAACCTGTGTATCTCGAAACCTGTTCATCTCGAATTTTTTTTTACTCCCAAGAGATTAGAGATAGACAGGTTTGACTGTATATATAATATCCTGAAAATTTGTTAGCCAATATAAATTAGGAAATATATATTGTTTTATAAATTTGACGTTAGATAATTAAAACTTTAATTGCTTTAGTATTTTTATTATTTTTAATATCACGAAAGAAGAACACACATGTTTATAAAAATTAACATGTGGGTCACCTTCGAAAGGTTTCGTGCGCTATATGGATGACGTCATTTCTCAATAGTCGTGTAACTTGTGGTCTAAGGGAAAGTTCCAATAAGTTCCTTTTTCCAATACGTAGAAAATTAATTTCAGAAACATTCATTATAAAAAACATTGTGATATTTGAATATTTAAAAACGCACTTAGCCCCTTTTAATGCTCTATAAAATTTCACTTTTTAAAATTCTATTATGCATTTTAAAAAAGTACTTATTTTAGAAATTCGTATGTTTTAAATAGTGCCAAAGATTTCACTAAACACACCAAAATATATACTATTATGCATTACAGGAGGAACATCCATAATCGTTTAAAAACTACGCCGAAAAAGAAACCGTCTAAAAATAAACGATAATAGCTATTTATCTTGACCTAAAATGCCTAGATTACAAGTAACAGTAAGCTAAATTAAAGATTCAATTTGTAAAGAAAAGTAAAAGTTAAATAACTGGTTACATTTAAAACTGGTTACAATAGAATAACGCTTTCAGTTTATCAATCTCACAGTCATAACCTATCGCGTGATACATAATAAAAACATATATATAAGCCATTAGGCAGAATTTACAACATAAGACAGTTTACGTTCAGCAATCGAAACAGCCGAACTATTTGAGTAGACAACAATGTAAACTGTTTACCAAACGCACGTCCAAGGTAAATATGTCAACGCTAACAATGCAAAAACAAGTTCTAAGTTTGACTTAGAAATACAATTCACCGTTATTATTATTTTTTTGGATATTAACATTTTTCAATAGATAATGATCATTTGTGCTTACACAGTTTCAATGAAAATTTAGAGCGTTTCAGAAATAAGTTTAAAAATAAATAAATAAAATATTAAACTCTGAAATGAATCATAATATAAGTTTATTAACACGTGGAAGTTACTTCCTTTCATTCATAAGATTTACTGATATACAAAAAAACCTTTTGTAGGTCACTTTATTGTCGAAATGGAATTTTGTATAATAATTATGATGATTATCTCAGTTTGTATAGAATTTAAATACAAACAAAAGAAGTCAGGGCTACAATAAACTTCCAGCTGATAAAAATTTCATTGAATATTTAATATTTCTGTCTCAGTGTATTAAAATAAAATATAAAACTAAAAACGAGAATCCAAAAGATTTTTTTAATATCCATTACAACATAATGCATATAACACATTGTATGCGGGACATATACTAGTACGTTTTCTGACGATTGATACTTAAGCGCGGGACACGTACTAGTACGTTTTCTGACGATTGATATGTAGTGGTTCATAAATAATTAACATGTGTATTTATACATTTACTATATATACATAAACTCCATGTATTTTAATTAATTTCATATTTGAATATCGTCTGTTTTATATTTTGTTTTATTTTTGTGGGAACATGGTACCATAAAAATAATAATAACGTTTTAGCTGGTGATATTTTGTGTGTTCTTTTTTGCTTCTTTTAAAAATAGTAATTTATTGAAAACCGCTACCAATAATTATTTCTGACCCGGACGTGATGGAGCGAGACTCGCGCATACTAGTACGTTTTCCGCCGATTAATACTTGAGCGCGGGTGATATACTGTTACGGGTTAGTATAACAACATGGTTTGTTTGTGGGTACAAAAATAACGGTATATACAGAAAAACGAAGCCGAATGGTTTTGTCTACTACATAGATTCTAGAAAAATTTAGACAATAAAAACAAGTTTTTAATATTTTAGTTTTATGGTTGTTCTTCTCATTTTTTTTTATAATGTAAAAGTGTTTATATATAACATAATTCGAAAAAAAATAAAACTATATACTACTATTTCTATTTGATTTTTTATATTTACGATACTATTATAAATTTATCCACTGAAAAATATATTTTTTGTTTACAAAAATCTTATGGTTGTTATTTATATATTTCTATTTATATATATGTTTATATATTTCAATATAAAATTTCAATATAAAATTTCAATATAAATAAAGTTGGTTAAAAAATTAAGTAATTTTCGATGTATTGAGATTTAACTGAATAACTAAATTTACTCTCAAAACGCCCGCTCCCGGTACAATTACGCTGCGAAATGTTCCTGCACATAATGTGATAATTACTATTTAAAAATGCATTTTAACTGATAGGATAAACTTTATATGATTTAAAAAAATTGTATTTTAGGAATATTCAAAACACATTTCAAGAGCATTTCTAATTGTTACAACCCTTTGAAATATATCAGGTACTATCTGCGTAGCGCGACGTCGCTCGACCTATCTCGAAAAAATTAGTCATTCTTTAGCCAAGAATAAGAATTGATGTCATGTGACACATACCTAACATTCACTTCAGTCACAAATAACATGGAGAAATTTCTGATCTCCAGAAGGGTTTGGTTTGGAGCTCTACGGTCTACTTTTTTTTTGTAACATGAGGGGTAATGAGACGGGGACCTACTGCTCAAAGTCAATTCTCAACGGCTACAAACAACCATTCCACAATGGCATTCGAAATCACAAACTTAAGAACCAAAGATCAGCGCCATAGCCATTCGGCCATTGTTCGGCATTCTCCAGAAGGACGGAGGACTTTAAGAAGTGATAAATTTTTAAGGGAAATTTTAAAGTAGAAACTTTCCAAATTTTCAGCGATAACTACGGTAACTTATAATAGTTAGTACGATTTTTTTCTTTTGTATTATAAGTCGTATAAATTTCTACTGTAATTCGTTGAATGGTCATTAATAATTATATTTTAACTAGCATATAGCCCGTCATATGACGGGATTAGTAACATTTTTAATTTTCCAGAATTGTAAAGTACCCTATGAGGCAGGTTTGTTTTTTTGGTTGAGAATTATATGGTACACGCTCAATAATTTGTTTATCTTCATTCTCCTCTAAAGTCTCCCGATACTGTAATGCAGTTTAGAATCAAATTGAATTTATTTTGTCAAACCGTATAAAAAACAGACACACAAACGAAAAAACTTCTTAAATATCAAAGTTGTATAACTTAAACGCTAGATATATAACAGTCCGTGAAATAGACACCTAGACTTTTATGAAAAGAATTCGTTGTTAATGCCGGTGATAAAATTTTCAATGTAACAAAAAATAATCAGTGATTTAATTTAAAATTATCACATATGTACCGAATATATTATTTAAGCCAAATATAAAAGAAAATCCTTTACGTAATATCTAAGTTCAGTGGTAAAACGTATGAAAATAATGCAGACGATATTTAAATAATTAAAAATAAGAAATGATTAAGTAAGATGGTTAAAGGAATGACGTCATAATGCTAAAAAAATGTTATTTTTACTTATTTATTATGTGATAAACTTAATCACTTGTTCTTAACTGTGGAAAATAAGGTTTCATATAATGACATTAAACGCTCGAAAAAGGGGAAAGGGTGAATTTCGAACCTTTTAAAGACTTGCTTTGAATTTTGCTAACCCTAACAGATTAAGAATCCAATAGGGATGCCCTTATCCATCCCAGGTCAAACCGCTGCATAAATTCGAGGACAGACAGACAGATAACTTAGGCTGTTATTTTATAGGAGATTAAATTTCGTTCTCACATTATGAGTTACTTTTTTGGTTACCTTAAGCTGATGATTCAAAATATATTTATTCAGTCAAAATATGTTAATATGTGTGCATACATGTAACGACATTTTTTCCACTGAATGTGGCAATATAAAAATGTGAAATGCTGAATAATCACACTTTAGTTATAACTATAACTTTTTATTCCAGCTTCATTCCTTAAGAGATATAGGTTTTTGTCTCTACTAATAAAATGTCACTTAAAAAATATTTACTGCAATTTTTGCGGGGATTTTACGGGGACTCATCCTTTTATGATAAAAGGAAATCCTGTCTATTAATACGAGAAAAATTCGCATCATTTACATGACTACTCCTGATTACAATAAGAAGCCATTTTAACGTTTCCTCCGCAAAACATTTAATGCGAAGACAAACAATGCATTTTTATCGTAAAGTCCCATATAAATATGCGACTGTTTTTCTGAGTGAAGAGGGCTGCAGGAGAAACGTGCTATCGGGTAAAAATGTCGTGAGAATATTATATACACATAAGTAATGCTAGAAAATTAGCGCGATCTGTTATTAAATTAGAAATTTATCACTTTCTTTTCACTTACAGCATAAAATGTAATTCTGGCATAGAAATAACTCGAGAGACGAATGCTGTTACTATTTAGACTTGGCATGAAGTTATCATGCGTATTTCTGTGTAAGAATGAAATGCAATATTATCAATCGGAGGATTTAAAAACTAGGTACAGTCGGAATGCTGAGATTATGATGTTAGTACGTTTAAGTTGTGAATCGTCTGAGTCGATTTGCGACATTTTTAACAAATGACGATAAGTCATATCAGATTATAGTTTATTCATAATGATGTTTTAAGGAAGAAAAAGACGAATGTATATGTACCGTCTACGTTATTCAATGATGCTTCTTAATAAATTAAATTTATTAATATCACATATGCATACGTTATATTGTCACGAAGATTCGAATGAACACACCGTTTAGCCTAACAGACGAATTTATTAAAGCTAAGTAGCAACTAGCAACTTTACAAGATCGAGAAGTTGCCTACAACTAGTGGGTATCAGCTTTTATACCCAAACAGAATATTCGAGAAATAACTAATTAACATATTAAAGAAAGATCTAGAATGTTCAAGAACATAAGGAAACAATAAATAACACTTTTAAATTAAAAATCCATACTTTGGATCAACCGCCATGGCGAGAATCAAACCCACAAACTTTGGTTCTGGATCTCGTTCTTTGATTATTCGGCCACTGAGCTCGTTGGCAAATTTTATTTATGCGGCAATATATATGCGAGCTAGCAAGCACACGCACACACGCACACATTTACATGTGTATATGTAATAATATCAATATCTCAGTCCCTAAAGTCTATTCAAAATTATCTCCTTTCCCATTCATTATTTTCTCCTCTTCCTATTAATCCTATTTTTATAACAATCAACATCGAATAAGGAAGTTTTTCATTACTTCAGCCCGAAATTCTTTCTCTGATTCTCAAAGCTAAAAATGATTCTGCTGGTATTTTAATAAGAAAATAATAACTCTCCCAGGAAAATTTGAAACAATCAACAATGATAGTCCTCCTGAACACCACACTTTAGCAAATGTCTGTAGTCAAAAGTTACTCTTTTTAAGAAATTAACTGATGTTCTCAGCTTTCTCTCACCAAGCTTAAACCTCACGTGATACTTGGTTCTCTCTCGCTCCAGGTTGGAGTTGCGAGATCAATGCAGAGAACATTCTGACATTGTACGGTTCAGATTTGTCTGGATTTTGTAAAAATTTTGATGAGATGAAATAATAATTTACGTTCTACCACTACGAGTGATGTATTTATTCACCACAGAAGCTTAAAGGGACTCTTGGCAAACCCTATACCCGGGCTAATTAAAATAATAAGGGCATTTTAAAGGGTTTTTCCTTATAAATGTGGTTATATATAAATATGTAACGAGTGAAACTATTTCACCACAGAAATTTAGTTCCTAATTTTTGGATTGCCCAGTTTAATCAGCAATTACAATAGTTAATCGTAGTACATTCTTGTCTCCGCTAAAAAATGCAAAGTCCAACGCTGTATAACTTTAAATTTATTGAGGATAAAAACTGTCCGATTTTACAAGGCTAAAGGCTTGCATCGATACTCCCAAGAAAAAATACATCTTTTAATTAACCGCATCCAAAAACGAACGAATGATGGGATTTCATTCCCATGAAACTCTGGGAGTCAAGAAGGAACTTTGATCATTTAACTTAGCTCGAAAACCACCTTAGCAGCAATTTAGTTATTAGAGGAGCTATTGGATCCATTTTCCTGTGACAGCTGAAAAAATGTGGCCAGTGGACAGAAAATGAGCATTTATTCTAATGTTAGTTTTGGGAGAAGGGTAAAAAGAATGTAAGTCGGCGAACACTCCTTTAAATCTGATATTTTACGGCTGGGAAATTAGGAATTACAGAATGAGAAGGGATAAAATGAGAAATTTTGATAGATATTTTAGAGCCAATAATTTTGATATGTTACCTGAATGCACATGCACACATATTATATTATATATAAGTATTCTTTATACAAATTCACTAGGTTATCGCTTAGAATCCCTACATTTTGTACACACTTTTATACGGTAAAGTGAAAAAAAATTACTATCAATGTTGAAATCTTCCTTTTTAACTTCGTCATATATTACTTCACAAAGGATACCACTGTCCCCGAAAGATGTCAGCACAGCAAATTTATTTAACTGTTAAATAACACGAGAAAAATATTTTCTCCTAACAGAGAGTGGTGTTTATGATAGACATGCATACAGATACATAAATAATTAGAGATATATTGTGTACTAAAATTGAATTTACATGTAATGAATTAACATGTAATTTACATGAATGAATTTACATGCAATGAATTTGCATGTAAATGTATTAAAAGTGTAAAATCTTAAAATCTGAAATTACGTTTAACAAAATTGAATTCTACTTTAAAAAAATGATTTTTCCACTTTTGATACTCTTTTTTTTACTTCCCTCTATATGAAGAAATATTTCTTTTAACTTGTTTGTTTTAAAGAAAAAATAGATAGTGATACATATCAATAGATATACACTTTGTTTAAAATTACTAGCACAAAATTAGAATGTTCACTTAACAAATATATCCGTCTATCAGTGATTTTTTTTTATTTCTTAAAATTCTTTTCATATTTTCCCTTTAAATCTAATATCTGAGTTTTCCTAATAAAATTATTTATTACATTTTAGATGCGTTAAATTGAGCTTTAGAGGAGAAATTTGTTAAATTGAATTTGGTTTATTTGTCAAAAAATGGAAAGGTACAAAATCTATTTTTAAAATTCGTTGATTGGGAAAAGCTATGGTTGTGTCAAAAAATACTCCTCAAAAATTGCATCTGTAGCCAATACTCCATGAAAAAGTGTAAAAAAATATCAGCGCTACTGAATTTATTTTATTTTTACAAAAGCAGGACACTTATATAATATATAAGCATATATATATTTATATATATATATATATATATATATAAACACACACACACACACTAGCTGATTATTCAGACTTTTTCTATTATACTGAATGTAAGGAAAATTAAACGTCTATAAGTAACTGAAATATCTACAAACCCTCATCCTCCATGCTTCGTTTATTCAAAATCTGCATGACTTAACTATTAGGAAAGAGCATCTGACTTTATACTTTAAACCTTTTAAGTATACGAAAGATTATTTATTTGTCAAATAAGTAACTGAAAAAAACTGTCATATGAGAAAACTGATAGAAAATCACATGACGACGGCAGATCTCATCGATGGAGAAATTGATCATGTTCCAATTTAAAAATTAAGGAGTTTTAAGGGCCCTTAAAAATGAAATCTAAAATTAAGGAGTTTTTAAGGACATTTGATAAAAATTAAGTAGTTTTAAGGGCCCTTAAAAATGAAATCTAAAATTAAGGAGTTCTTAAGGACTTTTAAGGACCGTGAGAACCTTGGTATACATTGTGTAGACTCCATTCTGGGGCTCGTTGTGTAAATGTGTGTGCTTGTATACATATACAGATATAGACATGTATATATAGATATGCATATGTGTCCGTGTGTAACGTCATATTATTGGGCTAGTGTGTATATATATATAAATCGTATCTCATTTGAAATTCTTGTCGAGGTCCCGATCAGGAAGAAACCTTCTTCTCAACCTTAGCCGTGAGCAAGAAGACGCCAAATGTGGCGCACCTCCAAGCAAGCGGTTCGCAAGATTCACGCTCGCCTGCCTCCGAAAGTTATGACCAAGGAATTGGTCAAAAGCGAAAACGGGCACAAAATCATAAAACACGCGAAGCACGAAGCCACTCACTCTCGCCTCTCCACTCCTAGGATTAAGATGGGATTCACGGCTCCCTCCTGCATGGTAAGTCCGCTAACAATAAACTTTGTTTGGGTTCGCTTAAATACGAAACTTTAATGGGGATAGAAATTGGGGAATAAATCAAACTGGAGTTTTTCTTTATTTAAAATCATCGGCGATCTCTTGGGATGTGAATTTGTCACATATCTTATTAAATGTTGTCGATTATTGTTGGATACTTTTTAACGGACGGTCAAAGAAGTATAACGGAAAAGAGAAATGATTTCTAAATTTACTTATAACCAACTTTTTACATTAGTATATTAGTATTTTCAGCTGTTTACTGATATTCTATACTAGCATATATGTAAAATTTTTAATTTTCCAGAAATGTGAAGGCAGGTAAAAAAAATGGTTTGCTATTTGGGTGAGAATTATCTGGTACATGCTCAATAATTTATCTTCAGACTCCTCTATAGTCTCAAGATACTGTGAATGCAGCTTAGAATTGCGTTGAATTCATTTAGAAAGATATTTTAAAGTTTTCTTAGCTACGTCGAAATTATCGTTAAAATTCTTCCCAATTTTTTTTCACAGTAATTAATGGAAATAATGGAAAGAGAACTATCTTTTCCATTACACCCTGGAGGTAGATAGAAGTTGTTGTTAATATCGGTGATAAAATTTTTATTGCAACAAAAAATAATCGATGATTTAATTTAAAATTATCTCATATGTACTTAATCTATTATTTAAATCAAATTCATTTAGTCAAACTGAATGGTTTTATATAAAAAGCAAACACACAAATGAACGAACTACTTAGTTTTCACAGATATATAACTTAAATACTTGATATTTATTTTCCGGGAAATAGACTTTCGTGAAAAGAATTTGTTGTTAATACCGGTGATATAATTTTCATTGCAACAAAACATAATCGATGATTAAATTTAAAATTATCACATATGTACCTAATCTATTATTTAAGCCAACGTTCAGTGATAAAACATATGAAAATAATGCGGACGATATTTAAATAATTTAAAATAAGAAATGATTAAATGAGATGGTTAAAGGAATGACGTCATAATGCTAGAAAAAAGTATTTTTACCTATTTATTATGTGATAAATCGATTAAATGCTCTTGACCAGGGAATATAGGACTTGAAATAATGGCATTAAACGCTCGAATAGGGGGAAGGGGTGGATTTTGAACATTTTAAAGACTCGCTTTGAATTTTGCTAACCCTAACTCATCAAGAATCCAATATGGAATCCCCTATCCATTCCAAGTCCAACCGCTTCATAAATTCGAGGACAGACGGATGGACAGAAATCTTAGGCTATTATTATATAGAGGATAATTTTGTAAAATGTATTTATTTATTTATTTATTTATTTAATGTTTTTTGGCACAAAATCCTCGGGGGATATGCTTTGCCATACAAGTTCTGTTAGAGTATAAATACAAAGTACATCTAAAAGTTTACAAGAAAATATACAAAGATACAATCAAAAAACAAAATGAACATAATTGAAGTGTTCTAAAGAGACTGGTAACAGATCATATTTCATATAACAGTCCTGAGCGGCGGAGAAAGGGAAACAAGCCCGCATGCGGTGCTTCCCCAATAATTGTTCCAAGAACAGGCGACTGAGTTTTAAAATATTCTAAATACATCCGCCGGAAGCAGTAAAATGTATTGAATCTTCTTTAAATATTGAAAATCTGTACCCGCGTATCAGTTTACAAATTATAATGTATGATAATATTGTATGATAAATATAATGTATGATAATACTGATATATTTTGATTGTCTGCTTCCGAGTTTTACGTTTAACAGAGGTTTTACAATTTACTGAAGTTTCGGTTCCAAAGATCTTGAGAATTTCCAATTTTTTTATTCCCTTTACGAACCAATAGAGCTTTCTCCATCTCTAGTTTTCTGAAGATAAGCGTTAAGTGCATACTTTGTGTTTTTTGCATCTAAAATTAGACCTTTTGCTGCTGTTTATCATATATTTATTCAAAAACATGTTCAACAATGTTTAATTAACATTAGTATTTTTGATAAAAATGCAAAGGAAACGAGTAAAAATAATCAGTCTATACAACTGAAAAATAATCTGTTTTTTCTATGTCCGTTTATACTAGAAACTCTAAGAACAATTCAAAATTATTTTGTAGATAATGTATGTTTATCTACACTACATTGTCTTTAAATTTTATTCGATTCTTAGAACCCTTAGAACAGGGGCTCACAAACTTCTAATGCTGATGGCCCTTCTCATTGCAAACACCCAACCAAGTGAAATAAATTTGTACAACAGCAAAACTAGAATTTTAGTATTGGTGCAATTAATAGTAATTTAAAAATAAGATATAAATAAAAATTTTGATTTTTAAAAGAATATCGAAATTATACCCTTTAAATATAGAAATATCATTTAAGGCTAGTTATGAGATGGGTTAGTCTAATGTGCTGGTATGATATTATTAGATTATTTACGTAGAAATTTGAAAATATTTGAAATAGTATTATAAATATTTGAAATTTTTGCCATTTCAATTATTGCTTTTTATTTTAACTCTCAAAAAGAAGGAAATGTGTCACAATTTTTTTTAATTTAAATGAAATCTTTTGTGAACCCCTGGACGTTTATTATGATCTCGAAATTAATATTCATTATCCATGGACCTCCGGAGGTCTGTATGAACCACTTTGGGAACAATTGGCTTAGAACTATAAGATTTTCTTCGGAAGCATCATCTCACTCATAGAAAAATCTGCTTTAATAATGTTTTAGGTAGATCTAGGTGCTACAAGTATTTTATGTAAAAACAACTAATAAGAAGTACTGCATCTTTTATTGAACAGTTTATACTAACATTTAATCGTTTCGTTTGGAGCTTTACGGTCTACTTTTTGCAAATGAGAGCTAATGAGACCTGGATCTACTGCTTAATGCCAATTCCGAACGGCTACGGACATCCATGGGATTCGAATCCACGAACTCTGGTACCAAAAATTAACGCCCTAACCATTCGGCCATCTTTTACCTAGTATTTTATGGTAATTCCCTATAATTAACAATAACTCGTACTACAGATGTCACCTACCTTTGCATTTTGCTTAGTGGCTGTGGTGTGCATGAATTTTTCTATAGAACTGTTTAAAGTATAGCTCTATATTATCCTAGTCGTAATTCCTACCCGACACTTTCTTCCTATATTTTATTTTTGTGGCGGTATACGTCGAGAAAGATATTTCGCTTAAACACGTTGTTACAAATAACTGAAAAAAATTCTTGACTGGTAGAGACGTATGTATATATAAATACCAATCAATCCAGATTTAGTGTCAACCCATTATGCCAAGAACATGTATTTCTTTACTCCCACCTTACAATTATTTTTGTCTTTATGGTGCTTAGCGCTTAGGTCTTACCGCTTATGAGAGTTTTTAATTAGACGAAGTTGCACCGATGTCGGTTTTCCACAAGGACACGTTGAACGCCAAGAACTACCGTTAATAAGGTTTAAAAAAATTCCTATTTTTCAAATATTGGCGAATATGTGCTACCATTGACAATACCAGATATTCTAGTTTTAGACAGAATGGTCTTGGCGTACTGACATATACCTTCGATGTATCTTTTTTTAAACGAAATCCTTGAAGTGTTCTGGATAAAACAAAACTCTTTATTATCCCCTTTTGCTGGTAAATTATTTTTTTAGAAAAGATCGAACAGGCTTCGTTTCTTCGAAAGAAACTATAAACCTAATTTTTAGTTAACAAAGCAATCTTAAGAGGAAAATATTTTTGGAAACAGTCATAGCGTTAATGTTTTTTGGCTATGGGATACGGGTTTAT
The DNA here is from genome assembly GCA_032207245.1 of Pardosa pseudoannulata. Taxonomy (NCBI): domain Eukaryota; kingdom Metazoa; phylum Arthropoda; class Arachnida; order Araneae; family Lycosidae; genus Pardosa; species Pardosa pseudoannulata. The sequence continues at coordinate 31,461,799 of CM063508.1, read as the reverse complement.
CAATATTTCTACGTTGCATCTCCCACTCACTCTATCTCATTCTCACTCCCTCCCTGCTCCCCACTCTCACACGCACTTTCACTCGCCGAAAGATGGCCGAATGGTTAGTGTGCTGGCCTTCGTAACCGGAGATCGTGGGTTCGAATCACACAGTGGCATGGATGTTCGTCGCCGTTCGGAATCGGCTTTAAGCAGTAGGTCCCGGTCTCATTAGCCTACTGTTGCAAAAAGTAAACCGCAGCGCTCCAAACCTAACCTAACCTAACTTAACCTTCACTCGCCCTTCTTCCCCTCTCACTCTCACCTTCTCCCATCCCCTCTTATTACACTCACTCATTCATTCATTCACACTCTCTCCCCCTTCTCCCAGTTTTCCCTTTCTCTCCATATGTAATCAAGATATGCTGTTTTCATTACTTTACTCACACCCTTTCAAAGTACAGGCCGAATAAGGGCAGAAGGAGTAGGTCGTTGTTCTTTGCTGTCGGAGTTCACAGGTTCGAATCCCACTACTGGCATGGACGTTCGTAACCCTTCGGGGACGTCTTTAAACATTATATTTCAGTAGCATTAGCTATTGTGTAGCAAAACAGTAGATTGTAGCTGTCCAAAACAATCAACCAGCCGAAGTATAGAATAGTCACAAGTCTGGCACTGATTACAAAGTATTATCAAGAAAAATCTATCGAATATAATACTGAAAATTTGTATGATGGAATAATTTTTTTTTCTAAATCTTTTCTAAATTTTATATGACGTTATCTCTTTGAAATTTATCGACTATTATAGAGTATACAATAAAAGTTGAAATTAATACGTTTCATAAGATAAAATCTGCCAATCCTCTACTTAAAAATATTATTATAAAAATTTTTAACACGACTATTTCTTGAACTTTAATTTCTCTTATTTTCGATGAATGCTTACAATAACAACAAATTTTTATTCTAAAGTGTCAAACAATCTCATATCTAAAAATGAACATATTATTTAAAAAGGGATTTGTAGAGCATTTTCAGTTAATATTTTTCAGTAGTTAATATTTTTGCTAGTTGAATTAATATTTTTGAAATATTTAGCAAGTTAATATTTTTGAACAATCATCAAGTATTAATTACTAAAAAAACATTTTAACTTGAAACGGTAAGCATTTATTTTACATAAATAGATTGCTAACAACATATTAAGATTTCAAAGGTTTAATTTAAAGAAAACTAAATAAAAGAATACAATTTCAAAATATTGCAAATTAATTCCTATGCGTTTTAATACTAATATCTAATTATCGAATAAAGGACTTTCGTAAATTTAAAATATGCAACTGGCCAATTAAAATGCTTTTTCCAAAGTTTAACAATTTATCAGTAAAAATTTTTTTCTGTTATCTTCTAGAAACAGGCCGTGAAGGAATGTTATTCTTTTTCCAGTCATTCATTACATTAGTTTTGATTGGCCATTGTCACTTTAATCAATCATTTTATTTGTATGCAATGCTATTGAAGAACATTTCTGTAGATTCGAAGTCAAAAGCATAATGTCCTTTAAAAAAATTAAATTTTTGCACACACGTATATGATTTGTTTTCCTTTTTTATGTGATGAAAACATTACCTCCATTTTCAAAACTGAGAGAGTTAGTGAGTACTTAAAGACATTGGGAACCCACAAGATTCCAAATGGTGGTGTTTATATCACCATTTGGAGGTAAAATTTATTTCTACTGTTTTCATACACACTGTGTGCGGGTACATTTCGTAGTGGAATTGTACCGGGAGTGGGCGTTTTGCTCGTAAATTTAGTTATTTAGTTAATTCTCAGAAGATCGAAAATTATTTATTTTTTAACTAACTTTTCGTATTTTATAAAAAAAAACACATATATAAATAGACAAATAAACATATATATATATATAAATATACATATATATATATATATATATATATATATATATATATATATATAATATTTTTGCAAGGATAAATAAAAAGTTAATTTTAAATCTAAATTGATTTTTTTTGATCAACCTTCTCGTTCTGTGGTACCTCATCGACTGATGTAAAAACTAGTTTTTGTCTAAATTTTTCCAGAATTTATGTAGTAGACAAGAACATTCGGTTCCGTTTTACTGTATATGCCGTTATTTTTGTACCCACAAACAAACCATGTTGTTACACTAATTCATACTAGTACTTGACCCGCGCTCAAGTATCCATCGTCAGAAAACGTACTAGTACGTGTCCCGCATACAATGTGTTAACACGCATTATGTTTTTCCTATTACCTCAAAGACGTTTATCAAGATTTTCACCAAAAACTCCCCCCCCCCTAAAAAATCTATAATAAAAAAATATACAAAAAAAATCTGATAATCTTCCGATGTACAGATTTGTCGATCTGTTCCATAAATTTTCTATAACTTCAGAGACTATGGTCAGTTATTAGTATATATTAATTGTGGATGTATGCTTGAGATCAATTAGAAGTGAACCGAAAAAAAATCTATTTATTTAGGTTCCATAAATTTTCAGTCATTTTGTTAGTGTAACTTATCTATCAATATTTTCTAATTCAATGTGAACCGCATAATTATCGTCATTACATGTCCATAGCTTCTCGATTTCCCGTTTTGATGTTCATTGGTACATTTCTGTTTCATATTCGCATGAAACTACTCATAGAAAGCAGATTTCAGTTGAATGTTCAGTTGTCAAAGGTGATTTTGATAGTAAATAACAATAGCAATGCACACCTCTTGTATCGTACATGCTAGTTAATAGTATCAATTCACAGTGTACCAATTTGAAAAAAAAAAATCTAAATTTTGATAGAATTTCAGCTTTTGTTTATGATAGAATTATATTTTTAGTATAAATAAGAATAAACATAATATAAAATTATTCATTCGGAACTGGACAGAAAGCCGAAAAATATTTTTTGCAAAACGAAAACCAGAACTGGAACGATGTATATATTTTTAGTTGAACTGGGACGAAAACAAAAGTACGTTTCGAAGCCCTGCTTGAGATGACAGTTCTGCAGGAAAATTATATTTGAATCTCATACTTCTGCCATAGGAAATACTTTTGAAGTTTTTTAAATGGGAAGGTAAATAATCTAATGCAGTGTGGATTATGTAAGCACGATTGGGAATGAACCGCGCAACAGGTATTTTAATTTGGTATAAAATTTATTCGTGATATCGTGCAAAATTTCTCGGGGCCTTTTTTCAAAATTTTTATTAGTTTTCTGTGCATTTAACGTTAAATTGATTATAATAATTTAGTGTCTGTGGCATCAGTTTGTCTTATCAATAGAGTTTATCTAGAATTAGGCATTTTGGCTAATGAAAAGTTTATGCGCCTTGTGTTATGTAATTCATTATGGTCATTACTTCATGCTTTTTTAGATACTTAACACATTGTGTGCGGGTACACTTCGAAGCTGAATTGTACGGGGAGCGGCCGTTTTGTGCTTAAATTTAGTTATTCAGTTAAATCTCAATAGACCGAAAATTATTTAATTTTTTTAGCCAACTTTTCGTATTTAATATTAAAATATATAAACAAATAAATAAATAGACAAATAAACAAATATATATATATATATATAATAAAAAATACAAAATACAAATATATATAAATATATATATAAATACAAATCTATATATAATATATAAATATACATATATATATATATACATATATATATATATATATATATATCATTTTCTCAAGGATAAATAAAAATTTAATTTGAAATCTAAAATGAATTTTTTTAGTCAACCTTCCCGTTCTGTGGTACCGCATCGACTGATGTAAAAACTAGTTTTTATTTGTCTAAATCTTTCCAGAATCTATGTAGTAGACAAGAACATTCGACGTCGTTTTCCTGCATATACTGTTATTTTTGTACCCACAAACAAACCATGTTGTTACACTAACCCGTACTAGTACGTGTCCAGCATACAATGTGTTAATAATCTGATATGAAATTTATTCGTGATATCGTGCAAAATTTCTCTAAGACTTTTTACCAAAATTCGTATTAGTTTTCTGTGCATTTAATGATAAATTGATTACAATAATTTCGTGCCTGTGGCAACAATATCTTATCAATAGGGTTTATCTGGAATTTTTACTATTTGGCAAATGGAAAGTCAGTGGTTCATGTGTAATGCAATTCATCATGGTCATTACTTCATGCTTTTTTAGATACTCGAGTGTATTAGAACTCTGTTCCTTGCAAAGGGGAGATCTTGGAAATTAGTCTTTAGTATATATTAAATTCAGTATTGTTTATTTTCCATTCCTTTCCTTCGTACTTTAAGTTCTTGGAGAGAATTTGTTTATAGCTCTCCTCTTTAATTATGTATACACTACTTTTATGCTACTGTACTATTATTTTAGCCGGTTTTTAAAAGTTCTACAACTAGCCTTATTCGAAAGTTACATAAAGTTAGTATCGCGAAACAATGAATACAGATTGCTGAAGTATTGTATAATTTAAAATACTTCCCTTATAAAAATTGCATTTAACGTGAGTGAAAACCAAAAAATAAACTAATGTTTAGCGAGTTTATCTTGACTCTGTTACTTCGCCAGATACTCAAATAGTATAATACTAACGAAATTTAAAACGAGGGTTTAAATAGCCTCTTGTGTATAATAAAATTGAAGGGTAATTATAAAATATGTACAGTAAAATGTTAATGGTATTGAACAGATTGTAACTTTGGTTTGGACAGGAACGCTACAGTCTCTTTCGCTACACGAGGGATAATAAGACCGAGACATGCTGTTTAAAGTTGATTCCGAACGACTGCGAACATCCATGCCACCAGCGCGATTCGAACTTGAGAATTCCGGTACCAAAGAGAAACCTTTTAGCCATTCGGCCGAAAAGATTGTAACTACAAAAATGACTACAAAACATTTAAAAAAGATTAATTTTTTCAACTTGATCAATTAAAATATTTATTATCCATACTCCATTATTTCTAACATTTGTTTTTTTTATTTTTTACAATCTTTCCTTTTTTTACAATCCCCATCCCTAAGATTTAAATGACACATTTTACTAATGCTGACTAAAATTTTCACATACTGTAAGTATTTTGTATTTTAACTGTTATAAAATCCATCATTTGTTGTTAAATGTATCTATGACTAGATTTGTTCCTTTGTTAAATGGGGTCTGCAAATATAGACCTATACTTCATCTACATCGCTAAATTAAATAGATATTATCTATCTTTTAAAGTTTTTTCATGTTTTACCTAATTTAAGCCTATAGGATAGATATATATTAAATTCTTTAAAATGACCTGAAAAACGATTCATTTTTGAGCATTTTTGGTGCTTCAGCATATCGTAAAAGGAAACTTCTATTCTATGCACTAATAAAAGGACGTGTAAAAAAGGGAACGTAATAAATTACATTTGTTTGCAATTTATACTCGTTTTAAAAATGTTTATACAAATTTTTATTAATATATAGAATTTGTGAAATGAGTTATCACATTCAAAACTGTCCATATATATTACTATTCACAATATGTTAAAATTCGATTCCTACAGTAAGGTAAATCATGGCATTTGGAATTATTATTCAGCGGCTCATGGGCAAAACAGTACACGCACTGGACTTTCAGTTGCTAATAAACTATCATATTCGTTAACATTCTGCATCACACGAGATTGATTTTTTTATGAATGTGTTAATCTATAGTAGTGGTCCCAAAACATTATTGGAATACATTTATTACCCAGACCAAAGGCTGGGTGCGAATCAGCTGGTTAAGTACATAAACTTTGATTTATTTCTTTTACACAGAATTTTCTAATTAAATTAGAAACTCCGCAGCTATTTATTCTCATTTTGCTTTGACAATTTTGCACCACTCATTTTTTTTAAATTCAGTGACTTGGCATAAACTAACGGAGTGATGTGGAGCATAGAACAATGAATAAAAGAAAAACTAGATAAACAAAATTATCAACTATACAATGAAATCTTACCTCTTCCTTATTTCTAAAAAAAGTTCCGAGACTGGATGGGGAATATTTTATTACGTAACCGACGAAATGACGTTCATTCAAGCCACAAAAGACTAATTCACTGCAACTCTAATGTAAATACTAAAAATATTAAAAAAGAACAAGTGCAATGAAAAAATGGCTAAGAATATTGAAGTAAAAATCCGTTAAATTCCAAAATATAGCTTTTTAATCCGTTTCCACTTAGGAATATCTTAATTCCATATTTTACTTCATTATTGTCTGTACTTAATTTTTATTAAGTACAGAGCAATTTCACGCAACCTCATGAACTACTTTAACCCCTTCCCTGTTTTGCCCTTATGCCGTACGGGCACAGCTTTCGAGTCTTTACTGATCTGCCCGTACGCCGTACGGGCAATCTCATTTCTATTTCGCTTGCACTATTTCGGCCTTAATTTTCCCAATTTTAGTAACAAATTATTCGTATAGATGTTTTGTATCAGAAGACAAATTATCTTTCAAGGTATAGCTTTCTGGTTATATTTTACTAACCGCCTGATAATTTTATTGATGTAAGAGTTGAATAATATATTTTTACTTTTAAATAATGTATAATTCAGAGCGTATGGAGATAATTTCTTGTGATTCGAACTGCGACTCGGAATCAGAAACTGAATTATCTGTAAATGATAATAGCGAAAGTTTACTAGATGACCTGGATAGTAGTGACTCTGATACTAGTACAGATGGAATCAGTCAAGCAAGACATTTTTTTTAAATTAATTGTGATAATCCTTTGGATCCTCCTCCTAGATTTGCTTTCACTGGAATTCCAAAAATTAACTTGGATATCGATGAGACTAAAAGGTAAACTTCAGTTTTATGATGCTTTCATAGAAAGAAAAAAAGTAATAAATGCTTAAAAATATTAGAAATGTTAATTTTAATTACATATCTTTACTTAAAAATGTAAAATGAACAAAAAAATAAATGCAATAAAAAAATATAACATTTTTTTTGACCGAATTCTGGAATAAAATGAAACTGTCAAAGGGTTAATGCCTTTCCAATTCATTTTCACTTCTGCTATAACCAAAAGGCAACCAATATGCTACCTTCTGTTTTAAACGAACGTCATAATCGTCATGAGTTGAAATGTACCCTGCTGCTTGAAGCTGCCTTATTCCCTTTAATATCGTTAATTTGAAACATTTCAGTTTATGACGTCATAATTATTTAATTTTTGTGGTTTTTACATTATTTTAACTCGCGTTTAAACAGCCTTGATACGAATATTCAGTTAAACGCTATTTAGCAAATGTGAACGTAATGATTCATTAGATCTCCAGTGAAATATGCTTGTGTTAAATATCGTAATTGCTTTCTACGATTAAAAAGAAAGCTACACTAAAAATACTGTAATTAGCAGTAATTTCACTCAGTTGTAAGTGAAACAGAAAGTAAGTGCCGCTCAATAGGTCATACTCGACCTATAAGCTAGAGTTGACTGCTTCTCCAAACAATAACTGATCTACTTCCACGTTTAAACCTATTTATGGTGTTTTCGGGGAAACGGGATGAATACGATGATTCCTTCAAAATTTAGAACGGTAGGGGATTCTACAGATTTTTATCATACTATGGCTTAGAAAAAGGACTTTAGCAAATATATATTTCTACATTTGCTTTCTTTAACGCAGTCCTACAATTCGACGAGGGGTGACTATTCTATCTCACGCTGAATGCGATGCAGTCGTGCTAAAATTTTATTCAAAGAAGAAACTAAAGGATATTTAGGATACAAAATGATCAGAGATCACAGAGGGAACTTCTCTAATGTAAGTTTCTTACAATCCTCACAAAAAATCTCTATTAATCTTGATTTGGTTTGGTTTGGGGAGCTACGGTCTACTTTTTTGCAACATTAGGGCTAATGAGACGAACCTGCTGTTGGTGGGCCATTTATTTCTCACTCCACGTTTCCAAACTTTCAAAACAGAGCTGATAATTTTATTCAATCGATCGAGCAATTGATGACAGCGCAAAACCGCAGAGGAAATCAGTCTTCCCGTCGTTTCAATAACAAGACCAATATATTATAATGGGTTTTGCGCTTCTGACAGGTGTATTTTGTAAGATCGTGTAGGTAGGAATTAATCTTCCTACGGCCCACGAAAGGGTTAAAACAGATTCCAAACGGCTACGAACATACACGCCACAGGGAGATTTGAACCCACGAACTCCTGAACCGGAGATCAGCGCCCTAACCATTTGGCTATCGTTTCTGTTAATCTTAAAGTCAATCTTAACCTCTCCCTCCCCGTCTTATTTTTCAGTTGAAAAGAGCGACTGAGAGAAGAAATGACAACATACACTCATCTACCAAAAGGACAACGGATAGAGCATCATTAAAGAAACACGGCATTTATCGTTTCACAGGCCTTAGAAACCTCATCTGAGTACCAGACGTGGGAACCCCTCAGAAATAATTACATAGCAACACCTTCTCTTTTTAACTGAATTTAAGGCGACAGTTTAATTGACAAAAAAAACATACTTCAAATTAACACTACAAGAACAAATACATATTAAAATGAAATACTTTTTCTGTGGAATACGTGATGTTGCTACAATGGTTTGACATTGTTGAACGATGGCTTTAGAGCATTGGTGTCAACCGCTGGAGGACAATAACATAGGATAGATCTAGATCAGTAGTTTCCAAAGTGGTTCCTACGAACCCCGGAGGGTCAGTGTGACCACTTAGGGCGTCCGTAGTGAGTGCAAATTAATTTGGGGATGCCTGAACAACGTTTGAATGTTCACGAAAAATATTACATTAAACCATGAAATGTAAAATAATTGTGACCAATCTCATTTTTAAGAAAGTTTAAGTGAATAGCAATAAATAATTTATGCCTGGGAATGAGGCATTACTCTCGATAATCTGAACAACGCCAGGCTATGCACTTCGTGTATTTTATATTTTATATTTATGTTACTCTTAAAAACATCAATTGCAATTCTATCAATATAATTGCAAGAAGTTATTTCACTTGGGGGTTCGTGTTAATATATTTTTATAAGGAGGTCCATGAACATTCAAAGAACTATTGATGTGAATGATTTATACTAACTGAGACAGCCTTGTCTGGTAAATGGCTGTACAGCTTAAGAAGTAGATGTTAAAAGATATTTTTTAAATATGACCATTGAAATCTTTTCACTATACAGCACTGTCTTTAATTTGCACAAAATGTAAATATGCCTATGTTTTTAGAAATTTCTTTGAAATTGCATTTCAGATTGTATCCGTATATCCCATTTTATTTAACCACTTCCCAGTTTTGTCCGCATGCTGTACGGGTTCTGTGTGCATGTCACTACTGATTTGAATCTTGTTTTTCTCTTGCATGTATTGTTTCACCCGTATATTTTCTATTTATAACATAAAACTAATCCTATAGATGAATAATAAAGGATAGATAGCTTTCTATTGTGCTTTCTCTTCTGATTGGAGAGCTGATTTTGACACGTATGGTATCATTAACCTAAGTTTTACCTTCCAGTGCATAGCGTTTTGATTGTGCTTTACTAATTACTTAATAATTATATGGATACAATCTATTTTTGTTTTTAATAATGGTCGAATTGGAGCGTAATCAGCTCATTTTTTGTAACTTGAATTGTGATTCGGAATTAGAAACTAAAATATTTGTAAAAGAGAATAATAGTGAGAGTTCACTATAGGACATCGATAATAGTGATTCTAACAGTGACACAGAAAGAGTTCAAGCTAAGCAATGCAATTATTTGAAATTAATTCTAATAATCTTCAAATCTAGAATGAAAAGGATAAGTAAATGTAATTGCAATAAAAAATTGTAAAGTATTTCTACTTTTTTATATATTTACACCTGTAAATGTAACTCTTTAACTCTTTTGTTAAGCAGTTACATACAAAAAAAGACAACTAATAGAGAGATTATAATTTTTTAACGAATATTATTATTTTCATTGAAGTAAAATTTATCCTAAATGCTTAAAAATATAAGAAATATTAGAAATGAAATATAAAAAATACTAGATAACCCGACAGACGTTGTCCTGTTTTAACGCTGTCAATCCAAAAATTGTAAAATGTTTTTAAATAAATTATAAATTGGACCAATTTAATGGAAAAGTAAGGAAAAAAATTATTTTAAAAGTACTTGACACCACCAAGTATACAGTCATCACTAACGTAATTAGATTAAATTAAAATTCCCGCATCGCATGTACGGGGATTCGATCCTTGGATTTCTCGTACTGACGCCCGTTGTGCCAACTACTGCTCTAGATACGCATGCAGAGAAAGGTTTTAAGCGGCATTATAATAATCTCATAAGAGCACAATTCTGGATTTTTAATTAAAAAACATTTTCCATTGAATTAAATTGTGAATCTAAACCCTTTTCGAATCAACTTAATTATATACACAAAATTTCATCAAAATCAGTCCAGCTGTTTAGGAGTTTTATTACAAACACACAGGAGAATTTTATATATAAAGATTATTTTCATTGAAATAATATTTATCCTAAATGCTTAAAAATATTGGAAATGTTAAATTTAACGTCTTTTTTGTATTTAAAATTGTAAAATTAATTTTTAAAAAAAGCAAAAAGGACTGTTTTTATCGAAATCTAAAAGAGAATGCTTTTATGAGTACAGTCACAATATATAGCATACATTATACTTCTGTTTATTTGACAGTAAAATGTTCCGACTGAAAATTCTCTACATTCACCTACCACCTTCTCTCATTTGTTCCTTTACTCTCAAAAATCATTTTTCACTGTTTGAGAATATATTCTTCAAAAACTGACGATCTGAATAGGGTAGAAACTTACTGTTTCGACGTATTGTTTTATTTATAGACTTCATGCCGCCGAAATTCCTGAAGTGACAGTTTATAGGAGAATATTTTTTTTCACTTTTGGTTCCGAATCGTTGTGGAAGTATTGACAAGTACCTTCCGGTAACAGATTGAATCCCCCGAACCTCAAAATTTAATACAGTGGCGGTGTTCGAAAATTTAAAATTCCAAGGTGGAATTGTAGAAACTCGAAAATATGTTCTGGATAAAAAAAAACTGTCTCCGATCCAGAACAGCTGCGCGTTTATTCGAGGGGAATCTTGCTGATGCTGACAGTTTTTCAGTATATGATAAAATATATTTTTAGCATTTGTTCTCAGAAATATTACTAGCATTGTCATAACTGATAGATGTCTTACTTTAAAATAGTTGTAGCAGTTTATATTTTCACCTAAACATAATATTTTTCCTTGTTAAAACTGACATAAAAAGATCTCTTTCAAAATCGAAATTCTCCACTCTTTAACGTGTATTTCATCGCCGAACTGTGAAGTACGCGGCAGAGCTTTTTTTTCTTAGTCCTTTCTCTGAACTTAGGTTTAACTCAAGGGCGTATTTAAAAGGGGGTGGAGGTTTTGGGTCCTCCCCAAAACACAATATTTTTCCTTGTTAAAACTGACATAAAATGATCTCTTTCATAATCGAAATTCTCCACTCTTTAACGTGTATTTCAACGTCGAACTGTGAAGTGCACGGAAGAGGTTTTTTTTTAGTCCTTTCTCTGAACTTATGTTTAACTCAAATGCGTATTTAAAAGAGGGGAAGGTTTTGGGTCTCCCCCAAACACAATATTTTTCCTTGTTAAAATTGACATAAAATGATCTCTTTCAAAATCGAAATTCTCGACTCTTTAACGTCCGTCTATTTCAACGTCGAACTGCGCAGTATATGGCTAAGCAATGCAATTATTTGAAATTAATTCTAATAATCTTCAAATCTAGAATGAAAAAGATAAATAAGTGTAATTGTAATTAAAAAAAGTCCTTAAGTATTTCTATTTTTTTTTGTATATTTACAATAGTAAATGTAACTTTTTTGTTAAGCAGTCACATACGAAAAATAGACAACTTATAGAGAGATTATAATTTTAGTTTTAATTGAGTTTTTTTTAAGTCTCTGAAATTATGTTTAATTCAAGGGCGTATTTAAAAGGGGGAGGGTTTGGAATCTCTCCAATTTGGTTTGGTTTGCTCACAAGGGGTAATGAGACCGGGACTTACTACTTAACAACCTTAACGCATTTCCCCGTGTCTGAGAAGGACGAAAGTTAACGGCCAATTGGCACATGCCCGTGTCTCACACGGGAGATCTTGTATTTCACGTTATTTAATTTCTAATGTCCGCCTGAGATCCATTATAGTAAAAATAAATAGACTAAATTATAATTAAATTATTTACCATAGAAAGCACCACTGTCTGCATTTTCCTAGTGTAAACCACGTAGTACATTTTGATGGTTAGCTATAAGTTTGTCCGAAGTTCTTTATTATAAATCAGTTGTTTGGTGTGGTTTGGAGTGCTACGATTTACATATTTGCAACTAGAGGGCTAATGAGACCTGTTTGGTGTGGAAAATGTAATATATCCATTTTTATTGCGTTAACTATCATAAAAGCAAAATTAATTTATAGTTAAATGTTTACTAAGTGTTTTTATTGTACAAAGTAATTTGATTTTAATATTTTGAAATTCAAAATATACATATAATCAAATCTGTAAACGCCTTTTTACTGATGGTATCTTGGGTTCGCTTAAAGCTATGTGGCCGCAATTAATCACAGAACAAAATTCGGGTTAAACATATTATTAAGACTGTATATATATATATATTTACACCGCAATTTACCCAAATAGGGCTCAAATAAGACCGAGGACAAAAAATAATAGTGCCGAGCGGAAAAATACCTCTCTCGGTCTCAGTTCCTTTCAGAAGAATGTTCGTTCACCGTCGCTCCGACCGGGCATCTCCTCTTCTCCTCGGTAGGGGCCGGGGTGGAATCCCCCCCCCAGTCAAGCTTTCTCCTCCACGGAAAAATGTCCTTTTCTGCAGCTGGCGGGGGCGGCATCCATCGCCCCACCCTCATGTTGAACCTTTACCAACCCTCTCTCGGGGTGTCCGTCTTCGACCGCCGAAACAAAAACAGGGGCCCATGTAACACCAGCTCGAATCTTGAGTCTAGTATTACAAAATCGTTTACGCTTTGCTTTGCTCTTTCCTGTATGGCTTTTGCTGGGTCAGGAGTAATAAATAACTTACGTTTTGCTTGTATGATAATTTTTTTTACTCCCTCCCTAGTCCCTGCCCACAACTGAAATGGCAAAAGGTAATTTACTCTATACCTACATATTCGTTTTAAGACAAAAAAAAAAAAACCTCGACCATTTTATACCTTGGTTTAATACTTTGCACAGAGAAAATAAATGATGTCTACATCCCTGGGTTCAACCCTTTAAAGCAAGGGTATCACAAACGTGGCCTACGCCCAATAGTTTTGCGGCTATTCTAACAAATCTAGAGTTATGTAGCAAAATTATCAATAAGTTGTTGTTGTTGTTGTCTTTTGCCACTTAGTCAAACAAAGCACGATTGAGCCATGCGCTACTCGTATTAAGGCAAAGGGGTACTTCTTCTACTTTTTTAATGATCCCTTCAAGGGTGAAAGTACGACTTATTCTCAAGTGGGTCCTCGTAATTTTGAAGCAGGGACCAAGCAGAAGATTCACAGGCTTAGCCTACCACCCACAGTGATTGAGAACTTGGAGGGCATTCTGACCACGAACATATTTTACGTGCCCCAGTCACCTTTCACAAACACGGCGGATCTTAAGCCGGCTCAAATCCGCCAGTATTATTATCAATATTATCAATGTAAATTTCATTAGTGGATTAAAAAGAACTTTACATAGTATCCTCTTTGTTTTGCTAGTTCTAGGCTTGTTACTTCTTGTTACTCACACTCACTGTTGCACTCGAATGCGCAGTTATTTTAATGCATCATACGAGAATTCGCTCAGGAAGTGAGAAGCGTCAAACCGTGTATCCAAAAAGCTAGTAGGCCTTCAAAATAAATTTGGATCCGGCATTGCAAATTTTAAATCTAATAGCAGTTGTTTTTGTTTTCTCCGATTTTTACAGAAATATCGAATAATCAGTATTTAATTATATGCAAACAGATGTAATACAAGTGAAGGTGCTAACCAGGGCTTCGAACCGTAATTTTTTTTTCCGGTTTTCGTTCCGGTTCAACTAAAAAATTAATATTGGTTCAGTTCCGGTTTTCGCTCCGCCAAAAATAACTGTTTTCGTTTCAGTTCCAAATGAATAACTTCATTTTATGTATATTCTTATTTGTACTAAAAATATAATTCTATCATAAACAAAAAATGTAATTCTATCAAAATTTAGAAGATTTTATTCTTTTTTTAATTGGTACACTATGTGAATTGATACAAACAGCAGGCCTAATGAAATACTACTATTACGAAACATTTGAATCGCCGCCATTACCAAACACCTATTTGATGCGCAGAAGATTTGATAGATGCTTCATGCTACGTCACTTAGGGCCTCTCCTGTCTATTTACTCCTCCCTGATCTAAACAGTCTATACAAACATCCGTGGATGATCGCATGCTGAGATGTGAAAAATAAAATATAACTCGATATTTTTCTTAAAAAATCATCTATACTTCTAGTTTAATCAACTGAATTAAATATGTCTTCTACAAGTAGTTTCATGCGAAACTGAAACAGAAAAATACTAGTGAATATCAAAATAGGATATCGAGAAGCAGTATGCATGTAATGATAATTATAAAGTTGACGTTAAATTAGAAAATAATGATAAGTTGGTAACAGTAACAAAATGACTGAAAGATATATCGAACCGAAATAAACCGATATTTTTTTCGGTTCAGTTCCGGTTTTCGTTCCGACCAAAATAACGGTTTTTTCCGGTTTTCGGTTTTCGGTTCAGTTCCGGTTCGAGGCCCTGGTGCTAACTTTAGGGATTTTTTTATAATGGTCGAACAAATAGGAAATTCGAAGGAGCGTCGTTAGATAAAATTTGATCAATCAATTTTGGTGTTTTATGAATACCGGAAGTGCTGTAAATTCGCCCCCAAAGGTGTTTCGAAACCTTAAAACTACCCCCCCCCACTTACATTTTTTTAGAATATTTTTATTAATTCATCAAACGGTGAACTATGTTAATCAAATCTTATCTAACGATGATCAAACCTATCGCATATTCCAATATGTTAGTTTCCATCGGTGTGGGGGGGGCTGACTTTATTAGGGTTCGAATGATTCTCCTGAATTATGAAAGTTGGTGGTAGGAACTGCCAAGCTACATAAAATAAATAAAACATCAATTGATTGTTCTTTGTTTTTATTTTATTTATTTTTATTTTTCATATTTTATACTGCACTGCTCAAAAAACACAATTCGATTAAAAAAATAAATTTTATATTTTTTGTTGCCAGAGTAAACTTAAACCTTTTTTTATTTGTCCCTTATTAAATTTTGAGCTTGACATGCTTGTTTTAAGAGAACATAATTTTTTTCTAAAACGTTTTCATTATCTCAGTCGGCTTTTTATTTAAGGTAAAATTAAAAGTTCCGCTTCCTTTAGAGTATCAAAGTTTCATTAGGTCTTTATTAAGGTTCTCACTTTATAAAAATTTTTTAGTTTTGTTATCTGAAGTAATAGATCTAAAAAAATAAATAAATACACCAAATGAAAAATAGAAATATACTTACTTGACAAATAATATTTGAAATATGTAAGTTATATGTGATATAAAAGCATACTGTGATTATAAACTAATATTAACTAATTCATGCGAGCAGTATTCATATAATTTTATAATAAATGTATATAATAAAATTTTATATAATATTTTCATATTTTATGTTATGTATTTTAAATAAATGTTAAAATATATAAATATAATTAGTATTAAAAGTATTAATATAGTGTAATATGATTTTACGTATTAGCATTTTATTCATATTAATATAGATAACAACATGCATAATACACACACATATATATATGCATAATAATGTATATATAGTAATACTTAAATATATATGTATAATGTTATACATAGTTATATATTTTCATTGATATTAACACATTGTATGCGGGACACGTACTAGTATGTTTTCTGACGATTGATACTTAAGCGGGGGTCACGTACTAGTACGGGTTAGTGCAACACCATGGTTTGTTTGTGGGTACAAAAATAACTGTATATACAGGAAAACGAAGCCGAATGTTCTTGTCTACTCCATAGATTCTGCAAAAAATTAGACAAATAAAAACTAGTTTTTACATCAGTCGATGCAGAACCACAAAACGGGAAGGTTGATTAAAAAAAATCAATTTAGATTTAAAATTACATTTTTATTTATCCTTATAAAATATTATATATATGTATATTTATATATTATTTATATATATATATATATATATATATATATATATATATATATATATATATATATGTATTTATATATTATTTATATATATATATATATATATATATATATATTTGTATTTATATATATATATATATATATATATATATATATATATATATATATATATATATTTAATATATATTTTGTTTATTTGTCTATTTATATATTTGTTTATATATTTCAATATAAAATAAGAAAAGTTGGTTAAAAAATTAAATAATTTTTGATCAATTGAGATTTAACTGAATAACTAAATTTACGCGCAAAACGCCCGCTACCGGTATAGTTCCGCTGCGAAATATACTCGCACACAGTGTATAAATATAATCTTTGTCATAATAAATGTAAATTTTTATGACATTAAAGATTATATTTATACACTTCTTAACAGTTTTAATTTCTTATTTTAAAATATAACAATAATTTAAATATTTAGTTTGCAATTTAACGCTCATTTTACACCAATTTTGAAAGAAATAGTCTCTAATAGACATAATTATGTGTGCGTGTGTGTGTCCGTCTATATAAAAGAAAATCTAATTATAATTTAATGGAAAGAAAAGAAGTATGGAGAAAATTTTTTGAGCTGTCCTTAAAGTGGAAAAGCAAAAAACTCTCTTGAGCAAATGAAGAGCCAATGAAGATTTTTACTGGACAATAATCAGCGGTATTAAATCAGAAGACATTCTTCGCCGAAGGTAAGACCAGAATACAAACAAGAGTAATAAAAAGAGATCGACAATCGATTAAGAGAAAAAGAATAGAAAATATCAAAACCGGGTTTGTTCCCACTCGTAACAATAAACCACATCAGTTCTTGGACAATTATCGCTGCGAAGAATCAAGAAGATGAGAAGCCGTTGAACATAAAAGATCAAATGAACCGAGATTAAAGATTAATATTTTTATACTGGCATATAGCCCATCATATGACGGGATCAGTCAAATTTTTAATTTTCAAGAATTATAAATTACTCTAAGAGGCAGGTGAAAAAAAGGGGGGGGGGTTGGCTGAGAATTATCTGGTACACGTTCTATAATTTGTTTATCTTCATACCCCTCTAAAATCTCCCGATACTGTGAATGCAGTTTAGAATCACGTTGAATTCATTTAGAACGATAATTCAAAGTTTTCTTAGCTACGTCAAAATTATCGTTAGGTTCTTAACAATTTTTTGCCACAGTAATTAATGGAAGTAAAGAAATGAAACTATCCTTTCCACTATACCCTGGAGGTATATAAAATTTATTGTTAATACCGGGGATAAAATTGCAACAAAATATAATCGATGATTAAAATTAAAATTCGCAAATGTACCTTATCTAATATTTAAGCCAAATATAAAAGAAAACTATTTACGTAATATCTAAGTTCAGCGATAAAACGTAAGAAAATACTGCAGACGATATTTAAATAATTTAAATTAAGAAATGTCTAAATGAGATAGTTAAAGGAACGTGTCACAATACTAGAAAAAATGTTCTTTTATCTATTTATTGTGTGACAAATTGATAAATTTAATTGTCTGCTCTTAACCGGGGAAAATAGTTCTTTAAATAATGGAATTAAACGCTAGAAAAGGAGGGAATGGGGTGGATTTCGAATGTTTTAAAGACGAATTCATTCTGGTAAAACTAACACACAGCCCGTCATATGACGGGGTCAGTAAAATTTTTAATTTTCTAGAATTGAAAAGTACCCCACGAGGCGGTACAAAAAAATGGTTTGCTTTTTGGCAGAGAATTATATGGTACACTCTCAATAATTTGCTTATCTTCATACTCCTCTAAAGTCTCCCGATGGTGTAGAAGCCGATAGTGTGTAGCAGTTTAGAATCACGTTGAATTCATTTAGAAAGATAATTCAAAGTTTTTTTTAGCTACGTCAAAATTATTGTTAAAGTTCTTCCCAATTTTTCCCCACAATAATTAATGAAAGTAAAGGAAAGAAACTAACATTTCCACTACACCCTGGAGGTACATATATTTAATATCGGTGATAAATTTTTTATTGCAACAAAAAATAATCGATGATTCAATTTAAAATTATCACATCTGTACCTAATCTATTATTTAAGCCAAATATAAAGAAAATTACTTACGTAATATCTGTTTAGTGATAAAACGGATGAAAATAATGCAGACGATATTTAAATAATTTTAAATAAATGATTAAATGAGATGGTTAAAGAAATGAAGGCATAATGCTAGGAAAAAATATAATTTTTTCCTATTTATTATGTGATAAATTTAATTGCCTGCTCTTAACCGGGGAAAATAGGGCTTGAAATAATGACATTAAACATTCGAAAAGGTGGAAAGGAGTTGATTTCGAACGTTTTAAAGACGACAGTTATTTTCGATGTGATATGAAGCATATTTATACCAATTTATTTTAGAATCGGATTGATAGTTTGGGACAAGATAAACTTTACTCAAAACTTTACTTACTGCAAGCTGCATGTGTAGTTTCTTTTCAGCATCAATGATAACAAAGCCATCAAAATAACCTAATTTTTTATGTATCATTGAAAATTTCTATTTGATCAGTTCAATGCTTCCTCACTCTCTTAGTTTCATTGTACAATTTGATTACCTATTCGATGCATTCATGACATTTCTTGGAGAAGTAAGAAGGGTCTCCATTTGATGTCCGAATTCCAGTGATTCGTTTTCACTATTTTTTACCAATCAAAAGTGAAACTTAGAAATAAATAATCAAACTTTTCAATTTTTAATAGTGATATGAAGTAATTTTAAAAAAATAATTAAATTTTAAATTCAAGTTAAATGTTACATATTTTTTTTTAATTTTAAACGAAATATAATGATATTAATAGATACGACCATAGAAGAATGATTCTATAAACTAAGTGATTAAACATTTCAAGCAGAGAGAATAAACCATCTCAGCTCTCGGACAATTAGCGTTCCGAAGAATGAATAAGGAAGTGAGAATCCGCTAAACATAAAAGATCGAATGAACTGAGAGCACTGAAGCTTGACGAATTGTTTAACAACTAGAAGTTTTAAAAGTGTAAATGAGATGCAAATTTTCACACAGCAATGACGAAAAAAGTAATTAAATGGTAATGGAAAATCGTGGAACATGGCAAGTGGACACGAAGCAAAACAAATACATTAGAACTTAGATCTATAGGTTTATAGCTTCCGCATTGATTGTTTCATTCATTTACCCGCGATTTTATTACCAAGGAACTAATGGCATTTTTCCCGCATTCATCATTATCGAACTATTCGATTTCTCACACCTATCATCCCGTAAATATCGTTTTCGTAGAATTTAAGAGAACAGAATATGGTTTGGTACGAAAGTACTATGGCAGAAGGGATTCTAATCGATCCGAAATTTTTAGATATTTTCGAAATTTTATTTAGGTTTACTCTGAAAATTATAAAGAACAGATTTTTTTTCCGAAAACACGAAAAGAATTTTCAGAAAAAAGAAGAGCATACTTTTTCCTTAATATATCTATTGTCTTAAAAAACAGATGTATGATATGAATGAAACGAAACAAGAAAATATGTATATATTTTTTGTTTCATCTGATTAATATCCTTTAATTTCAGAAAATTTTTAATATTATGACTTTAAGACCAAATAAGTGGAGAAACGATTAGCCTTTTAAAATAAATGTGTTAAAATTTAAATTTATGTCTCAAGATTAAGAAACGGAATTTTTGTTTCCCAAAGAATCAACACACACACTGTACTTGTGTTTGTATTATATAAGCATCGAAACATCGAGTACACATCATCATAGAAATTAGAACTCCTTCATTTAACATCACATTATTACTGCTATTTACTACCGTTGCCAACGGGTAACAAATACACTGTTGCCAAAAGGTAATAATAAATAACACATGATACTAATAAACATGGTAGATGATTACAATTATCTTAGAACATATTTTTTTTCTCGAAAATTCGAAAAGAATTTTCGGAAAAAAGAAGTGCATCCTTTTCCCTTACTATATCTATTGTCTTAGAAATCAGATATGTGATTTGAAAGAAATGAAACAAGAAAACAGGCATATATTTTTTTGTTTCATCTGATTAATTTATGAAAATTTTGAATAATATGCCTTTCAAATCAAATAAGTACGGAAGAGATTATCCTTTTAAAATAAATATGTCGAAGCCGAACGCTGGCCGATTGGTTAAGGCGCTGATCGTCGGTACCAGAGTTCGTGGGTTCGAATCCCACTATGGCATGGTTGTTCGTAGGCTTTCGGAATCGGCTTTAAGCTGTAGGTCCCGATCTCATTAGCCCTCGTGTGCAAAACAATAGACCGTAACGCTCCAAACCAAACCAAACCAATAAATATGTCGAAATTTAAATTTATGTATAAAGATTAAAAAACTGATTTTTGTTTCTTAGAAAACCACCACACACATTGATGTGTGTATTTGTATTATTTTATACAGAACAATCTTATATTTGCAACTGTACAATAAGGGGATATAGATGTGACAAAAACAAGACCACGCACATTTCACAAAACAGGAACATTTAATTTGAAAGTGCTGTGGTGTAGTACATTCACACGCTTCCAGGAGTCGCGAAAAAATACTTGGACATGCAACCCACAACGTGTGAGTGCGGCGAGCAAATCAGTTTCGCAAACCTTATGTCACACATAGCTGCACTCTCACAGAAAGCACAAAAACTATTAAACGATTAGATACAATCATCATGAAATTTAACATCATAAACACTTAACATCGTCGTTTTCGTTTTCAGTTTAAAGCCAACGCGTTGTTGTACATCATTCTATCTGTCTCTAATGGTTGTCGCGCGAGCTTCTTCGCCGTTGCCACTCACAGTTTGTAAAAGTCATGGAGTTGAGTTCTGCTAATTCTGCGTCTTGACATATAATAGAACTTATTGATATATCGGTTTGGTTGGTTTGGTTTGGAGTGCTACGGTCTACTTTTTGCAACAAGAGGGCTAATGAGACCGGGACCTACAGCTTAAAGCCGATTTCGAACGGCTACGAACATCCATGCCACAGTGGGATTCGAACCCACGAACTCCGGTACCGAAGGCCAGCACCCTAACCAATCGGCCATCGTTCGGCTATTGATATATCGGTATTTGGTAAATGATATATTACGACATTAAAATTCAGACATCATCCAGCTCTAGTTCCGACGCCTGGAAATTAACCTTAATAAATTTTTCATTTTAAATTAGTAGCGCTTACATTTAAAGAAAATTTTGTGTAATATTCAGAAACTTTTTTCTACTTAGAATCACCCATGCACTATGGTCTATTTTACTCAGAGCTAACGAGAGCGGAACATAATGCTAAAAGCCGATTACGAAAGGCTGCGAACAACCATGACAGCAGCGGGATTCGAACTCACGAACTCCGGTACCGAAGAGCAGCGCTCTACCATTTGGCCATCGTTCGGTGAAGAAGCAGGGAAAAGGAAATTAAAATATGTCTCTCTAAAGGTTTTAGACAACCCCATGACACGCTCTGGAATAAGTTTATGGACATAAACTTTGAGAATTACGTCGCACCTCATTGTTACCTTACAACTAGTTGGATCAGAACATTGTAGGTCCTATACACTAAATGTTAATTAACTCGTATTAATATCCCCCCAGTTATGCAAGGCCCTCATTAGTTTCATTGGGGATTGTTACTTAGGACCATGCTAAACAAATTGTTTTTCTACATAATCTAGAACAGAGATTTCCAACATGTAAGGGCCCGAGGGCCACACTGGAAACTTTATGCATGATTGCGGGTCGCACTTTTAATTGCCCAATTTTCGTAAAACTCTACAAGGAGAATGGGTATACCAGCATGAAATAATGCGTTTAAACAGAAACACTGGTTTAGTCATTTTATATGCTTAAAGCGTTTGGAAACCTTTAAGTTATTAAATATATTTCTGGAGCTCGGGAGTATTTCTACATTTTAAATGCGAAAACAAACATGAGAAACTAGGAAGTCACACTAGAAAAAAAGACTTTTTGAAATTTAAGCGAGGTAATTAAAAGCTCTTAACAATTATTTTAGGATTGCATTAAGTAATTAAAAGCTCTTGAATCGAACACTATCTTTAAAGTGTCAGTGAATTAAAATGTATAATAACACAAGTTAATTTCGCATTAAATTTACGCATTTTGTCTATAAAAATATACAGTTTGTCTCAAGTTATTACATATAATAACAGCCTATTTTAGTCTACTGTTTTTAGAATATATTACAAGATTCTTGAATTATTAAATATCGAGTAATTTATCTAAAACTATCGCCGATTCTAAAATAAGGATAAATTGTTCATATTGATTCATAAAGTTTGAAATTTTTTTGATTTAATGAAAAATTTTATTCGAGATTAAATTTATCAATTTATTAATAAATATACCGATTAAAGTCTTTAACACTATCGAAATCTCTGTTTAAAATTGTAATACATTTAATCGCGGTTAACGAAACACTTTGGTGAGATTTAAATTAACATTTTCACATTATAATCATTCCTTTACCATCTCATTCCCAAAATTATTTTATCGGCATTATTTCCGTTTTATCACTTAACAGTATTAAATAATTTTCTTTTATCCTTAATAATATTTGGTAAAGTCGTTTTTAAATTTAATCATCGATTATTTTCTGTTGACGGTATTTTATCCACTTAGCAACATCTTGTTTAAACCATTTATTTCACGGACTTAAATAATTTTTGTTCATTTGACGTGTTTCCTTTTTATTCATTTAACATTTAATCACTAAATTTTATTATTCATATTACGTTAATCATTCAGTATTATACGGCTTATCATAATAGATTATACATATTTTTATACTTTTAAATTTTTTTTTGTAAGAATATATTTTATCATTGCATTTAGAGATAACAAATTTTTCATAAAATTCAGATTTATTTCACGGCAAAATAAGCATGTTATCTAATTAAGCTTTTAGATCATTGCGTTTCATTTACATAACGGTTTGCAAATCTAAATTTTCTTTTTAACAACGTATAATTAAATATGACACATTCATAGTACAAAAACATGTATCATCACAAGATACAAGATAAATTAAAGTTGGCAACTAACATTCGGTCAGTAAAGTTTTTTATGTTAATTTTATATTTTATCATGTCCAAAACTTTTCGAGGTAATTCTAAACTTTTAAGATAAATTCGAGGAAGATAAAGTCACGGACAAATAAGCATGTATCTTATTACTTATTTAGGTATAGCATGAAAGCATTTTACTGATCCCGTCATAGGATGGGCTATATGCTAGTGTTACATAATAGTGCAAATTTCAAAATAAAATGTTCTTTCTCAACAACATTGTTTAGAAAAGCCGAACTAAATAGTATTATTTGGACACATCAAATTGCTTATTAATTTTATGTCAAGGGGTTAAAGCCGATTCCGAACGGCTACGGAAATCCATTCTAGCAATGAGATTCGAACCCATGAACTAAGATACAGAAGAACAGCACCTTACCGTTCGAAGATCGTTTAGTTGAAATAGAAGGAGGTACAGGAAAAAAAAATTTCAAGCTTTCTAAATTAATACCTGTTCTTTAGATTATTTATTTATTTGAACGTTGAACCGGATACAACCTACCTAATATTGCGAGAAAATTTGCATGTCCGCTGAAATAATTCGTCCAGAACACACAGTGTTCAACCTTAGTTATATGATACTTGCATCATATAACCTTAGTTATATGACACAAATGTCATAAGAGGGTTTTTTAGACAGGTTAAAATATGTGTTATCTTGTGATTTAATATCACCCTTTTTCGCGTAAAGATATTTTTCCTTTTCGTTCGATCTTCGAAATTTCTTCCTTTTCCCCCTTTTTGACAGCTTGACAGCTTTCTCTGTATTTATTGCTTGTTTCCTTTTATATATTAAAAAACCGAAAGTCTTTTACCACAGCCTAACAAATAGTCTATGAGTTATGTGAATAAATTGCCCTTAATTTTTAACTTTTGATAAAATTTAACCATCGTTAAAAGTCAGAAAAACTGCTTGTTTGACGCGGAATTTAAATGCTGCAAATAATAAAAAACTATCAAATTTGAGGGGGATTTTTACATTGGTCAAATAAATGGGTAATTTCGCTATTGTTTGCTGTTTTCCTATGCGAAGTCTAATGATGCAGAGTTCTATTGCTTAAAACCGATTCCGAAAGGCTATGAACATCCATCCCAGCTGTGGTATTAGAACTCGAACTCCAGTACCGAAGAGTAACACCCGTTAACTGTCGTTCGGCCAGTTGTCAAATAACTGATATATTTTCCCTTTTTAATAATAAATTTAACATTCATAGCATTTATTTTCATGTTTTAGATACAGAATTTTGCAAATCATTCAATCCTTCATTTTTTTCAGAGGTCTTAGCTATTTGTTAATCTTACCGCGGTATAGAGAGTCAATTTTTTTATTTTTCATTGTTTTCCGGTATCGCAACAAATTATTTGACATTAAACGCAAAACCACTTTGTCATACATGTATTTTTAATTTAATGTCTTTGTACATGTTAGTATTCATACTTCTTTGAAATAAAAGACTCAAACTTCAAAATATATTTCTAACCATGGAACTGCTACAGAAAAATTTCAGTTTGGGGCACAATGAACATGGATTAACATTATGCTTTCACTCATACATTTAGATAGGGTTCAGATTTATCACTTTGCCTTCTACCAGAATTTTGAAGTAATTCTAAATCGTGTAATCGCTTTTCTGACTTCTCGTAAGGGCGTAACAAAGCATGTGCGATTAGCGTTCCCGATATATGACCATCATCTTTCAGATTTCCCAACTTTGAAAGTAGGAGGAACAGCGCATGCGCGATATAGCATTCCGGATATGTAGACAGTCTTTCCGTTCTCACATCATTCAGAGTACGAATATCCCTGGTCACAAAAACACTGTGTTTTCTATCCCTAAACATTCTCCTCTCTACATTTTTGTCTTAAGAACTCACGAATCCACCCTTCACTTTCATCTTTTAGCTGTTTTATCTTCTGCTCGTTGTCATTTTTGTTCTTACTTTTAGAAATTTCTGGATTTGGTTTGTTTTGGTTTGGAGCGCTACGGTCTTCTTTTTGCAACACGAGGGCTAAGGAGGGCCTACTGCTTCAAGCCGATTCCGAACGGCTACGAACATCCATGCCATAGTGGGATTCGAACCCACGAACTCCGGATCCGAAGGCCAGCACTCTAACCAATCGGCCATCGTTCGGCTAGAAATTTCTGGATTAGAGGGCTCGGCCCATAGAATCCAGTTGCATCACTGTCTTGTAGGCCTCGTTTTCCAGGCATTGGGAGAGGGGTGCTCGATACATGCGCATGCTCTATATAAATGATCGCCGATTTATCCAAATCGTGGAATAATTTATTCGAAAATTTGACTTGTAAGACATAGAAATATTGTTTAATTGGAACTAATTATTAAAGATATCTAAAAATCCAATCATCCAAAAATGCAGAGCTACTTGCATTTTTGTCAAATAAATAAATATGCTAATCATTTTCTTCAACATTTTTATTTAAATCAGAGGTTTGCAACATTTTTTTGGACTACCACCGTCTTTACAAGAAAAAATATCTGAAAGCCCCTCCCCTCCCGAAATAATAATACCATATATTGCACATTATCTTTATCTTTAATCTGCCTACTGTATCTGCTAAGAGTCACAGTTATATTAATCGGCTATGAAATGTAATAAAAAATTGTTTATTAAAATTCTTAAAAAATATGTAAAATCAGTAAGAATTAAAAAATAAGAATGTTTAGGCCGGTAAGGTTTTAACAACTTGTAAATGTCGGGTTCCAATTTAGTTACATCAATCTGAAAACCTCCTCGTTCAGTAATGTTCCTTTACATAGTCTACTAGCTACTGCACTGAGCCCATTTTCGGTCAAGTAAGATAAGAAAATACAATTAAAATTTCTATACCTTAATCCAGGGGAGGCAAAACGGCAGCCCATTGTGACATTCACGAAAATTTATTTAAAAAAATCACATTTTTATGGTAAATATATTATTATTTGATTGTTTTGTTGATTATTCTTATATTATTTCAACTCGCTATCCCCCTGAACAGTATTTTGCCTTTCAATCCCCTACCACCCTTACCGAAGGCTACAGCGCCCACTAGGGGGGGGGGGCAGTAGATCCCCTCTCCCCGTTAAGAACCTATGATTTATATGCAGCTAGAATAAAATTTAAAGGTTTAACTTTTTTATATTTCATGCTTTTTCATAACACTTCATAGGGAATAATTTTAAATTATAGAATATTTATTAATTGCAATCGAGGTAAAATCCTTTTGAATAACAATTTCCCATTTTTTTTATTTTAGGCATGTTGTATAATTATGTAATGCAATAATACTTAAATCAAGATAAAAACATTATCAAAATCTAATTTCATTTACCGATATATCAATAAATTCAAATATATATCTGGTTATATATCGCTGTGAAATATTTTCTGCTTCTCCATGTCCTATCCTCTTCGATTTCGATGCAATATAAAGCTGGTTATATATCGCCGTGAAATATTTTCTGCGTCTCCATGTCCCTATCCTGTTCAATTTCGATGCAATATATATTTGGTTATATATCGCTGTGAAATATTTTCTGCGTCTCCATGTCCTATCCTGTTCAATTTCGATGCAATATAAAGCTGGTTATATTTCGCTGTGAAATATTTTCAACGTCTCCCTGTCCTATCCTGTTCAATTTCGACAGTGCCTTTGCATCATCTCTAACGATGTTGAGCAATGACACGATGTCTGGGTGAAGCACCACCTTGAAAACCGAGTTCGTTGACCTCCCGACGAAAATGTCCACTCACTGACCTCTGTGCTGTCAGTGAGCGGAAGCCCTCTGTTAGGGCTGATAAGGATGATTCTCGATGGTCACATTTCACAACGAGTTGAAGAGCCCACTCCTGTCGCAATCTGCTCATAAAGGGTTTTGTACATTCTAAAGGAGTTCGTAATGTAGGCTGAAAATGTAACATTTTCGATGCACCTTAACAGGGTGCTCGCTCAATGGGGAACCATTTAGAAATTCCCTTATATTTCAAAATAATTCGCAATTTCTT
This sequence comes from Pardosa pseudoannulata, assembly GCA_032207245.1. Classification (NCBI taxonomy): domain Eukaryota; kingdom Metazoa; phylum Arthropoda; class Arachnida; order Araneae; family Lycosidae; genus Pardosa; species Pardosa pseudoannulata. The sequence goes on along the minus strand of CM063508.1, from coordinate 31,434,256 downwards.
CTCTGATGAATCCACACTATTTAGTACACAATCTCTTCTTATCTCTCTCTCTCTCTCTCTCTCTCTCTCTCTGTATATATATATATATATATATATATATATATATATATATATATATATATATATAAATGAATTTGTGTTGTCTGTACTTGATATTAAAAAAACATACATCCAATCACTATGAAAACTTAGGAAATTATTAGGTACATCCCTAGGAAGGTGTTTGAAAATTTGTTTCAAAATCCATTCCTTCCCCCTTTTCGATTGTTTCATGTCCTTATTCCAAGCAATATTTTCCCCGGTTAAACGCAAATGATTAACTTTTTAATTTATCATAACTAAGTGAAAGAAGCAATATTTTTAGCAATGTGACGACATCCCATGTAATTGTTTTAAGCGCAGTTTTCCTCGGTTAAAAGCAGGAGATTAAAATTTTCAATTTATCACATAATAAATATTTGAAAACGATATTTTTGTTTATCATTATGACGTCATTTCTTTAAATATATCATTTCTTATTTTAACTTATTTAAACATCGTCAGCGTAGTATCAATTCGAATTTTGATATAAAGTGATTCACTTTCATTTCTATGTGACGCAAATTACAGCATTTTTATATAAGAACTAATTTTAAATTTAATTCTTGGTTAACTTTTACGTTACAATGAAATGTTTATCAACAATATTCTTAGAACAAAAAGTACAAATTCCTGTGACTCTCATAGGCAAATAAAAACCTATCCTTTTATATAAATATCTTCATATTCATGTGGTTGTCAATATGAATGTTTGTTTTTGCTTCATGCAAAGCCATGTGTTTTGTCATAAATTTCCTTCATTTTGGACAACAATTATTATTACCGACAAAATTAGAACTTTTGTTGTCAAAACATCTGCTTGCTATTCTACCACGTAATATGGCAAGGTATATTAACGTTGCTAATCTACGTATAGTAGTAATACAGTAGTTTAACCACTGAATATTCTTATAATACACTTATAATAGAAATATATAAATATACCAATGACTCGAAGTGTACTGTGACAAATTTAGAGAGTTATGCATGGAAAAAAAATCTTTGTTTAAAAGGAATACATTAAGTTGACCATAGCGAAGCACAGGCACACTTCTAATTCTTTTATAAAACTGTATTTAGATATAAACTTATATTTGAATAAACTTATAAATTTTAATATAAACAGAATCCCAATGCATCCCTTATATAATAATAGCCTAAGTTATCTGTCTGTCTGTCCTCGAATTTATGAAGCGGTTGGACTTGAAATGGATAGATGCATCCACATTGGATTCTTGATGAGTTAGGGTTAGCAAAATTCAAAGTGAATAAAAATAAAGTTTATCTTCTCCTAAACTATTAATCCGATTCTAAAATAAATTGGTATAAATATGCTTCATATCACAGCGAAAAATACTGTCGTCTTTAAAACGTTCGAAATCCACCCCTTTCGGGCGTTTAATGTCATTATTTCAAGCCCTATTTTCCCCGGTTAAGAGCAGGCGATTAAATTTATCACATAATAAATAGGTAAAAATAACATTTTTTTTCTAGCATTATGACGTCATTCTTTTAACCATCTCATTTAATCATTTCTTATTTTTAATTATTTAAATATCGTCTGCATTATTTTCATACGTTTTATCACTGAACTTAGATATGACGTAAATAATTTTCTTTTATATTTGGCTTAAATAATGGATTAAGTACATAAGTAATAATTTTAAATTTAATCATCGATGATTTTTTCTTACAGGATAATTGTCAGCCAAAAAACAAACCACTTTTTTACCTGCCTCATAGGGTACCTTACAATTCTGGAAAATTTACTGATCCCGTCATATGACGGGCTAAATGCTAGCCTATTATATTCT
>CM063508.1:31249864-31427364 GCA_032207245.1 Pardosa pseudoannulata | reverse complement strand
TTTTCACTTAAACGTTCCGCGCTTTCAACTGTTCTGGAATAAAAGTTTCCTGACGACACCGAAATCGTAAAACTGTTTTCGTAATTTTTTTTCCCTCCGAAGAGACTCATGAAAATTTTATTGCTTTCGATTCCGACCAAGCAATCTGCTTCCACCTGTGGGAATTGAAAAGGAGGGAAGAATGGCATACGTGTTATCACTCGGTGAAGAATTTTGTTTCGTCAGAGTGGCAATAAACATGAAATCTGTTTCACGGCCCTTCAATTAGGTTTTATTGCATAGATATTGACCCCGGTTATCGCCGCATAACGGTGATGAAATTTCTCTGTAATATTACACGCGCAATTACCTTTACCTAGGCACTTAAACATAACATTATAATGAGCTCTAATTTGCATTTACATGACAATTTTTTTGTACTGTATACGATATTCCTTCAGCAGATTTTCTGAACCAGGCTGAAAATAAACTTACAATTAAATAGATCGTTAGTCTCTAAGTTTACTGTCAGAACCAATCTGAGAACAATTATATTGGAATTATAATGCAGTTTGTTAGCTATAAAACAAACGATTAGCATTAATCGTTCCTTTTGGGACCAGACCTAAATATTAGTTAAAAATTTACATTGTTTGGTTTGTTTGTAGAAAAAACGTTCCTTTTCTTTGTGTGTAGCTTTATCTGCAAAGACAGTGCATAAACGATAAAAAAATAAGCACAAAAAATTATCGTTTATCATCCATAAATTTACGTTTTTTAAATATCTTACTGAAAATTTGCTTCCATTCTTGTTTTATTTGTAGAAAAAACGTCAATACCTTTTCTTTGTGTGTTATCTGTGTGTGTTAAGGCTTTATTACACCTGTCAACCTATAAGTTAAAAATTATCGTTTATCATCCATAAATTTACGTTTTTTAAATATCTTACTGAAAAATTGCTTCCATTCTTGTTTTATTTGTAGAAAAAACGTCAATACCTTTTCTTTGTGTGTTAAGGCTTTATTACACCTGTCAACCTATAAGTTAAAAATTATCGTTTATCATCCATAAATTTACGTTTTTTAAATATCTTACTGAAAATTTGCTTCCATTCTGGTTTTATTTGTAGAAAAAACGTCAATACCTTTGCTTTGTATGTTATCTGTGTGTGTTAAGGCTTTATTACACGTGTCAACCTATAAGCTATAAAGAAAATACCGATTCAATTTATGGTTCCTTTTTTTCAATAAAGAATGTTGGATTATAGAGAAATTTTTTTAATCTATTTTAGTTGAGGATGGCGTGTGATTATTTAAATCGATTGAAAATTCTGTACTATCACTCGAGAAATATGTCCATTCCTCCTTGGGAATAGTTATTGTAAACTGAATCCGTTGCTTTTTCAACGCGTACAGCTTGATATGTGATAAATCCTTATAAGGGTTTTTTCTCAAATGAGTTTGGTTTGGAGTGTTAAGGCCTATTTTTTTTTCAACACGAGGGCTAATGAGACCGGGACCTACAGCTCAAAGCCGAATCCGAGCGGCTACGAACATCCATGCCATATTGGGATTCGAACCCACGAACTCCGGTACCGAAGGCCAGCACCCTAACCAATCGGCCATTGTTCGGATTTTTCTCGGATGAAAGCAATGAAAGTGCATTTAACCTATCGTGATTCGTAAAGCATTTGACAAATGTTTCTACGACCTTTTTACGTTAAAAATAGCATAAAATCACTGATGTAGATGTACGAAAAACTATGAAATATTTTATGTATTTAGTTGTAATAAAATATTTAAGGTATCCATCTACGTTGAAAACGTCATTTTTGGCCAAAAATCTTTTTTTTTTTTTAATTGTAAAATTTCAACTTTTAGACTTCTAAATATGTTTTTAATTTGTCTCTACGGCATTTTAAACAAAAGTTATAGCTCTTTAAACATCAGTGACAGCTGTCAAAACAAAACGGAAGTAGCGGCTTCAGAACCAAAAGTTGTGAATTTAAAGCCTTTCAAAGAGCTGTTTATTGGACAAAACTTTTTTAAGTTTTATGAAGATTAGTTTAAACATTTTTCTAGTATGTTTAATGATTAGCAAATTGGCAATTAGAAATTTTGAAGCAAGAAAGTGTGGGAAATTTTAAACATGCATTTTAATTTTTTAATAGTTAAAAGTTGCGTTCATAAACTTCAAATGCGTTTTTCTCAGAACTCTATTTTTAATAAAATGTTGAAACTTGAAAACGTGATTTCTCAAAAGGTTCTTAAAATATTTTGTGGAAAATTATTATGAATGCTTTTGATAGTATTTACTAGTGAATGACCTAAGAGCTTTAAATTTGGATAATTTTTAATGATTTTACATTCATAGTTAGATATAAAGGGAATAAAAATTCGTAAAAAATTCTATGTTTAAGATTTTGAAGGACCAAAATTTTGTACCAAATGTAAATTAAGCAAAGATTTTAGGTGATTCACTAGTCCAGTGTATAAGAAATGTGTTGCGTCAAAAAATATCGAAATTTAATATATTAAAAAAATTAGACCTTTTGAAAATACCCGATTTTTTTTACTAAATTTTCTTCATTTATTAGAAATTTTATAAAAAGTTCTCCAGGAATAAATTTTTTAAGTGCAATTCTCTATGATAATATAAAAAATAAATGTAAAAAATGTAAAAACATGAACTAGTTTCTACGTATAAAGAAAAAAGTTCTCAGAACGTAGACGGATACCTTGAAGAGAGAGTAAACACAACGCCATGAACACTCTACAAACTTAATAAAATAAATTCTTGATGCACAGTGCCGTATCATGCATCTCACTGCGTATGTAAAATCTTGCATGTGCATTATTATACATATGAAATGGCACTGTGCATTATAAGGATCTATACAATGCCAGTTTCCTGTTGCATTCGAATTAAGAAAATGACATCAGTCCTACAAACTAAACAGTGCCAAACGGTGTTTTCTTGGTATCAAGGACGGTTAAACACAGTGCTGCATACTAAACTCCTACACTGGTGCTGTTCTGTGACAGCAGTTCGTGTACAGCAAGATATATTTCGATTCTGATGATAAAATCAATTATTACAAGCAAATATAAAAAATTAATAAATATATTGGGGTACTGCAGTTGAGTATGGCTTACATACGAATTTTTCTTGACACCAAGTAAACATTATTTGTTAATGGTTAACAGTTTAATTCTGCAGAACAGAAGTAATTTTCCTAATTTAGAAGCATCAGTAAATTGTCATTGCTTTGATCTTTATAACCAGTATTGCCTTTAAGATATTTGTCTTCTGTGGGCTACTAACATTAATGCACGCCTCTACTTGAAGCCATAGGATAGATAAATGTTTAGGTCGGGTGTAAATTTGATTAAAACATGCTACTAAGAAGAAAAGGGGCTGTACACAAATATAGTATGGTATTTAAAATAAATACAAAATATACATTCAGTATATTGCGGGTATCAGTATCTAAGTTTCTTCTGCAGTCAGAACTTGTTTGTGTGCTTTTGGGGAACAATATATTTCAAACTTATTTTATCGGCGATTATTTTCAGAATTTTCAAGCTATGTTTTGGGAACTTTCACAGAAGTTGCTATAGCTAAGAATGAACTTGCTATTTTCGTTGTATTTCCATTGGACAAACATCATTTTAATAAGAATACCCATCTTTCATCCATTACTTTTATATTCTGATTGTAGCTTATTGCATACGTCATTTGTCATGCTTCTTGCAAATAGTATTCTTCTATATTGAGAATTCTGCAAATTACAAGCAAAGTACTCGGTGAAATTTGGTATTGTTTGTATGCAATTTAATTTCTACAAGAGCATGTGGGCTATCATTATAGAAATGAACACTATGTCTCAAGAAACCTCCTAATCATGTGTTAAATTTTCAAAGCTATCAGACATTCGTTTTTATAGTGTTATCCAAAACATATTCGCTTATCTTTAATTTATTGAAGGCTCCCTATGTTATGACTTTCTAATGAGATTTCAGGAATACATCTTCGGAAATATACGACGTCTACCATGCTCTTAACTCTAAGGTTTCAAGGAAATTCCTCATTTATTTTTCTAGATTCAACTACTATTCAACAAAACATCTAAAGTCGCGAGTGACCGGTCATCGCTGGCCATATAGTTTGGTCTCGACACTAAGTAGTATAGAATATACCAAGTTAAATCTGTAAATATTTTTCTTTCAACTATTTTGCATAGAGACCATTTATTAAGTTTTATAAATTTGAGACAAAAAAAAATTGTAAAATGAAATAATTCAATTCAACAACTACAGATCGTTTTACTTTACTTTTGCACATGTGATCTGCTAGACTAAGTTAGCGGTTGTGTGAGAAAATACATAAGGAGCAGTTAATGGTTAAATAACCCTTATTACTATAAACTCTATTCTTATAAATATTTGATACCGAGTGTCAGTAGGTTATTATGATCAGTGCTTCTTTAAGCGTTTAAATTTAATTTCGCGCATCTATTTTGTATCTAGGCCCATTGTTCTAGCAACGCTATTCTTAATTTAAATCATGCTTTATAATTTAGTTGTCGATTCATAAAACATTTTCCCACAATCAAACCATTGCTGTCGCTTTATTCAGCTAGCATATGGTAAAATCACATGTTGCTGAACTTTCTATTTTCGGATACACGTTTAACAGAATCAAGGTCAGACTGTAGAGAGTTATGCGATATTTCTCTCTTCAAACTAAGCTTTTCGGGAGTTTCGTCTAATAATATTCAGATTTCTTCCGCTCCTTCAAAATTACTGCATAACTCCGGCTTTTAAGGAATTTTTTCCACAGTTTTTATTTGTAGATGTCCTGAGGGAGTTAGATATTTTAAATACAGGGCCGTAGCCAGAAATTATTTTCGGAGGGGGACCAAGGGAGAAAGATATCTTTATTTGTGAATGGTACTTCAATTGATGAAAGGGAAAACACTGTATTTCCGGCTAGCGGAAAGGGAAGACTTATGGTCTGAGCGGTTTTTTTAAGAGAATAACTGTTTATGTTCATGAACAGCTAGGCAGATAGCACACACATACACAAACGTGGGACATTGTCTATCTACAAAATGGTCTTTCAAAATTTCGGGAAGGTGGGGGGGACAGTCCCCCAAATCCCTCCCCCTGCCTACGGCCTTGTTTAAATATTCAGCTAGATACTGGGTAGTGGCCGGATATGCGTTTCATCCTTAGTTGAAATTTACGGATTCATAATTAAAAATTTGTTTATTGGACTGTTTACTTTTAGACTTACTTTAATGAAACCTTCATGTTCAAATGCCACTGAGACATGGCTGTTCGTAAACTTCCGTAATCGGCTTTAAGCAGTAGGTCTCGGTCTCAGAGGTCGTTGCAAAAGCAGACCTATTACTCCAAACCAAACTCAACCAAACCCTAAACTTGCTTATCTCCGTAAGTTTGTGGAAGGAGGATGAGATATGAGATTGACTTGAATTTGGCCCAAAATCAACCAATCACAGACGATAATCGTGATAGTGTAGATTTCAAGATGGCTGCTGTATCATGTATGACGGAGTGGTGCACTGAGATGGAAATAATTTTTATTGCAGAAGAAGTGAAAAAAATAACAAATGGAAAGGACGCAAACAATGGGTTAATGCATAATATTCTCGTAGATAAGAAGGCCGCAAATGCTAGTCCCTTCCCTTTTCTTTCAGGTAGTATTCGTATAATCGCCAATGCAGTATGGGATTCCAAGCCAATGAGAAAAGGTGAATTTGTTTACAGGCGCCTGGAACCTGATATTCCACTAGGCCTGTGATTGGCTGGTAAGTACAGTGGCACCGATTTATAAAATTGGTGAAATATCTTGGCGATGCTTTCCACGATTGGCTTCTTATCTATTTATTTCTATTTATTTATCCATTATTCCTCTATTCCTTTATTATCCATATATTCCTTTATTTAGAAGAATTTGGAACGTGCAAATAATGGAAGTTGAAAGTTCTAATTGTAAATATTGCAGCTGTGTTTTTATCAGAAATGGTATTTAACAAAGCATGTAAAAGCTTCTCATTTCGGTAAAATATAATTAATTTGCAACTCAACTTTCATTAAATATCAGTAAGCCTTTAATGAAATATATACTCGCCCCCTCCCATTGAAAAAAAATTTATGTACGATCCTGTCTCTTTCGGATTGTTGAAATAATATACAAATTCACGGAAAGCGTCGCCAAGATATTTCGCCAAGTTTAGAAATCGCTGCCAATGCACTTACCAGCCAATCACAACCCGAGTGGAATACCAGGTTCTAGGAGAATGTATTTGTTTCGTCTACTTCTACAGAATAATAACCCTACATACCCAGCAAAATTGGCGGAAGTTGCAGGGTGAAGTAGTCTGTGCAGAAAAATATTCAGAACGAACAAAATATTTCATTGTCAACTAAGATTTTGTTGACATTCCTATGGAAAATGTACATAAAAAGTTTTAAAATTATGGAGCCAGACGTAGTTTTTCACTTGTCTGAAATACGGAAGAGTTGTCAATATCTTGTGATATGGCTTTTACTGGCTTTACCGTTGGGGGTCAAGAGAGGAACTAATCCCTAGGGATGTTAATCCTAGGACTTAACTTGTTTCAATGGAACTTAGTTAATAACCTTTTCAATGTCAACCTCATCCTTCCATAAGGCTATTTACATCCTTATAGTGCCTAAAAATCAAACTTACAGTCCCTGTACCTGCTATGTTAGGAATCATAGGTCTTGCTTTTGGAAAATTTACTAATTATGAGTTTAGAGCAAACGTTTTAGAATTATATTTATTAATTATTCTTAGTTGTCGATATATTATTTAAGCTAGGGTTTATTACTTCACTATATTGTTGTAAGCCGCACCCTCTTTCTGGTGCGCTATGTTAGCGTGGGACTTGCCCGCCTACTGTACTGGGGCAGGTATGTTCGACGACGGTCGCTGGGATGCATGTAATTAAAAGAATTCCTCCGAAAGCTTGGACGGACAAAACAAAATTTATTTACAACATTTAAGACACAATTAAAGTAAATCAAATATAGTTGTGAGTCTCAGAGCCTTTCAACCAACTGCATGACCTAGCTTACATGTCGGAGAAGAAAAAAAAAGTAATAAAGTTCTCTCCCTTCAAAAGCAGAGGGATGTGTGTCAGTCGCAGGCTCGAATCAAACTCCAACTGCCCTCTTGTAGATCTTCCCTCCCTTCCTCGGGGAGGGGTGTCTGTCTGGAAACTTGAGCACATCCTCCTTTTCTGAGACCCGGTAAAATTCTTATCAGGCCCCCTTTGCTGGCCGGCTTCTTATTTCTCCTTAGGAACGCCGGGTGGAAGGGTTCAATGGGGCTATTTTGTAGATAGCGTGAAAGGCACACATAAGTCGTGGATGCAAAATTCCTTACAATTATATACCACCTGTTACTGGAAATCGCGTATTTGATTCACCTCATATTAAATCGACTTACACCCGGACATGGCCCTTTTCCTGCAGATGAATCAAGATTTCATTTAAGATCAAAATCTGTATATGTGGTTTGATTGGTAATACACTATGTTTGATTGGCCACTGACATCAAATTTCTATTTCAGAAAACTATTATAGTAACGGTTTTGATAAGGCAAACTAAATTCTAAGTCCTGTTGTTAAAAACTCCACTTAATCTCCTGAATCATGCTAAATCAAGAAGCCTTTTCGAGGTGTGATCTAATGTCATGTTGAACGAATACTTTTTAACTTTATGTTAATTTTTGCTGACTCTCTACTTTTGTTTTGTGTTTTTTATCTGTTTTTATGCTTCTGTGATTACCATAATCATTCTTACCAGTAATATAATTGTAGATTATTTTCGTTGAGTACATGACTGTCTTAAACTCTTGAGTAATATTTGTGTTGTGTATTTTAAATAAGATTGCCTGTAACTTCAAATTATAAATATGCTAAACAGTAAAATCTATCGCCCTTTCATTTTGCTGAACTTTAGTAAATTCTTAGGAAAATTTTAAAATGTGTAGAACCAAAAGAAAATTGAAAAATACTTGTATGTCACTTATTTTTGTCCCGTTTAGGTGTAAAACACATTAATGTAAAAGATGTATTCATCATTAGATTTTTCATCACACAATACAATTTGCATAATTCACTATTTCAGTGTAAATACACTGTAGGAAATCTGTTTTAGAATCCATCTTGTTTGATACTTCAAATCACACATTCGCTCAATTGATCTGTTTTTCGCCAACTAACTAGATTGCATCTCTCTTTCGCCAAATGTGTTTGTTCTTTACTTGAGTGTTCAATACATATATATTACTGTGAATACCCGAAATTGGTGAATGCCGACATACACCAAATACCTCGGTAAAAGACCGAATATTTTATTATATTCTTAATATATTTGGACTATCACCAGTGTATGTCGACAATCCCCATTCACTGGTGGTGAAGGTTGAAAAAAAATATTTGTTTTAAACCATACTTTATTATTAAAATATAATGATACATGTCAAAATAGCACATACCATGAAAGAATACTCCAAAGTCCCTGTTTCCATTTCAAAGGAAAATATCAAACAAAAGCTTCAACCTACTACACCTTCTATCAAGCCCTGGCTAAACAGTAGAAGTTTATTTCTCTTAAAAGAACGGCCGTAAAAAATAATCTTCTAATGAATACAACGAAAATGTTACAAACCTCAAAAAGAAAATTTCCTCCTGCTCAAATTGATGACACTGTCAGAAGACCAGTCCCTGATATCGACCGTGGTCGTACATATACCTGAAATGTATTGGCGGTTGTTATTGAAATAGAAGATTCAGACTTTTATAAATTAGTAAACAAAAATGGTACTCTCAAGCAGCTTTATACCCGTAATCATTTTATATTTTGTTAAAAAAAAACTCTTAATAGATGAGATTTTTTCGCAAGAAATGTCGCTGAGAGAAGCCGCTGCAGCTAATTCGAGAAGTGGAGGGCATGCCTATAAACGCTGTCATTGCAAAAAGAAATGTTTCATTACTAAACGACATTGCAGATGTAAAAGACTCTTGTGCAATTCAAATTGCTATAACAATTTAAATTGTTGTAACAAATAAGATAGCATAACGTCAATCAGATAATTAAGTGAATTATTGATATGATTTTCTGTTCTAAGAGTGTTCGGTTTGTTTTAAGTTCAACAGTTACATGCGCTAGTACTATAAATTTACGGAGAAAAAAATATACATATCCGACATGTTCAACATTCACCATTAGTGCACGGTGAATGTCAGCATTTACAGGTGTAAGTCAGAATTAAGTGTATTTAGCAAATATTTCGAACATACACCAAACGACTACGTGAATATTGACATTCACCGGTGAAACTCTACATTCTCCAGATTCCGGTCTTTCACCGTAACATACATACATACATACACATATAAGCATACATATAAGCATTAATACACATACATGCGTATGTGTACATATATACATGTATATGTATAGATATATACATATACCCATAATACATATACACACATATCTATACATACACATATACACACATACACACACACATATATATATACATACACACACATATATATATATATATATATATATATATATATATATATACACACACACACATATATATACATATACACACATACATATAGACATACATAAATACATATACATACATATACTCCCAAATACATGTACATACCATACGCATGCATACATATATAACACACATACCTATGTTTGGAATGAAGCACCAGAAAAATGCATGTTTTTTTTAAATACAGAGTGCATTATTTTTTTTTCTTTCTGCATGAAATACGCCGTGATGTGTCCGAAATAACCCGCTTTAATGACCAGGCCCGATTCGATAAGGAACTAAATTAGGTTGTATGCAAATAGACACACGGGATTCTTTTTTCTTATTAAGTCTTCTGAACGTTTGAGCGTCAGACTTAAAATACCCATCAAGTAATTCGCCATCCGTGATATTACGTCGGCATTCACTCGGATTACGTATATGAGGAACTGATGTAGAAGTAAGCTTCCTGTTTGCGATTCATTTCGAAGCCCGTCCTGCTTCGTATATCAGCAGCCTGTCAAATGGTTGATCGTTCGACCAATACAGAATTTTGACCAATTACAATTTTGTTCCTTTGCTACTGATCATTTAAATAGAATTGTTCATAATACCATCTCTGGAATATGGTATTATGATCTATTTCATTTTTTAACCAACTTTTCGTATTTTATATTGAAATATATAAACAGACATATATATATATATATATATATATATATATATATATATATATATATATATATATATATATATATATATATATATATATATATGGCATGTCGTGATGCAGAGTTAAGGCGAATGGAAAATAGTCTTCTTGATAATAATAAGTTTTATTAACTCATCGTTCTTAAGGAAAGCAACATGTGCCATTTTCATTGTTCGTGGCGGAGCTATGCGTGAAGGTGTTGACCGCTCCATGTTCACTCGCCAAATCCAACTTATCTGTTTGCAAGCTCATCAAATAGCTCAAAAATGCTTCCGCCTGATCGGATAATACTGAAAGCTTACGCGAGCGTGGGTCTTTTACATTAATTTTATTATTATAAAAGAGTTCCCTTTTTAAAATCATTTTTAACTTACATAATTTCAAACTACCCCTTTTGTAGATTTGACATATATATACAAATGTGTAATATCATTTTCGCAAGGATAAATAAAAAAGTTAATTTTAAATCTAAATTGATTTTTTCAATCAACCTTCCCGTTCTGTAGTTCCACATCGATTGATATAAAAACTAGTTTTTATTTGTCTAAATCTTTCCAGAATCTGTGTAGTAGGCAAGAACATGCGGCTTCTTTTTCCCGCATATACCGTTATTTTTGTACCCACAAAGAAACAATGTTGTTACACTAACTCGTACTAATACGTGACCTGCTCTCAAGTATAAATCGTCAGAAAACGTACTAGTACGTGTCCCGCATACAATGTGTTAAAGTTTTAAGCATCATTCTAAAAGTTATATTTTATAAAATTATACCATGAGCATTTTACAGCGAATTCTCTAGGATTTTATCACTTTCTTCAATAATTATGTCTGTAAGGAGTTTGCACCCACGAAAACATGTGTGCTTTGATGACATCGGTAGAATCGCCCCATTTGACCCTTTTCACTCGGCATTTTCGTAGGAGATGTAAAAAGCCGGCCGGCAAAGGGGGGGGGGAGGGCTGATAAGGATGTTTCGGTGTCGTTGGATGTTTTTTGCAGGACCTCGGAGAAGGAGGATGCGCCCTTTTCTGTACAGCTCAAGTTTCCAGACCCCCTCCCCCCCCCGAAGAAGGGAGAGATCTGCAAGAGGGCAGTTGTAGTTCAGCGCGGGGAGTCGAGATAGAGCCGGCGGAAGAGAAACATCTCTCTGTGGTGATGTGAGGAAAGACGACGCTCGGTTCTAAAAATCTGCCTAAAACTGGCTCTGAGACTCCCTATATTGGATTTTCTTTAAATTTGTTTTTAAAACGTTGTAAATAAATGTGTTTCGTCCGTCCAAGCTTCCGGAGAAAATATAATTAAGTACATGCATCCCAGTGACCGCAGATCGAACATACCTGCCCCAGTACAGTAGGCGGGCAGGTTCCAGGCAAATATAGCGCCCTAGAACAGGGTGTTATAATGTCTATTGAATGTTTTTATTTACGTTTAAAAAGTGTACCAAAGTTTCTCACAAAATTAATTATTCTCGAATTTTAAAAAAGGGATAAACATCTTGAAGAATTTGCTGTTCTTCCCCGTGGTACTTTTAAGAATTTTTAAAATGTGAATTGGCAAGAGAAAATTTTACCCCCCCCCCTAAGACTTAACATTGAGCTACAGAAATCCAGTAAGGCAGATACAGGAACCTATTAAGATTTGTTCAGTACTATACACGTTCTATTGATATTTACTTTATATGGAAAGATGGTCGACAGATAGCGATATTCAAAGGCTTCAAAGGTTGGTTGGTTGGAGTTTTACGGCGCAAGGTCCTATTTAGGACATAAGCACCAAGCACAAGGTGTTTTCATAAAAACAACAACACCTAACTGATAAAAGAGCCCTAACCTAATAACAGAACAGGGTAAAACCGTACCAGTTTAATAAAGTTATAAAAAAGTCTGTAGTGTATAAACTCAATTACACCAGACAGGTATGTAAAAGGTAAAAATGATGAAACATTAAAAAGCTAAAAGCACAATAAATTTTAATTAAAAGATGTAAAAAATACTAAAACACTTCATAGAAAAAAAGTTAAATAGACCAAAATAAGCCAATAAAACGGAGAAAAGATAAAAGACTGTGGATGCGGGAGTTCATCTAGTAACTCCGTTAAGGTAGGATGCCGAGTCCCAAAAAATAAGACATACGCAGGCTGTAAGTGGCTGCAAGAGGTAAGTAAATGTAAAATACTTAGCGGGGCCTGACAGAAAGAACACCGGGGTTTGGGTTCATTTGAAAGATAATACCAAAGGCTTCAAAGGTGATGTGGCAACTGAACCATATGGGCCGAGCCCTTCAATCCAGAGGTTTCTGTCAGTAAGCACAAAAATGACAACGAGCGAAAAATAAACACATAAAAGAGCAAACAGATAGAAGGGTGGATTCGTGAGTTCATAACACAAAACTAGAGAGTAGAGAGTTTAGGGATAGAAAAACATAAAATATTTTTGTGACCAGTGACATCCGTATGAAAAAAGCCGAAAATGTAGAATAATATTGAACAAGATCGAAAAAATTAAAAATTTTGGAAAAAATAAAAATATATATTTTAAAGATAAATAAATTGCATTAAAAATCCGAAAAGGGCCTAAATAATAATATCTAAACATAAAAATAATTTTTATTAATTTAGATTAAGTTTCATAAATTTTTGTCTATTGAATAATAATGATAAGAAAGGATAAAGTTAAAATTTTTGAAAAAATAAAAATATATGTTTTAAAAATAAATTGCACTAAAAATCCGAAAAGGGCCTAAATAATGATAAATAAACGTAAAAATAGATAGCGATATTGTGAATATCACTGAAATTATTCTACTTTACAGTAAAGTAATAGTAGCACTTGTTTAGGGGGTTATTGTAGATATTCGAAAAATATTTCTAAACCAAAAATTTCCCCACTTTTTCCAGAAGAAAAATTAAGGACTTTCTAAGGACCAAAGTACCTTTTTTTAAGGACCTACTTGAAATACACGACATAACGACATAAACTCTATTTCCTGAGGAACATATTTTAATGATTATGAACCAGACAAGGCATGTTCAAGAAATGCCCTACAATATTTCAGAATTAAGTTTTTAAAAATGTATAAAAATTAATATAAGATAAATATTTGAAAAAAAAACTAATTTTGAAAAATGTACATCTACAGTTTTTTGAGTGTTTATTTGTCAAATAAGTTTTCTTGCTCGTGACCATAAAAAATACTAATAAGCTTAAAGTACTTTCATAATTTAAAGATATCAAGGAAAGGAATTTTGAATTACTACAGTAATATACTGACAGCATATATGTATTTGAGGATTTTCTTTACTTCTTTATTTTCGCTCAAGTTCTGTAACTCAACTACTTTTTCTTTTATATCTTTCCATTTAAGAAATTGATAGAGTTCTAATTTCAAAATTAAGAAGTTTTTAAGGACCTTTGATAAAAATTAAGTAGTTTTAAGGGCCCTTAAAAATGAAAGCTAAAATTAAGGAGTTCTTAAGGACTTTTAAGGACCGTGGGAACCCTGCAAAATGCCTACTAGAAAACTCACAATTTGAATGGACCTAGAAATGATTTTTACAATTTTAAAAATTTAAAAGTAAATCATAAATAAGCTCGCATAAATTTTTATCTTATTTTAGACATATGCCAAAAACAGTTTGATCGTCTCTGCCTAAGAAAACTACAGATTCAGACGATTTTGAAAAATAAACTTGAGTGATAAACTGCAAGTGGTTTTCAAGTTTTGAGGGCATGATAGCGAAAGATTTTCCTTCCTCGCTTCGAATGCTAATATGCAAAAATAAGGCTCGAAGAGATAACTCAGGATCTTGCAAGTCTAATCTCACAAGTCGCATTAGAAGAGGACTTGGTTTGCATCAGAAAAGGATACCTCGCCAACTTGGCGATAAAACTAATCATGATAACCTAACTTTTTTCTTTTGATCTCACCTTGACCAAAGAAGCAGTTTCTGCTTTTTGAATTACATTATTTTAGTATCCGGCTCTCCTGAAACCGTTTTGTTACATTTTTAAATTTGCCTAATTCTTATTTGTTTTTAATTTTGTGAAATTCAATTGATCGGCTTCGGTGAAAAGAGTCGATTAAACACGTACTGTATCATTTCTGTTTATATGTCTATTTTACGATTCCATTCTCCAATAGTTTAATATTACTATTTTTTGAATAATTTTGGTACTATTGGTTTTATAAACTGATGAGCGATTAATGGCCTCGTTATTTCTGTACTTTACTTAGCAGTCAAAAGTAAAAATGAAATTTGTTTATGCATTTGTGTTTTGTAAACATCGCCAATAATTTCACCAAATTAACCAATCCGGTACCCTATTCTGAAGTAACGCCGAGCAGTTTGATAATGCTGAAGGATTATCACTTTCTGTTGGGATTTTCAATTGCCTCATTTCAATATTCTTTTCCAGGCGACTGAAGAAACCACTTAAATTCCAAGGTTTCTTCGGAGTACCCCATCCCACCTTCGGAAAAATATCTTAATCCTTTGTATCTTAAGATCCTTGAAAAAGTCTGGTGTGTACCCTAAGTCATGACTTTCTTACAAACCTATAACTTTTTAAAAATTTTGTATGATGCGACATCATTTTTAAAAAAATCTGGTGTATACCCTACCTCATGACTTTCCTATACACCTATTATAACTTTTTTTAATTTTGTATTATACGACATCATTTTAAAAAAATCTGGTGCATACCCTACCTCACGACTTTCTTATACACCTATTATAACTTTTTTTTAATTTTGTATGATGTGACATCATTTTAAAACAATCTAGTGTGTCCTACCTCATGCCTTTCTTAGACACCTATTAACTTTTTCCTAAATTTTGTATGAGGCGACATTTTAAAAAAATCTGGTGTGTACCTACCTTACGACTTTCTCATACACCTATTATTATATATTTTTTTTAATTTTGCTTGATACGACATCAGAATCAACATTACAGAAGAGTAAAATTGAGAGGCTCTACTTCCTACTGTGCTACTGAACTGAAAAAAAATCTATTTCCTACCTCATGACCTAGAGTAAATTCAATCGATATAATAAAAAAACATTTATCCTAGGGTCATCATCACAACTCCATCGAGGATACTTTGTTGTAAACAAAATCAATGGGGCAGATAAAACTAACAGCTGAATAAGTCAAGCGTATGAGATTGTAAAGGTGCGAAGGTTTTATAACTCCCAGTCTAGCCTCACTGATTTTGACTTAACATTGTTTTTTTCGGCTGCTTAGAAAACAGCCCATTATTCTCCCCACCTCTTTTCAGCCTAAAATTCTCGCCCATCCTTTGGTATCTCTGGCTCATAAAATTTTACCGTGGACAGTAAAAACGAATAGCCGTCAGAATATGAAAGATCCTTGATTTGAAAATAGCATCATATAGTATAGAATATATTTATATGGGTGGAGTACGTTATTGTCACAAATATGAAAAATAAAAGGTGTTGGGGGGAAAAGGTAACACCCTCTATTTATTCTTATACATTAAATGAGCAATTTGTAAAAAGTGTACGCAAGCGGAAATGAAATCTTTGTAATGATTGTATGGAAACAGAACACGTTCATATGACATTGACCCGTTATCTCAGTAGGAAAAATCTAGAAATAAAGTGAAAAACCAATATCCAGATATTTTACGCAATTTTAATGGGTGGAAATTCTTGCAAGTCACTTTGAACCGGTAATGCAAATGTCACTAGAAAAATACTTTGGTAATGTACATTATTTTGCACTGATGTCTTTCTAGAGAAAATAAAAATGTCATTTTGTAAAATGTTCTTATAATACAAACGTCTTGTCAATCCTGATAAAAAATCTTTTGTATTTTAGAAACCCTAAATCGAAAAATGTTTCCTTAAAACATGAGGTCAAGGATATTGTTTATTTCAGTAGCGGCATGCGGGTTAGAGGTGATCGGCAAAATAGACCGATTCTTAAGCCATAGCTCAGCGCCAGTCTCATGTATTTATTTTCCTATATAAAAGTGACAGAGACTTCCCTTCTGGACATTGCTGCGATTTGGCCTTTTATTGCCTTGGGACACTACGGTCTACTTTTTTGTAACACGAGGGCTAATATGAGCCAGGATCTACTGCTTAATGTCGATTCTGAACGGCTATAAACATCCATGCAACAGAGTTATTCGAACACACGAACTCCGGTACCTATGAGCAACGCTTTAACCTTCGGCTATCGTTCGGAGTGTCTGATTAGAAAGAAATCTAATAAATGCTTATTTGAACTCATTTTTAATTACTTATTTTATGCTTATTTTAAAGCTTTTTATTAAGACATTTTTTACTATTTTTAGTAAATAATTCTACTTTAATTTCACACGTATAGTCGGTGGACTATTTGTGTTTAAAAAGCAAATTTCTTCAACCGCGGACTATCTGCTGGTTGTTCATTGCTCAAATCATCAAAATCAGAAGGGCCTATTATCAAATGTAAACAAAAGTACAATTCACGAGATGCCAAGAAAACATAATATCGTAACGGTAATAAACCCATAAAGCAGAACGAATCCGTAGTAGCAAGTAGCGCAATCTTAAATTGGATCCTGGAGTACGCAAAAATATCGATAGTCACTATTTATAGCTCCGATTGACAACACCGAGTGAATGAGTTCAAGATCGAAGTTGAGGATCGAAGGTCATTTCACCACGAAGATCAATCGTAACAGTGTTTTGTTTTCAGAGTTTTAATTGGTGGCAATATTGTCACGAAGATTCGAATGAACACACCGTTTAGCCTAACAGACGAATTTATTGAAGCAAAGTAGCAACTCGCAACTTTACAAGATCGAGAAGTTGCCTACAACTAGTGGGTATCAGCTTTTATACCCGAACAGAATATTCGAGAAATAACTAATTTACATAATAAAGAAAGATCTAGAATATTCGAGAACATAAGGCAACTGTAAGAGTCGCGTCCGTCTCTGTCGGAGGTCGGGCGAACTTTTATTCTTTTGAGCAATTGAAAACGGCAGTATTGTACCAGTAATGGTCTTTTTGACGCACGGACGATTAGAGGTGTCAAATGTGCCGTTTTGTCAACGCACCGACAGAGAAAAGAAATGGTTCTTTGTGTGACCGCGTCGGCTGGGCTCCAAAGGGCTTTTCGGCTACTCCAAGGACAAAGGTCAACTAAGGGGGAGGTGTCGATCTCCCCTAAAACCGAGGTTTCCTGTTTGGAAAAGAAGAAACTGGAGGGGACTCCCGGCTGAACTCTGGAGAAGAGCAGGTTGTCTAGAGTGATCTCCACTCTGGACAATAGATTGCATCTACATTGAGTTGATTTGTTTTATTTAAAACATTTTTTTTTGGTAAATAAATGAACGGTTGTTAAGTTTGAAATCATCTAAGACTGATTATTTCACCTCCATACCTGCTCCTTATAAGAGACCCATGCGAAAACTATAAGTGCGAAATTACGATTATTATTAGTTTTCTACACTGGGATTATTAGCTGATAGATAGTCAGATAAAACATAGATGTCAAATTTCATTTTAGTATTTGGCATAATTAACTGTCACGGAAGAGGGGTTTGAAGAATTTTTTTATAAAAGAGGATGGTAATCCAGTAAAGGGTTTAGCTTGCAGCCTTTCGCTCCCTTGCAGGAGTAAGCTCTGTAATACATAAATTTTATTGGCTCTCAGGAACCAATGAATTTTCTCCTAGTCACAGGCTGATTCCATGCTATCGGAGTAGACTTCGTTCTCGAACTTAGAATTTTTAACCAACCAGCTTAAATTCTATTGGCTCTCAGGAACCAATGGAATTTCTCCTAGTAGTAAGCTCAATCCGTTCTAGCGGAGTTGACTTCGTTCTTGAACTTGAACTTAAATCTTTTCTTAGTTAAGTACTTATTAAATAATAATAATTTAAAAACGTATTGTGTATTATCCTTCTAGTGTTGTATTAAACTTAATTGTAACTATCTTATTCCTTATATATATATATATATATATATATATATATATATATATATATATATATATATATATATATCCTTATTACTGTGTCTCTCTTCACCGAACTCGTGTATCGTGTCTACTATTATCTTATTATCTTAAAAAAAATTTTTTTTAAATCTATACTTTCTTATCTAATTTAATATAGTATTTTCAGTCCTCAATTTCGTGGTTAATTATCTGATATCTTATTACCATGCATGCTGACAGAACTTCTGACCTAGAGAGCCTGGCCCAGGCAGGTCAGACAACGAGCTCCCGTGCGATGTCCCGTGAGATGTAAAGGGTTGAAACTTCCGATTTAAAATATTTGTTTTACATCTATTCTCGATTTATTATCTAATGTAAAAATAGTAAGGATTCCAATGAACGTGAAGACAAGCTGTATGGATGACAGAATAATCTTTCAAATAAACCATCAAAATATTGTTTTAATTTTTGTTCAAAATCGACCACATAAACATTATCGGTTACCTTAATGACAACAAATTCTAATAGAAAAGCAATGCAATATCAAATTACAACTTTAAAAAAAATAAGGTAATTATATAAATTATAATTCTCTCTTATAAAAATAGCAAACCCTGGCTAGGCCATGATATACATTCAAAATTTGAAGGATGGTGAATTGGCCTTTGGAGTTTAAACCCAGCAGGATATACTGGGGACTAGAGTGTATATTTAGAATATTTAACCGTTTGAGTGCTGGAGAATTTACTTGTATATATTCTACAAATGCAGACTAAAATGCGTAATTTTTATAAGAAAAACAATTATAATTAATAATTACAGAAAAAGGAAATTTTACCAGACAATTTCTTTTGTTCTCATATTACAAGAGTTTTGCTGCACAAAATCCAGGAATTCCTTTATTTATAAAGAAAATTAGGTTGGACCGTTTAATTCCATTGCCATTTTTCTATTGCCTACCTTAAACTATCGCAATGTTCTCCCGCAGAGTTTTTATAAAGAAAACTTTACTTTTAGTCACCATGTGGTATTTTTGTTGCTATATATTCCTACTCTATCATCAATAATGCTCAAAGTAAATTTTAGTCTAGTTAATTTTTTTTACCCAGATAATTTTCCAAATTCATTCTGTAAACGTTTAACTAGTTCATACTTGACACTGGCGTATCAAAAATAAAAACTGAATATTCTGCCAGTATACATAAAGTGTTAAAAAAGTTGTAAAGACAAAAGAAGTGGGAAATACAACAGATGAAAATGACTATTCAATTCAAACAATTAACCACTACAGTAATTCTTATCTTATTAAAAAGTACAATTGAATCATTCCCTATATAATAATAGCCTAAGTTATCTGTCCGTCTGTCCTCTGATTTTTGAAGCGGTTGGGCCTGGAATGGATAGACGCCATATTGGATTCTTCATGAGTTAGGGTTAGCAAAATTCAAAGCGAGTTCAAAAACGTTTGAAATCCACCCCTTCCCCCCTTTTTCGATCGTTTAATGACATTATTTCAAGCCCTATTTTCCCCGGTTAAAAGCAGGCCAAGATTAAATTCATCCATTTACCACATTATAAGTAGATGAAAAAACATTTTTTTCTAGCATTATGCCGTCATTCCTTTAACCATCTCGTTTAATCATTTCTTATTTTTAATTATTTAAATATCGTCTGCATTATTTTTATACATTTTATTACTGAACTTAGATATTACGTAAATAATTTTCTTTTATATTTGGCTTAAATAATAGATTAGGTACATATGTGATAATTTTAAATTTAATCATCGATTATTTTTTGTTGCAATGACAATTTTATCATCGGTATTAACAACAAATTCTTTTCACAAAAGTCTAGGAGTCTATTTCACGGACTAATAAATATCTAGTGTTTAAGTTATAGATCTCTGAAAAATAAGAAGCTTGTTCGTTTGTGTGTTTGTTTATTATACATAACCACACTGTTTGCAATCGATTCTCTAAATTTTGGATATCATCGATATATACCGCCAAATAATCACTGTCAATATTAAAAGCTCTGCTGTTTATCCTATCACGTAATATGACAATATAAATTAAGCTAGGCAATTAACATGCGGTCAGTAAAGATAAACAAATTATTGAGCTTGTACCAGATAGTTCTCAGCCAAAAAACAATCCTTTTTTTATTTTCCTCATAGGGTACTTTACAATTCTGAGAAATTAAAAATTTTAATGATCCCGTCATATGACGGGCTATATGCTAGTTATATTAATAAAAATCGGAAATAATATGAGTACAATTGCTCTAAATTAATGTGAAATTGATACGCTAACAGCTTCTAAGAGAAACATGACAGCACTCACGTGGTTAAACCACAAAATGGCAATGTTCCTAAATTAAAATGCATGAGAATACAATGAATTTTGAACACTAAGTTCTTAATTCATATCATTTGCAAAGCAAATACATATTTTATGCAGTTTCTTTGTAATTCATAGATAATATTTTTATCTTTTTCCCAAAAATTGATAAAAAAGTTTCCTATCTGCCGCCAGGAAATTTCCCGAAGTAAAAATAGATACAAACAAAATGTAGTAGCAATTTTATCAGTTTTAATCAGTTTTCACATGCGATTAACGTTTATTTCTGCTTCAAAAATGTTAAAATAAGGGATTTTTTATACAGCAAATCAAAGTACAGCCGGTTTGTCAGAAAAATCTTTGGATAACCGTAGACTGTGCGCAAGATTATTCTCAATATTTTTTTTTAATTTGAATCAAACATTTTTGTATATAAATGCAATTTACAAAACATGTAATACCTACCCAAAATTGCTTTGAAATTTTTTCTATTTTTAATACATTACTATGTGTAGCTATCCCAAAATTGTAAAAAAAAAAAATTAACACGTCATACACTAATTTAAAAACCGTTTGTGTGGCTAAAGTTTTACTTCAAGAACAATGAAATTTTATATCTCAGAGAAAAATTTTCATTACATACACGCATACAAAGTAAATGCATGTGTGTGTAAGTCATTTGCATACATCCATAGTTTTGTATAAATACATAAATAATTATACAACAGATCAGCGACGTTGAAACTAAAGTCATTGTATCAGCAAAAATATATTTGGAACTACATCGTGTGTTATTTTACACTAAATTTCTAAAAGGTATGCCTGGCAAATATTAAAGCATATTTATGTTTCAGTATTTACCAGACGAATTTAGACTAAAGTAATTTTATGAAACACTAGGAAAATTTAAAAAATAAAAGAAAGGTATTATCACAAATACTTTTATTTTTATTTTTCGAAATGACTTTATATTTTTCGAATTGCATTGCATCAAAATTCGAAAACAGTATGGCATAATCAATTATTAATCAACTACCGCTTTATAGTAGTAAATTCATTCTAGTTTTTAAAATCAGATTGTTCAAAACTTTCATCGGATCATTACTGTTAGTGCATATAGTCATGACTATATGCACTATCAGTAATGCTAAATTTGTCAACCTCTGGTGACTAGTTAGACGCAAAAAGTTTTTACTCTTTTCATGGGTGAAAACGATCTTGCACACTTGTAATGGAAACTAGTAATGTAACATTGAAAATATAGGGAATAGACCACCACTCTAATTACTATAGATAAGTCTTTGAATGTACTATAAATATTCTAAAAAGTTTCTTTTAAAATATAGAATACTTCAAAAGTTATTCGAAATGTATTTTTAAGTATTTAGGATATAGAAAGGGATTTTTTAATTTAGATTTTCTATCATGAGCAGAATAAAACTCTTCCTGGAATCATCAATTAGTTTCTTATTGCTTTAATATAAAGATATAGAAAGTACAGTTAAATTTTTCACGATAACTGTCAGTAATTTTTTAAGGGAGATTATAATTTTAAACAGATCTGAAAACCCATGTAGTCTCATACAGAAGGCTTTAATAGATTTAAAATATTAATGTTTAAAAAGTTTAAAAATATCAACCGAAGTTCAAAACCTAAAAATTTCAAATTTATCTAAGTGCAGTGCAAAATTAGATTTTATTATCAGTCAAGTTTTAAATTGAGTCTTTAACCCCTTAATGCACAGTTTTTTTGAAAAAGGCCGGTCAAAAAAAATTTTTTTAATGTAAAAAAGACAATTTAGAATGTTGTCTTAAAAAGAAAAATACAAAAATAAACAAAATTTTTATTGCAATTTTGGATTTTGATAAAATTGCAGGTAATGGTCGAATATAGCTTACAATCCCATGTAAATAAGAAATATCAATAAAACTTTTTTTTTTTTTTTTTTTTTTTTTTTGCTTTCATATTGTTATTTTCAATTCTCGATTGCATTCGAGTGTGAAAAAAATTATAGCAGCATAAAGCACAACGCCGCTCGAATTATCTCGAGTGTGCACAGTTTGGCCAGTTTAGCGAGCTCGAGTTAACTCGAGCGTGCACGTTAAGGGGTTAATTACAAAATGATCACTATATTTATAATTATTTTTTTTTAATTTTGAAAGGATACCAGGTTTTATCCTCAACCCTTTGCCTAAAGAGTTGGTCACAGTTCTTTGGTACCGAAGTTCGTGTGTTCGAATCCTACATGGATGAATAGCATTAATGTTCGTATCCCTTCGGGATTGGCTTTAAAAAGTAGGTCCTGGTCCCATTAGCCCTCGTGTAACAAAACAGTTAAGAGTAATACTCCAAATTAAATTAATCCAAACCCAAGACATAATTCTTTGTATCACCGTGTATCATACAGTTCCTTAGAGAGCACTACTGGAGCCCGGGGCACCTTTTTGGCGTTCTCACCTCCCCCAACTTTTCCGGACAAAACTTGAGAACCAACGGCAATAGGGTGAAATATTAGTTAAATTTTTCTACCTTTAGATACAAAAATCTTCAAATTGGAGAGTTCTTACCTAATAACGCAGTTTAGGTACTGTAATTCTGGCTACGCCGCGTTTAGTATATTATTTAAATTTCACTTAATTTTTTTATTCTAAAACAGGCATAATGCTTCAATAAATTTATTTTGGTGTGTGTTTTAGAAAGTACAAAATGTTTACACATTTAAAAAAATTACAGATAAAACTTTTTTTTATATTTTATGTGAATAAAACTATTTCAAGTGTTAACCGTAACCCATTCCCTCCTAATTTCGTCACTTCATAAACGTTTGCTCGGTGGCGTCTATTAGGCTTTACACGTGCCTGCATTGGAGAAAAAATAGGATACGTTTAGTGTTATTAGTATGACAATAGTTTTTGAAATATCTAATAATAAATTCTATAATATTGCATATTTTTCGAGAAAGCTCAAGTAATGTACTTTTTCGTAAGCACACGCTCATGGACTAAAGGGCTAATGCAATAATTACCGTTCATGTGAATGATCACATTACGACTCTTAGAATACAGCACACAGGCAGTCCAACCTACAACACAATAAAGCGTTCCGACATTCCATAATTTAGATTGCTTTGATTTGAACATTATGGTTTACTTTTTCTTACACGAGGGCTAATGAGACCGAAGCCTACTGCTTAAAGCCGATTCCGAAAGGCTACAAACATCCATGCTGAAAGCGGGAGCAGGACTCTAGCTCCAAAGAACAACGACCTAGTCATCGGTCATTGTGCGACCTGTACTCTAATTTAAAAAATTTTTAACACAGTAACTTCCTTCTTTTCTCCCAATAGTCTTTTATACAGTCAATATTGTTAAATACGAACAAAAGAACAGTCTATAGACTATTAAATACATTTGTGATCAATTTTACGCCCGCGCTTCGTGCTGCATTATAACTTCGTGCTTCGAAATCAGAAAGAGAAAGAAAATACAGAAAGGATAACGTCATATTGATAGACTCAATATGCGGATGTTTATTTTATTTTTTAAACGTCTTTAAGAATGAAAAACATTCTAAAAATTTTTAACATCAATTTGGTGCCCTCTCGATGCTGCAACCAGTGATAGATGCCCATCTCTCCCCCTAGCTAAGCCTTTGGTCGTATACCTGCAACATACTCAAAAAGTCATTTAATTCCTTGGTTGTTTCCACATACCATACGAGATAATTATATTATTAAAATTAGATATAAAGCTTTAAATTTCATACGTCTAACTGAAAAATATAATCAAGTTTAAGATGCTATACAAAATTATTTTCCTCTTAAAATATAGTTCATTGTGTATTACATGTGCTATACAGGTGTATAAAGCACTATATTTGTATATCATATGGGATGTAAACAACAGCCAAAGAGTTAAACAGTGAGCTTTAACACATTGTGTGCGGGTACATTTTGCAGCGGAATTGTACCGGGAGCGGGCGTTTTGAGCATAATTTAGTTAAATCTCAATAGATCGAAAATTATTTAATTTTACATCAGTCGCGTCGATTGATGTAAAAACTAGTTTTGGTTTGTCTAAATTATTTCAGAATCTGTGTAGTAGACAAAAACATTCGGCTTCATTTTCCCGTATATACCGTTATTTTTGTACCCACAAACAAACCATGTTGCTGCACTAATCCGTACTAGTACGCTTTTTGACGATTGATACTTGAGCGCGGGACACGTACTAGCATGGGTCAGTGTAACAACATGGTTTGTTTGTGCGTACAAAAATAACGGTATATACAGGAAAACGAAGCCGAATGTTATTGTCTACGACATAGATTCTGGAAAGATTTAGACAAATAAAAACTAGTTTTTATATCAATCGATGTGGAACTACAGAACGGGAAGGTTGATTGAAAAAATCAATTTAGATTTAAAATTAACTTTTTTTATTTATCCTTGCGAAAATGATATTATATATATATATATATATATATATATATATATATATGTGTGTGTGTGTGTGTGTGTGTGTGTGTGTGTGTTTATCTATTTCAATATAAAATACTACAAGTTGGTTAAAAAAATAATTTTCGATATATTGAGATTTAACTAAATAACTAAATTTATACGCAAAACGCCCGCTCCTGGTACAATTCCGCTGCGACATGTACCCGCACACAATGTGTTAATTAAAAATTTTCGGAAGTATCAAGTATTGATTTTTCACAAAATAGTTTCAAGTCCTTTATGTAAAGGTGACTTTTACATAGTTTTAAGTAATTTATTATATTTTTGAAATGCGGTTCTTGCTAATAAATTTTTCTTTCAAATTTATGAGTATATTTTATATCTGAAACAGCGTATTTTAACAACATTGTTTTTTTTTAATTCAGTGCCGTTAGCATACAAAGACTTGCGAAAAAACCACTATATAGCACAGAAAAAATCACTATTAAATATTTCAAAGGAAATAAATACGCTTTTGACAATCTAGCAATCTCAATGGCTTAAACAGGTTAGTTAACAAACTGTATACGGGTCACGTACTAGTACGTTTTCTGACGATTGATAATTAAGCGCAGGTCAAGTACTAGTACGTTTTCTGACTATTGATACTTAGCCCGGGTCACTTACTAATTCTGGTTCTGGTAATAAGGTTTTTGCCAATTAATTTTTCTTTCAAATTTATGAGTATTTTTTATATTTGAAACAATGTATTTTAACAACATTGATTTTTTATCAATTCTGTGCTGTTGATATACAAAGAATTACGAAAAAAACCGCCATAGCACAGAAAAATTTCACGAGGAAATACTTCAATATAAATACGCTTTTGACAATCTAGCAATTTCGATGGCTAAAATAGGTTAGTTAACACAATGTATGCGGGACAGGTACTAGTACGTTTTCTGACGATTGATACTTGAGCGCGGGTTTATTAGTACGGGTTAGTGTAACAACATGGTTTGTTTGTGGGTACAAAAAGAACGGTAAATACAGGAAAACGAAGCCGAATGTTCTGCCTACTATATAGATTCTGGAAAAATTTAGACAATCTTTACATCAGTCGATGCGGAACCACAGAACGGGAAGGTTGATTAAAAAAAATCAATTTATATTTAAAATTAACATTTATCCTTGCGAAAATTATATATATATATATATATATATATATGTCAGATCTAAAAAAGGGGTAGTTTGAAATTATGTAAGTTAAAAATGATTTTAAAAAGGGAACTCATTTATAATAATAAAATAATTCTGGATAGATTCTGGAAAATTTTAGACAAATAAAAACTAATCTTTAAATCAGTCGATGCGGAACCACAGAACGGGAAGGTTCATTAAAAAAATCAATTTAGATTCAAAATTAACTTTTTATTTATCCTTGCGAAAATATTACAAACATGCATATTTATATATTACATATATATTTGTTTATATATTTCAATATTAAATACGAAAAGCTGGTTAGAAAGTTAAATAATTTTGGATCTATTGAGATTTAACTGAATACTAAATTTACGTTCAAAACTCCCGCTCCCGGTACAATACCGCTGCAAAATGTACCCGCACATAACGTGTTAATTAAAAATTTTCGAAAGTATCAAGTGTTGATTTCTCACAAAACCAGTTTCAAATCCTTTATGTAAAGGTAACATTTGCTCAAAGTAATTTACAATATTTTTAAAAAGGTTTTCAAGGTTTTTGCCAATTAATTTTTTTTTCAAACTTATGAGTATTTTTTATATTTAAATAATGTATTTTCGCATCATGGAATTTTTTTAATTCTGTGCTGTTTTTATATAAAGAGTTACGAAAAAACCGCTATAGCACAGAAAAAGTTTACGGGGAAATTCTTGAAAAGAAATGCATACGCTTTTGACAATCTAGCAATCTCGATTGTTTAAATAGGTTAGTTAAAAGACATTCGATTGTTTATAGCGAAAGGCTTTGTCTGTCACTCCTGAACATTCTCCTAAAATAGTTCTTTTTAACTTACACATAAATTAGTAATCAAATCGCCGAGATACCATAAAAGGATAAATTAGCATGAAAACAATGTTAAAACAGCAGTATTAAAATTTTGTTAGTTATTTGCCGGGTTCAACAATACTCGCTAAAAGTCATTGCTGAATCAATGATATAGCGTTTGCAATAAATAACTCCATGCTCATTTAAATAACACGTTACATCAACGGAGGGTGTTATATGCCCAACACAATTTTGGATTAAAAAAAATTGTTAAAAGACAATAAAATTAGCATTATTTTTGGACACTAAATGTTATGGCATTGTATTACAGAAATATCCTTAATTAGTTATTTAAAACAAATGGGGACTTTGTTTTAAATAACTAATTAAATGGGAAGCCAACCTTGGTGCACGGAGAGTTAATTAAAAACTGAACTGGTAAAAAAAACATTCCCCCGAATGCAAATCAAGTTGCAATTTAAAGAATAATGATTCCATTACCGCAGCAACAACAGCTGTTACGAGCAATTGTCGATCTAACAATACAATTCGAATGCATGTTTCCCCTTGTGTAATAGTTGTTAGTATAAGAAGTGACTGTAATTTTATGACAAGCATTTTAGGTAGAATTTCGAAGTTACTACAAATGTTTCTGCCGTTTTACGACACCCGTGTCACTGCATATCAAAATGAATGCAGTAATTTCCACTACTGATTGCTAAGCACTCGATCGTCAATGACTTTTTAATGACTTTAATCAAAGCTACAGTTTTCTGTCGTGTTTGTAACTCGATAATTTAACTCTGATTGTAATAGTTTAGAAGGGTTTCTCTGAAGTAGCAGTAAATTGACTAAAGTTTAGGTTTAGAAATATTAACAGGCTATTACTTCTATTGTTTTAGATCAATAATGAAACTAGCAGGTTTGATGAACTTTCTTCTATGGTGTACGTCTGCTGGTTTGAGAATCCTACTATGTATTATCATGGGTGTTGGTACTGTTGAAAATGACTTCGAGTAGTATATCCCAGTCTAGCATGTCCTGGAGTAGCGAATCATTTGTTCTATATAGCTTTAACCAATCTATTATAAAATAGAACACTAGCTGTTCGGAATGTCACAAATTCGAGATCTCTTACACAGATGTTGGTTATTTCCCCACTATTTCATCATTCTACATACGAACAAATAAGCCAATTAAAAGAGAGCAATCTTTTATTTATGAGGCTCTATACCAAGGTGTTCTATTCTATTTATGTCGAAAGTTCTCAAATAAATTCAAAAGTTCATTACACCACATTTTACTTTAAGGAACACGAACATTACACAAACCATTTAACTATATATACGTTTTCAATAATAATCGAAATCATCTAAATCAATAGGTGGAACGTTTCGATGTGTTCTTAATTCATCGCATCCTTCCACACACATCAAAGGTTTTTCTAAAAGACAAAAAAACTCTTTCGCCGTTGCCAAACGGCAAACCTAAACTTCGCGGTCGTGACACAGTGGGAATTTGGTTTTTTAAAGAACAATTTTATCTCTTTCAATATAGGTGGTATATATGCACAGCTTGATTATAGTCAGTTAAGAACTCACGGAACTACATAATAATGAGTCAGTAAAAGTTTTATTCAACGGACTTTCTTATAGAACTATTATTACCATTTCAATCTTCCTATTAACCGTAATCTGGGGTTAGTACTCTAAATCAATTGCTACTGAAGCAAAGAAATGTACTAGATACCCTCAAACGAGAGGATTTGAGGCTAAAGCTACCTAAATTTGTACCTAATATAAAATCTCTTTGCAGCAGTCATCAACCAAAAATCGCTAATTTTCTTTTAGGTATATCCTATTTTTCTTAAGATGTATTTCGGTAGCTTGCATTTGGTACCTACTGTCAGTTTATTGTACTTTAATAAAATGTTATTTTAATATCTCACATTATTTTATTTTATTTAAACCTACTTAATTATTTGAGTCTTTTTTTTTAGTTTATAGTGACACATTGTGTGCGGGTACATTTCTCAGCGGAATTGTACCGGGAGCGGGTGTTTTGAGCGTGAATTTAGTTATTCAGTTAAATCTCAATACATCGAAAATTATTTAACTTAACAAATTTTATGTATTTTATATTGAAATATATAAACATATATATAATATATAAATATACAGTATATAATATTTGATCAAGGATAGTTAAAAAGTTAATTTTAAATCTAAATTGATTTTTTAATCAACCTTCCTCGTTCTGTGGTACCTCATCGACTGATGTAAAAACTAGTTTTTGTCTAAATTTTTCCAGAATCTATGTAGTAGAGAAGAACATTCGGCTTCGTTTTCCTGTATATACCGTTATTTTTGTAACCACAAGCAAACCATGTTGTTACACTAACCCGTACTAGTAAGTGAGCCTTGCTCAAGTATCAATTTTCAGAAAACGTACTAGTACGTGTACCGCATACAATGTGTTAATAGAGGCTGTATCCTGTCGTAGCTAGTCAAGGAAAGATCGGTATAAGTATGGCTTCGCTGAGTTTCATAACTGACAATTCCAGTTATTAAATATGCTCACCATGTAGAAGCAACTTTTTAAAAAGAGACTCTGTGGGGCATGGACCAAAAAAGGTCGAGAAGCACTGTGCTCTATACGAAATTGTCCCTTAGATAATAAAAAATTTCTTTACTATCTGAGCATTTTTTCGCTACTTATAATTTCCCCCAAAACGCAGAGAAATTTTATTTCACGACATCAGCTTCTATTTGCTCATCAATCAATTTACGCAACTGAGTACAAAGATGTTGAAGATTCTTACCTTGCGACTAGCTTTGGACGATTATGTAAGATTGATGAAAGCGTCCAGCAATTGTCTTCCTCGTCGAAATCTTTTTAAACCATAACCTACACGCCACGAACACCCGTACGTGTATATGTAAATGCTTCGAGAATTTCTAAAGTCGCTATTGTCGAATGTTTACTCCGAGTTTTTTTTTCTTCAGATGTCACGCGAATTGCGCATAAATATGACTACAGCGCATAAAGAACGTAGTGAAAGCGAATGCTATTTTCTGTGGGAAGCCCGCTTTCCTCTGCGCGAATTTATTGCGCGATTGCAAGGAAGTGTAACAGTCGTGACAGCATTTAGATGTTTGACTTCTTACTCGGCCATATTGTTTTTGTAGCCGAAACTACATCTAAAATAGGAGGAAAAAATAGAATAGGAAATCAAAAAGAAAAAGGTAGCTGATTGTCAAAAATTTGTTTTATTATTCTCGAAGTGATTTATGACTGAAAAATAAATGGCCAATTGATATGTTATTTACCGCGTTTAAGCGTGCATAGGCCGCTTGTTTACGTCAATAAACTGATGTATGCTATAAATTCAAAAGCTATCTATACGCAATGTAAATACAAACAAACGGTTAAATATTTTATTATAAGCTACTTAAAGCCCCCGACAATGCATCAAGCAATTTCTCAGCCTTTTCATAGAAGAAAATATTAATTTTGTTTTTAACTTTACTTAACCGATTAAACTCTCAATTAACCTGCCAGTGAGTAGCAGTGACATTAGTCACTATTTGATTTTTCTCACCAGTTTCGTTTTTTAGAAGTATAATTTCCGATCTATTAAATAAATTAATTTTGGTCATTTCCTCTTTTGTTACAGATTATACTATTTTTGTCTGTGGCAGCTGCTGAGACCACGACATCTACATCTGTTGTCAACATAACACCACAGAATGCTCCTGACCAGACGACTGTAAAAGGGGAACTGAAACCCTCGGAATCTACAGTCAAGGCAGTTTTGGCGGACAACAAGATTTCTAAGGACGAAAAATTGAGAAAACACGACGACGATGACTTTACACCCGATGGAGATGGGCTCATGGATGAAATACGTAAGATACATTCTACTCTGCCGTTATTAGGAGAAAATTGATCGTTTTAGGCTTTATTTCACTGTAGCCAATTATTGCTAATCGTAGATCAAACACTAGGCAATTTTATTTTAGTTAATCTCTGGTTAACATATTTGACTATAGGACAATCTCACCAAAGTCGTTTAACGGCTAACCGCGATTAACCCATGACGCCACCAACTGGTGTGGCGCAATTCTTCGTTTAAACAAACCTTATTCGCGATTAGCCGGTAAACGGCTGCGGTGAGACCGGCCCTTAGGTCTGGATTCGGCAGAGGGCTGGTCTCACCAGAGTCATTCAACGGCTAATCGCGATTAATGTTTGTTTAAACGAAGAATTGCATCCCAGCATTGGTTGGCGCAATGGGTTAATTGCGGTTAGCCCTTAAACGACTTTGGTGAGATCTGTCCTTAATCCACCAAGTGTTTCTGATCGTGTAATAATCCAGTAGACTTGGATCTTTTGGGAAGAGTTTAAGTTTTGATAGGTAGTAGTAATATGTGGTATAATAAAACCTTAAAGCAGGGAGAAAAATCACAAATAAATATTTCTTTCGTGAAACATATTAAACAAAATTAAAATTATATTAATCATCTAAAATGTATAATTCTATAATGTGTATATGTAAAATATCCGACATTCTAATGGCATTAGTATTAAGTGGTAGCTCTATGTTTACATTCAAATTTTAACAATATATATATATATATATATATATATATATATATATATATATATATATATATATACATATATGAGTGTGTGTGTGTTATATTTATATATATATATATATATATAGATTTATATATATAATATACATATTTACATATTCTTATGTGTTTATATATATACATACATATATGTATATATATACATATATGTATATATATGTATATATATATATATGTATACATATATGTATATATATATATATGTATATATATATATATATACATATATGTATATATATATATATATGTATATATATATGTATATATAAATATATGTATAGTATATATTATATATGTATACATATATGTATATGTATATACATATATATATATATATACATATATGTATATATACATATATATATATATATATATATATATATATATATATATATATATATATATATATATATATATATATATAGAGAGAGAGAGAGAGAGAGAGAGAGAGAGATAGGTAAATTTAAAATTTGATAGATTGCCAAACTCGTTAAAACGGCAAACTAGTAACGGAATTGATAGTAGCGTAGCACTATATGGAGGTTTGACAGCAATTAACTGACTTAAAATTTTAAATTTTTATTTTTATTCAGACTTAAGTGAGTATAAGTGAAATAGCTTATTTGTACATCCGAAACTATCTCTGTACAATGAGAACACTAAAGGAAACGTATATTCTTGATTTAAGTAACCCTATCAAATGGTAAGAAATGGTTAGAGGCCCGAGTTAAAACTAAGTAATTGAACTAATCTATGTCTAATTTTTGGATAACTGAAAACTTCCTTTTCTTTTCATATTTAAGCCCAACGATGACAGAATAGGTAGGGCGGTTACACTTCAGTTGTGAAATTCTGGATTAGAATCTCACTGTTAGAATGAATGTTATTTATCCATTCAGATTCAGCTTTTAACATTAGGACCTAATGTAATTAATCCCTTGTGTTGTACAAAATAATTTTCCGTAGTCCTCCCAAACAAAGCCAAAATGTTCCTATTTAATAGAGCATTAAACTAACTTGATTAATTCTTAGAAAAATAAAGAGTGATTAAATAGTTGAAGTTTAGGAGAGTTAATTTTTTTCTTGGATAGCTTTAACTTTACCCCTTCCCACAATCCTACTTCTATTCATGCTGGCAAACTAATCAAATGATGTAAAGACAAAGAAAGTATTTTGACTACAATCTAAACATAGTCTACCCCTCAGCGATATTAATTCTTACATGTACAGGTACCTGTATTTTCGATTTTGAGGAAGAATGGAAGTATAAAATTATCCTTTACGTTTCTATATGTTGCAGCTATAATATCCTATTGCAGTTATAATATTGTGATGATTTCAATGTTCTCGAGTGAAGAGGTAGCGTGAAGAAGGATCACAGTCACAATAAAATTGGAAATCCCTTTTATTTCTTATCCCTTCTTGAGTAAATACGGCTATATACAAGAGAATTCTAATCTCCCAAAACAAGTCGAAATGCAAAGGATTGTCACCACATCGATCACAGTCGAAAGAAAAGAGATTAAATAATCTCACATAAGTGGGGACGCTTTTCCAGGCTGCAATGCAAACTTAATTTATCCCCCGTTCGGTATCAGAGACTCTGCCGCTCCCTATATGAGCGGAATTTACAAATCTCCCGAACTTAATCACTAGAAAACTGGCTCCGGTCGAAAGACGCGAAAGCCTCAACGTTAGCAGGTCAAAGCACCTACGTAAGAAAAATGTCGAAAAGCCCCGAGTCGAAAAATTCTAGGCTTTTTATTCCTCCGGGTCAGTTACGGTTCTAGTTACCTGGGAACTCTATCTAAGGTTACAGCTGGGTTTTTTTTAGCTGAATTCTCAGGAGGCTTCAAATCAGCTGATTCCGATCGTTAGTTCTGGACAAAGAGGGGTCTTCACAAAATACACTTATGAAACTTTATGGCCATCACAGAACTTTCCTCATATCTTAGACAATACATGGAGGTGTTACGTTGTAACACTTCTCCATCTCTGGAACTAATAAATAACGTTCTATTATTTTTCCTTACTTAATACGTAAAAGAATGATTGATTTCAACAGAAAATATTTGAGTCAATAAAATAATACAAATATTTGGTGTTTTAGTGAATT
This sequence comes from Pardosa pseudoannulata, assembly GCA_032207245.1. NCBI lineage: Eukaryota > Metazoa > Arthropoda > Arachnida > Araneae > Lycosidae > Pardosa > Pardosa pseudoannulata. The sequence continues at coordinate 31,393,510 of CM063508.1, read as the reverse complement.
TAGAATTTCAGTTCTTAAAATTGGAAGTATTTACCTTTCTCTTTAGAATTCAGTTTTAACAAGTATTAATGAATTACATCTTTTGAAAACTTGAAAAGAATTTACAGTAATAAAAATTTCCTTTCAGTGACATTTGAAGCTCTGCTGGCCGATGATGCAAACGCGTTCAACGGTGGCAGTAAAGTTAATTCAGAGGCAAACAAAGAGGATATGAAACCCGGTGATATTACCAGAGATTCAAATGATCCGTTAAATGCAAGAGAAAGCGTGGAATCGTTTGGAATACGTCGCCAAGGAGATGTAAATCCTCCGATTACGCAGAAAAAGCAGGACTCATCCACCGAGTCCATTGATTCCAATCAGGGAACGACAAGTAATCCGCCACCTCGGTTTGGTCAGAGATATCGGAATCGCAAGCCAAATGACCAAGATGATACACCTGTGTTGAAACTTAGACAGGGAGGATACGACAGACCTTTTAAACAACGTAGATTCAGAAACCGTTACGTATCAAAGCCTGATAGCTCGGAACAGTCAGAAAAAGTAGTACAAGAACCCGTCACAAATTCCGACAGGCAACAGTCCGCAAGACAAATCGTGCGTCAAGAATCCTACCCACCTCCAAGACAACCTCCTTATAATGCCTTTGGACCGGGAGCAGTTCAAAATCCAACTTTTGGAGCACCAGCAAGAAATGTCCTCGCCGTAAATCATAATGTACCTACAACGGCTCAAAATGGATTTTTAAATACTCCCCCAACAGTTTTTACAGATTTTCCAACTTCTTATCAAGCTCAATTTCCTAACTATGATGCTGGAATATTTCCAAATTTTGGTGGAGATCTGGGTTTGTACCAAGTACCCCAAAACATTCCTTTCCAAGATTCAAGAATTTTGTCCCAAGGAAGACCTCAAGGTCAAGCTCAGCCTGTCTTGATTGATCCAAATAGGAATGTCGCCCCACAATTTCAATCAAACCCCTTTTCTACATTCACGAATTTTGATAGCACTGAAGACAATGCGAGACCTAATTATGTATCATATTTCAGAAATCCTACCGTAAACCCTCAGCAATTTCAAGTTCCACCTAATTTCTATGGAACAGCTCCAAGTGGTCCACAATCTTTCAACAACCCCCCTATAAACTTTCTGTCAAATCCGCTAAACCAAGATGAAAGATTTGCAGTTCCTTTCCTCAGATATCCTGTGACAACAGATCCGCAAAATCAGCGAAACGTCAACGATCAACAACCTGAGTCAGATGCTTCTCAAGAAGAAAAGAAGACCAATGTAAACTCACCGGATGCTAGACCGTCAAACAACGAAGAAACACCATCTGTACCATTTAGAAACGATTTCTCTGGTCAGAATGAGGATGTCTTTATAAGATATCCAACAAACGAAGCTGGATACGCAGTGGAAGAAAATTTACCTCCTCGAAATGGTTCAGAAGAAGCAAACACCAACAGACAGCCTACAACACCAGACGAGAGAAACTATCCAAACGTCGATCCATACAGAAACGCTCTCAATACATTGCGACCAAACCAAAGAAGAAACAATTCGTTTGTATACCCAACCCAGTTTTTCAGAGATGCTCCAATTGACTTCGGTTATCAGAGACCTCAAAATCAAATTCCAGCGCAGCATCCCGATAGAAATATAGGGCTATCACATTTTCCAAGTCCGGATTTCAGAAATCCTTTCGATCCAGCTCCGTTGCCAGAAAATAATTACTTGTTCTTAAATCCTGACAACAGGAGGCGAAGTCACCAAGAATCTGACAAAACACCTGCTTGTGCAAAACAGAATAATGCTTCCATTTGTTTCGAAGACAATGAATACCCTAGGTAAGTGTTTAATTATTTCCCTTTCATATACATCAGCTATGATATACACATCTAATGCTTTATATTCGTGTATATCACATGTGATACAAAATGAATTTTTTAAGCGGAAATAATTTGGTGTAGCATCTGAAATTGAGTTATGTTTTTTCAGTTAGAATATGAAATTTAAATTTTTAGATTTAATGCATATCATATAATTATTCTGTCACATGGGGAAAGCAAATAGGTTAAGAAACAATTTAAAATTATTGTTAATGTGTATTATGCTATGTTGTGAGAGGTGTTAAAAAAGAATAAAAAACTAATCATACACAGAACACGCGAAGCTATGAACAAGGTCTGTTTGAGAAACTCAAGTAAAATCGACACAAGATACAAATGAGAGAAGATTTTGATCATAATTTATTTTAAAACTTAACTTAAAAACTTAAACATTACAAATCTATTTGCAATATACTGCAAATTTAGCCAATACACATATGGTTAGTTTTTAAATGTGTACTAAAATGCTAATGTCATTAAGTCTGAAAAAAGATAGCAGGCATGAACTGCTAAAAAAGTGGTACATCCAGCCCCCCCCTTCTTTGATTCCTTTCCTCGCTTATTGCTTAAGGGACAAACATGTCGGTGATTTTCAATCCCTCTCATGGGGGTGGAAGTAGCAAATGCAACTTGTCCAGTCAAGGTCGGAGCAAAAGGTCGCTGGAATCACATCCAGTCAGTCTCTCGATAGGTAATTTGGCGCAGTTTGTCCCTTGAGGAATTAGTGCCACTAAATTTCAAATAATCAACCTCTCGATAGGTAACTGGAATTGAAAGAAAGGCGTTTATCGGTGTAACTTTTGTTACAATGTAAAACATGGAAATCATTTTGTATCATTTGGGGTATGGAGAAATACTAGCCATAAACCAGAGCATGCATCTTTTTAGTATATAAAAAACATTTTCCTTACCTACTAAAAAGCGTATATCAGATTCTTTCTTTTAAGTGTAAATCAGATACTCTTGATCCATTTTCTTATGAAAAGTAGTCATAGTTTATTTTCTCTTAATATAGGAGCATAATTTTAACGCATTAATTTGAGGATATAACTTTGTTTTATTTAGCAAAGTCAATGGTATTAAGATGGGTGAGTAACAGCCATAATGGGTTGTTCTAACTCCACGTTAATCTAACTGCTCTACTTATGTTAGTGTGCATTTACAAATTCCCTAATGTAGCCTCCACACTATGGCCAATTGTTCACCACTTCCTGATGATGACCTCGAACGATGGTTCACGGGTTGCATCCACACGCTGGGCTATTAATGAGCCAAACAAGTGGATTCGTCCATAGGGTCTACTGCGCACTTTAGTAGCGCATCTGGCTGCCATTGATCTTTGGAAAAAAACCGCCTTGGAAGCTATCGTTCGCCAAGGCTATTTTATCGCCTGCTACCATCGACCACGATAAATCAACCATACCTCCTCCAGACGGTGGTGATGGCTTACAGTGGACCATAGTGTGGAGGGGCGTTAAAACAAACTGCTATAGAGGAAAAAATTATCCAGGATAATTAAAACATGATTAAACTTTTAAAAGGAGCAATAAATGTATATAATTTTAAATTATTGGTGAAAAATTTTATATAGTCTTCTTTGAACACAGGCAATGATATTTTACCAACAAAAATTTTTAAAATATAGCCACGCATTACTTTGGAAAAATTTCTTCTGCTCTATCACGTGGTAAAATTCTTTCAAGAAATCTTTTAGTGCAAACCTCCCAAATGTAGAACCATTTCTCCCATAGGCTAACATGGAATTAGAAGAATCCAACATGGCCGATGCCTAACCACCTTAAAGGAAGTTGATATCTGCCATATTAGATTTTCCTCGTTTAATATTATCCTATACGGAAAATAAAATTCCCTCTATACGGATCTCATTTATAGAATATTTAAACAAATATATTACGTAATAGAACAGTGAATTGACTAGAATGCTATCTTCACTTAAAAAAAAAACACCGAGAAAAATATAGTTAAGTTTTAATTATTTGCGAGAGAGTTTGGTATCTTCTTTTCCAAAAACACATGAGTGATATTACTCAAAGCAAAAGTGGAATTGCTCAAAACATAGTTTTCACAATTTACGCTCACGATATCTAAACATATCTTTTATGAATAAAATTGAAATTCGGTATTCTTGTTAGTTATTAGTTAACTGTAACAATAACGAAAGAGATATGTATTCAATGATTTCTATTTAAAAATCAAAGAGGAAAATTCATAATTTACTTTCGTAAAATCATCATTATTTCAAAGTATCTAAAGATTGATCAAGATTTTGAAGAATCTAAAAACCGATATTTTTCTAAGATATTTTGCAATTACTATCGCTAGATTCATAGCAACATGCATACAAAATTTCAAGTTTATACATACAATTTATGTTTAGATATCATGCGCATAAGATGAGAATACTATGTTTTGATTAAACTGCTTTGTTTCAAACTGCTATTAATAGCTGTGGAAACTTAGGCCAGAAGAGGGAGTCGATGACCGATAGATGATTCCTTTTGTCGTTGCTTGGAAACATCGTTATGTTGTGTTATGGTTAATGCCTTTTTCTAATTCCATGTAAAACTATTAAATTTTTTTGTTACAATATACTTAAGTTTAACTTATATCCTCGACTGTGTATCTGGTCTTAGCATTTATTTCGGGGTTATATCTTTTTACCCGAAAGTTGAACTCGGCGAAAATAGCAGAATGCCACTAGATTCGATACAGTATTTAATTTATTAATATTTGAGTTTTGGGAAGATTTTTTGTGGTTTGTGGCATAAAATATAGAAGAAAAATAGCTATGAGATAAACTACATTTTGAGGAATCGAATTTTTTTTTAAGGTTTACAGATTATGTGTCCTTTTAAAAAGAGATCACAGTAAAAATTAGACTCAAAGAACATTTGAGAGAGAATTTGATCACTGTTGTTGCCATATGCCACTTGGTCAAACCAAGCACGATTGAGCCATACGCTACTCGTAATAAGGCAAAGGGGTGTGCCTTTCGTTTTGACGAGCACCTCAAGGGTGAAAGTACGACTTATGTTCAAGTGGGTCCTCATAATTTTGAAGCATCAACCAAGCAAAAGACCCATAGACTTGGCCTGAAAGCCCAGAGGTATTAATTGAAAACTTGGAGGATAATGTGATAGAGATTATATTTTATGAGCCCCAGTCACCTTTAATGAACACAGCGGTTCTTAGAGCGGCTCGAGCTCCCAACCCACAACCCTTCAGTTACGAGAACGTTGTTTTTTGCCGACTGAGCTACCGAGGTTCCGAATTTGATCTTAAGATAAACTACACGCTTAACGTATGATTAGTTCTTGAGTCAGCGTACTTTATTTTGATTGGATCCACCCGCTTATCATGGAACTATATAAAATATATATGAGGCTAATTTTGAGGGGTTATTCCATACTATTTTGTTGACCCATTTCACATGCTGATCTTGAAGGAAATGAGAGGACAGATAAAGCTGCCAGATCTCCTACAAATCTTCTCAGTTTTCTTTTACCTTGTCCAGATATTACGAAATATGTTAGCATTCTAGTGCGGAAAAAATGGCAGAATATCTGGAACCAACAAACTAATAATAAACTGTATTCAATGAAACCCATTAAATCTTCAATCTTCTCTAGAAAGTATGTCGTTGTTATATGTCTTTGTATCGAACATACAAGCTTTACCCACTGTCACCCGCGGCTTGGAGAACTTGTCCCTATATGTAAACATGGTAATTTACCCATTCCTGGAAAACACATTCTTGTAGAGTTGTTCTGTTTTCACAGTCATCTTGCTTATCATTTAAACTATCATCCTCTATATATATGAGTTCTTTACTTCATGATCCACCGTATTTGAAAATGCTTAACTTTTTAAAAGATGTTGGCTTTTATGCTTATATTTGAGCCCGTCACTATATTCCCTATATAATTTTTATTACTTATTTTTGCTCGTTTGCTTTTATCTACTGAATTTCTTTTCCATTTTATTCTTGCTGTTTTTTCTTGGATTTTGTGATCTTGGTTTCAGTTTTAACCATATCTTGGACACAACCAAGAAACCAACCATCGCCATTCGGATACTTGGAAATGTTACGCTCTTGTGTGCCCGATGTGCCTGTACCTTTCCACTAAGTGAAAGCATTACTCCTGAAATAATGTAATGATACTTAGGGTTTTCATTATTGGAATTATTTCTATTTAATAATTTTTAAATCAAATTTTTTATGTATCTCATTTCAGTCATTATTAAATCAAACAAATAGCACAATTCATTAATACAATTTTTTTTAGATAATTTGCCCACAAATTAGTCTGATGGTCTGGTTGCACTGATGGTCATAAGTTCTAATATAATGATAGATAGATTTGTTCCAATTTAGTATGTGTATTGAATAGAAAAACTTTTACTTTGAATAAACATGAATCTTGAATTTTGGTTTTAAGTCAATTAATTAGTTGAAATGTTCAGCAGTAATGATAATCAACAATTGCATGAGGTAATGGCTAACTTTCTTTTTATCCTTGTGATTTGTATGAAGGATCTGTAGAAACCGAAATTATGTATGAAAACAGAAGTCTATTGTCGAACACAACTTTCTTTTAATTGTGTAACACATCACGCTGAATTCACAATACACAAAATGAATTAAGAATTATGTTAGGTATTAAATAAATGTTTTCCAGATGAATATGAATAAAATGCAGATTAAATGAATAGAATTTATACCAGCCATCTTTTCCTGGCCTTGAATACTAAAAACTAAACAAAAAAATAAAATAAAATAAAATAAAAGCCGTGGTAGGGTGATTCCATCTGTTGAAATACAAACAATTAGAACAGAAACCACAGACAATAAAGAATAAAAATGAAACAACTATTATGAATTATTTAAATATTAAAATTAAAATAGTAAGTCTTCAATGAAGACTGAACAGTATGTCAATTGCAAACTTTAAAATATTTGGAAATTATTTTGGAATTTACTTTTATATTAATAGATAAAAAAATAATAAGATATTACAATATAGAAAATGTATATATGGTTAGAAAAATATATAGACGAACTTAATGAAATTATTTAGTTTCTTACTCGGTTCAGGTGCAGTTTGGACAACTTTTTTATACATATTTTGTACATTTTCTACATACCGGTATTATACAGTTAGTAAGAATAGCTACAGTTTTGTTTCCACACTTGGAAGCTTAGTAATGAGCCACTTATTCGCATTATACATATTTTGTACATTTTCTACATACCGGTATTATACAGTTAGTAAGAATAGCTACAGTTTTGTTTCCACACTTGGAAGCTTAGTAATGAGCCACTTATTCGCAAATGCGCAGATTCTTCAATATTGTATTTTCATAGATTTTTATGAATAAATTCGGAAAAATTATAACACAAAATAGTTTTTGGGTCAAAATGATTCAATTTTTTCTACTAAAAGTTCTACTGTTTTTTACTACCAAAAGGTTCTATTGTTAACACATTGTATGCGGTTACATTTCGCAGCGGAATTGTACCAGAAGCAGGCGTTTTGTGCTTAAATTTAGTTATTCAGTTAAATCTCAATAGATCGAAAATTATTTCATTGTTTAACCAACTTTTCGTATTTTATATTGAAATATATAGACAAATATATAAATAGACAAATAAACATATATATATATATATACATATATTTTCTCAAGGAAAACAAAAAATATATTCTTTTAGTGGATAAATTTATAATAGCATCGTAAATATCAAAAATCAAATAGATATTAGTAGTATATAGTTTTAATTTTTTCCCGTTCTGTGGTTCCGCATCGACTGATGTAAAAACTAGTTTTTATTTGTCTAAATTTTTCCAGAATCTATGTAGTAGACAAGAACATTCGGCTTCGTGTTCCTGTATTATCCTATATTTATTATTTTATTTTATTAATAATATATAAAATTTATTTTTTTATTATTTTATTTATTTATTTTCTGTATTTTTATTTATTCCTATATTATCCTGCATTTCGTTTTCCTGTATTGTCCTGTATTATCCTGTATCCTGTATTTCCTGTTATACCATTATTTTTGTATCCACAAACAAATCATGTTGTTACACTAACCCTTACTAGTACGTGACCCGCGCTTAAGTATCAATCGTCAGAAAACGTACTAGTACGTGTTCCGCATACAATGCGTTAAATAAAAACGCTATCATATATTCGTATTCAAAAACAAAAACTTGCTTCGTCTAGCTCCAAAAATGGACGGAAAGATTAGAACAGAAAATGACTATTATCTTTGACTTAATTTGAGGTAAAAACTAAGCGTGGACTGCTTCATGAGGGCGTGATCCCCTTGACCACGCAACTCCACTCTCAGTTTCGCGCTCTACTGACGTTGCGATGGAAAACGTTTCGAAAGGCGCAGTTAAAGGCAATTCCAACAAACGGTCGGTTTTGTAGAGGGCAGTTTTGAAACACAAAACCGTTTTGATCATGGTGGTTGTTAGCTTTTCTTTGCTGTCTTGCTTATTGCTTTCCGAGGCTTTTATTCTGCTTTCACACTCTGGTTGTTCTTTTACTTTCACTTTCTCGTCGCATGTGTTGTATAGTGAAGGAAAATATGTTGAGTAACAAGACTTTTCAGTGATTTTTTGCCACTTCTGTTACTTATGTTTTGCTTTTGTTCCCCCTCAAACATTCTTTTCGGTTTATATGACCCTAGGTTATTTTTATACACTTCTTCTTATACTTTATGTCTATTATAGTGTAATATAAAAGTGTTTGGTCTCAATGACCATTTAAGTTCCTAAAAAAACAAAAGTTCTGCTGTAGGTCAGAACCAAATTTTAAGAATAACCGTCATTTTAAGAATGCTTTGTTAAAGAGCCAGCTATATTTTTACGGCCGTTTTCGAGTACTCTATCACGTATACAAGATTTTTCTGTGATTATTTTGCCACTTCTGTAACTCATGTTTTGCTTTTGTTCCCTCTAAAATATTCTTTCCGAGTTAAATGACACCAAATCTATTTTATACAGTTCTGTCAAGGTTTAATGACATTAAATTATTTTTATGTACGTGTTATTTAACATTGTGTGTTGTTGTTATTTTTTCTAATGCCACTTGAACGAGCCAAGCATGTGGTATCATGAAGAAGCCTCACGAATTAAGGTAAAGGGTGTGCCTTTCGTTTAACAAGCAGCGCTAGGGTGAAAGAATGATTATAGTCAGTGGGCCCTAGTAATTTAGAAGCAGGGCCAAGCAGCAGACTTCCCAAACTTGGTCTGCCATTCCCAAGGGTGTCGTTTGGGAACTTAGAGAACATTGTGACCATGAACATATTTTACGCTCCCTAGTAACCAATAACGAACGCGGTGAATCTTAGGCACATTGTGTGTGGTAAAACAATAGTAAAAGTGTTTGGCCTTAATAACCATATAAGTTCCTAAATATAAACAAAAGTATAGTTCTACGTCAGAATAAAACATCACATCAAAAACAGGCTTCTGCAGAACCAGTTATGTTTTTAACGTTCGTCTACAGCTGAATGCACAATTCTGGCGAAGTTTACTGTTTTGAATAAGTCCAAACAAATTTACGTTCAATCTCATTAAATTAAATTTTTCATTTAATTCAGTTTTCATGAGATCTGAGTAATTAAATTTTGAATCAAAACAGCCCAGAATTAGTTTGATTGCCTAAAGCAGGTGTGGGAATTAGATCGATCAAGATGGACCGGTGCAATGCACCAGCACCAAGGCATTTTGGGGTGACCGCCAAAGATCTAAAACACGCATACTAAGAGAAATATTTATAACAATCAAAATAACCATTTTCCTGTAAGAAATGTTACTATTATTTCCAATGTGGGTGCTCTTGCTTTTCTAGCTTATTCACCACTACCAAACCGCAGATATTCGTTGGCCATTGTTATTGTAAAATCTCCCTATAGGCCAACATTACTTCCTAGACACAACACAAACAGTGTCATGTGTATTTATAAGCAGAAGATCCCCAGGCTTGGCTTGCTACCTCCAGGGAACTTTTGCAACATTGCGACCATGAACCTATTCTACGTTCCCTGAAAGAAATATCTATAACAGTCCTTTTAAGAAATGAAATTGACAAGTTATGTATTTCGAAACAATAATTTTAACGCACTAATTTTAACACATTAATTTTAAAGTTTATTATTTTATATGCTGTATTGTATGATGGTTTGAAATATTCATAAAATACAAAAAATATTGTTTCGAATAAACATTTTAAAATGATATTAATAATTGTCTTATACGTTAAGGTAATAATTATATTTATTATAGAATTATGGATACTAAAATTTCTTTGGGTTTTCATTCTCATTTACATTACACAATTCAGTGAGATAGAAATATCTAGTTTTCAGCGTAATATTACCCAGCGGAAAATCTACTGTTCACGTCTACACAAAATTGAGTGATTTCTTTTGCCTTCCAGAAGCGACATTCTGTACTCCCTGAATACAAACTCCTTCCTAGCCGATCGGCTATCAGGGCCTGATCTTCCTCTGGATTCTACAGCTTTCGTGGAACAAAATACATCCCGGTCAGATCAGACTTCTACCGAGAACTACGCATGCGAAGTGAACACAAAATATGGATCTCCATTACGGGCTAAGAACTTAGCTGGAGTGTGGCGAATCCTCGTCAGCCTTCCCGGAAGATTCTCTCAACCCGTCAGACTGGAAGTCTGCAAGTGAGTCATTTAACGATTGAATGTTATTTTGCAAATAGGGCAAATCGATGAAACATCGCTGGATATTTCGATTTGTCCATTATGTTCTCCCTGTTTGTTTTCTCATAACGGTAACTAACAATAGTCAACATTTTTATCCGTTACTTTCAAACGAAAATCAAATACTACTTGAGTTGAGAGGGGTCACATTATTTAATAATCCCTTATAGCAGGGTTCCTCAAATTATTTTGATTGAGGAACTAGTGGAATAGGGAAGGCATATGGGGAAGTTGTAATACCCCTCATAAGTATCGCTGTTTATCTGAGTTATATACATAAAGATTGATGTATTAATTTTGCAATATGAGTTAAAAGGAAGAACCCTTCACTTAAAACGTTTTTTGCTACGTCCCTGCACGAAATTTTCTCCAAGGACGGTTTTAAGGCAATTTTCAGAGGCTGGAGCAGCAATTTTCAGGGGCAACATTTTGACACGTAATGGCATAAGGCATTTTTTTCTTCTTTTCACTACAGCCTAGAACAAGCCAGGGCCGTTCCAACAAGTTTTTTTCATTACAGTCTGTCAGAGGCTATGTGTTTCCAGCTGGTAACCTTTAATGTTTTTAAGTCTTCCTCAGCATCACCAAACCATTTGAATAGAGGTTTTCCTTGTTTCCTAGTGCCTCCAGGTTTGTTGAGAAGTAATAGCTTAGTGATATCGTTATCCTGTGATCTAAATAATTGACCAAGGTACCTTATTCGGTTTTATTTGATAATTTTCACAGTGCCTGTTTATATCCATTATAAATTTCACGAGTACGAAGAATTCATGAGAAGTTATTTTCTTGAACAATACCAAAAAGTTTCAGTAGTCTTTTGGGGGGTATGCTTACTCAATGTCCAGCTTTTGCTGCCATCGAGGACAAGTCGAATAAGTGTTTTATATTAAATAATTTTAACTCTATTGCTAAAGAGTCGTGATCTTAAATGGTTTTTTAAGCCAAAGTATTATTTGTTTGTCAGCATCAAGCGGTAATCAATTTCACAATTCAGTTCATTCCTGTTGGTGACAGTTGTTCCTAAATATTTAAACTAGGTAACTCTTTCGAGGGTGTGATAATTCACTACTAACGGCACATTATCAGTCTATTGCCACAAAATATTTCACTAAATGTAGTACTTTCAAGCTTGGAAGCTTGGAATATTATTTTACATTTCTTTAAATAAGATTAAATTGAAATGCCACCCTAGACAAATAACTTGAATTAGAATCCTTAAAAATACCAGCCTTCTGACCTTTTTTTTATTTGAGTGGGTCCTGTTCCCGCCCTTGTCACCTTTAAGTTTCCCGCACTGCCCACTAATGAGTTGCCGTTTCTGCTCTCCCCATGTTCTTCCGATTTTCCTGTTGAGCGTTGTCTTAAAGCTGTTAAATCTCTGGTTGATCTCCCTACCTATGCTTCTTTTCGGTGATAGCTTTTGTTACCTTCTGGCGAATTTTCGTACAGCTCGGCCATGCGCGGAGTTGAGTGAACAACATCATTTGGTCAAAAATTTTGGAATATATCCATGCCTTTTTTTTTTTTCAAAGAAGAAATTTATTCTGCTGATTTAGCCATTTTTATTTAATTCTGTTCTCGGATTCGTCTAGAGATGTCTTTGTTTACAGTTCTTCTATAATACCAGCAAGTCACGAATGTGAAAATAAAGTGCTAGTATGATTAAGCAAATATTGCAATCCTGCCCATTTATTTATTTATTTATTTTTTTGTTCTATGTTATTTATATTTATTTACTTTTGAAATAGCCATGGCCAGAATTTTAAGCCAAATGAATCTCCCCGAATCTTGCCCCTTTTACAACTCTGCCGAGTATGCCTGCCGCCTGCGTACATAAAAGAACAGCGGAAGGGTTTTGCAGTTCAGCAGCTTTTATCAAATTCAAAATTCAATTCACTGCTCTATCAGTTTTAGAACCAATTTCTGAAGAAGAAATTTCAGCCTCATGTGCCAAAAATGTTGAAATTCATGTAGACAAAACTTCTCGTCACAGGTCTAAGTCTACTGTCATTTTCTTTAGCTAAGAAACAATATTAAACCTATCTCGTGTAAGAAAATACCTCTAAAATCATCTGACGCTTCTTCTGTGGAATTTTTTGTATTCTTTTTGTTAAAACGAGCCTTAGGTGAACGCCCTCAAGCAGAGTGAACTTTAAGACCATATCGTCAACCTGTACGCTTTGAAAAATTAAAAAGTTCATTTTAAGTACTCCTGTTCCCAATGATTAATGCATGGATTTCTCATAACGATAGCACAACATTTTCAACCTGTTAAAGGCCTAATCACACTTAATCTAAACTAAAATAAATTAGTTGAAATTTTTCGTTATCACGCGAGAAATTCGAGCATTCTTCATCGAGGAAAAGAATCCTAAACTGAATCCGTTAATTTTTCAGCGTGACAAGGATATAACAAGGACATAACAAGTGACAAGGTCGTAAGAGTGGAATAAAATTGATATGAGGATACTAGGTGAAAGTTTACTTTCATGAAAAATTCTATCTTTAAGTAGAATCAAAGTAAATCGCAGCAAGAAATATTCCCTTTACTAGTATATAGCCCTTCATATGACGGGATCAGTAAAATTTTTAATTTTCCAGGATTGTAAAGTACCCTATGAGGCAGGTAAAGAAAAAAATGGTTTGTTTTTTGGCTGAGAATTATCTGGTACAAGCTCAATAAATTGCTTATCATCATACTACTCTAAAATATCCCGATACTGTGAATGCAGTTTAGAATCAAGTTGAATTCATTTAGTCAAACCGTGTGGTTATGTATAAAAAACAAACACACAAACATACAAACTTCTTAATTTTCAAAGATATATAACTTAAACGCTAGATATTTATTAGTCCATGAAATAGACTCCGAGACCTTTTTGAAAAGAATTTGTTGTTAATAACAGTGATAAAATTTTCATTGCAACAAAAAATAATCGATGATTAAATTTAAAGTTATCACATATGTACTTAATCTATCATTTAAACCAAACATAAAAGAGAATTATTTACGTAATATCTAAGTTCAGTGATAAAACTATGAAAATAATGCAGATGGTATTTAAATAATTTAAAATAAGAAATGATTAACTGAGATGGTTAAAGGAATGACGTCATAATGCTAGAAAAGAATGTTATTTTTACCTATTTATTATGTGATAAACTTAATCGCCGGGGAAAATACGGCTTGATATAATGATATTAAACGCTAGATCAGTAAAATTTTAAATTTTCCATAATTGTAAAGTACCCTATGAGGCAGAAAAAAATGGTTTGTTTTTTGGCTGAGAATTATCTGGTACACGTTCAATAATTTGCTTATCTTCATACTCCTCTAAAGTCTCCCGATACTGTGAATGCAGTTTAGAATCACGTTGAATTCATTTAGAAAGGTAATTCGACGGTTTCTTAGCTACGTCAAAATTATCGTTAAAATTCTAATGGAAGTAATTAATGGAAGTAAAGGAAAGAAACTATCATTTCCATTACACCCTGGGGGTATATAGAATTTGTTGTTAATATCGGCAATAAAATTTTCATTGCAACAAAAAATAATCGACGATTCAATTTAAAATTATTACATGTGTACCTAATCTTATATATAAGCCAAAAATGAAAGAAAATTATTTACGTAATACCTAAGTTCAGTGATAAAAAGTATGAATATAATGCAAACGATATTTAAATAATTTAAAATAAGAAATGATTAAATGAGAAGGAATGATGTCATAATGCTAGGGAAAAAATGTAATTTTTCCTATTTATTATGTGATAAATGTAATTGCTTGCTCTTAACCGGGGAAAATAGGGCTCGAAATAATGGCATTAAACGCTCGAAAAGGGGGGAAGGTTTAGATATGGAACGTATTAAAAAGACGACAGTATTTTTTTGCTGTGATATGAAGCATATTTATACCAATTTATTTTAGAATCGGATCGATAGTTTAGGATAAGATAAACTTTACTGGCTTTGAATTTTGCTAACCCTAACACATCAAGATTCGTATATGGATGCCCCCATCCATTCCAGGTCCAACCGCTTCATAATTTCGGGGACAGACGGACAGATAACTTAAGCTATTATTATTTAGGGGATTAATCAAATCGCGGCCGTTGTAACTATTGACATCAATGTAACGTTATTATCAGTTGCTTAACGTTATTTTTCTTTATCTATTCAAAATATTTTACAAATTTTCAGGTCTCTGGGAGATGCCTGCAACTACGCAGATTCTCAAGTAAAGACCACATGTGTACAGAAATTCAGCCTACAACGTCTTCTGACTTGGAGTCCAGACAGAGGCATCTATTCAGACGTCTATAAGTTCCCCGTAGCCTGTTCTTGCCAGATACTAGACAAGGTGGAAGCTTAGAACGATAACAATAACTAACTTTTGTTCAGGAAATTCAAAGTTAGATGTTGTAGCAGTTAAAACAGCAAATATTTATTAAAATAACTAATTACCTAGACCGATTTACGTATATACCCATCTGAAATATTCAGATCTAGAAATAATTATATTATTGTCATTCTAAACTGTTACAAAAGAAATTCGCAGTAATAAGGTCTTTTGTTAGTTTAAAGAACAGAACGAAATGAGAATTAGTTAACACTAATCTTTTTTCCAGTACCCAGCTGAGGGAAATCAATCTTTTCGAAGACTTCATTTTGGGAACAGAAATACCTAAAGTGAGAACAATGTTCATTTCACGTGTAAAAAAAGCTCTTAAAACTAAATGAAATTATCTCTTATGGCATCACTTTGCTACATATAGACAGAATGAACAAATTTTTGTCAGGATTTCGACACATTAGAGGATAAATTGTTTTCTAGTATTTCACTGTGTCACTGCCAAAGAATCTTTTCTCTGCCATGCAGTTGTTCCTCTTTTGTAAAATTAGTTTAAGGAAAATCCAATGGTCAGCTAAAACTTCTTGAAATAGATAGTTGAATAAGCTAAGTAAATACATTGTAGTTGAGGGCTGATAACTCTTACTTTGTAATTGTTGGTTCATCAGTTAATACAGAATTTTCCTTTCTGTACATTCTCGAAGTTTATATTTGGTAAATGAAAATATTCTTACCATTTACTTACAAATAATCAAGCAAGCCAACAAACAAAGAGTATATTCCTTTGGAAAGGAATATTATCTGAAAAATCAAATTTAAATTAAAAGGTTTGATACAATTTTAATAAATTAAAACCTTTATTGTGAAAACAATGAAAGAAATTAGGGAGAGTATAATCTGCCATATTTAGACTGTAGGATAGAATGTTTTGGTAGTCGAATCACAAATTTCTGATTTTGAACCATTATAAAATAAGGTTTTAAAAAAAGGTTATATTGTAGTCTCCATTTTCTCAGAACAGTGACGTAGCGGGAAGAGGAGGGGTGTAAAATTTTATCCCCCCTAAGGATTAATTGCTACATCAGCATTTTTGCTGTCTTTTATTGCTCAGGAATGAACAAAAAATAAAAACAATATATGCATCAAGCATCACAACAGTAAAAAATTGTCCTTTAACCTAGTAAGGAAAAAAGGATTTTCTTTGGGTAAATTCTATGAAAATGCTGAAATCTACCCATATTAATACTTACTTTTTATGTACAATTTCACGGCAGACATTTTTCAAACAACAAAAAACAACTTTTAACTGTAATTACTGAACTAAACTATAAAAATTAGGAAATCTGAAAACAATATTGACGAGATACATAAGAACAATTGGGTACATGAAATATCATTATTGAAATGTACTTGAAGATTAATATTTTGTTTATAGAACATATATACAAAATTAGAATTATAAGTGCAGGCAATATCTAACACAATCTATTCAGTTTCCATGACCATATCGTTTCTCATAAGTTTTTGTTTTAAAGTAAGAAATATGTCTTCAAGCTTCCTGTATTTTCTTGTATAATGTAAATTTATCATGTGTGAAGAGCTATCTCCCCCGATTCAAATTAATAAAATCTGCCGAGTTATATATACTACACTATATCTGAGAGATTAGTAAACTTATCAAAGTGTTAGGGGAAATTTTTAGGGAAGATTTACCCTACAGCAGATTTTTCCAATCTGTGGTACTCAAAAAAATAATCAATAATGGCAGATAAAAAATTTATAAAAAATTAAATAAAATAATATAGAAACGTTTTTTTCTATAGTTCATAAAAACTATTTTAATTGATAATATCATACAGCAAAGTTGTTAATACGTACAGTCAAAGGTAAAAAATCCGGCAATCAATATCGTGTTTTTTTTTATTATTTATTTTTTAAGAGCACTTTTTGAATTTAGCTGTCGGCTATCAGTAACTTGAGATGTCGCCATTTATAATTTTAAGTTTTTATAAAAACCATTTATTAGTAATCGAAATATGACAAAATTGTAAATAAATATGAAATTTTGAAAACACACACACACACACACACACACACACACACACACACACACACACACACACATATATATATATATATATATATATATATATATATATATATAAATTATTAAAAAGAAAAAATTATTTTAAAAATACTTCACGCCACCAAGCGTATAGTCATCCCAAACGTAATTAGATTAAATTAAAATTCCCACATCGCCCGTACGGGGATTCGATACCGGGTCTTCTCGTACCGAAGCCCGTTGTGCCAACCACTGCGCCACAGATACGTTGGTAGCGAATGGTTTCAAGCAGAATTATTATAATCTCAATAATCGAGCAATTCTGGACTTTCAATAAAAAAAACATGTTCTATCGATTTAAATTGTGAATCTAAACCATTCTCGAATCAACTTAATTATATACACAAAATTTCATTAAAATCAGCTCATCCGTTTAGGTGGAGTTCTATTACAAACACACGAACAGAAGAATTATATATATAAATGTAACAGTGAGTTTATAAATCGACATGGGGTTTAGGTGTGTTTCAATGCAATTTGTGTCATTTTGTGATATGAATCCATGGTCACCCTATAAAATGATTATGCAAATAAATAAACACACACGTAATAACAAATTTCATGAAATACAATCATTTTTACAAAGTGGTAAATTTAGCATGATGTACAGTCAAAAGGTACGTGAGCCAAAAAAAGGTTGGGTAACGCTGATCTAAACAGTAAGAGCAGGTGTTCCAGAGTTTGAGAGAATTAACTCTTCGGCGAAAATGGGTGGAAACCGATTAATTATGTATATAAGGATAGCTGCATTATTAATTTGGACTTAAGAGTTGAAGGGAGATAACCTCACCCATGGAAAATGTCTCGCTACGCCCCTTGTTCAGAGAATGAAAAAAAAATCATATTTAAATATACATGCTAATTTTTCGAAATAAAGTATAAACAAACTTACAGAAAAATAGCAGAACGATCATCAACATAGTAAGTCGGACTTGTATTTTTACAGTTTCAAACTCAGTTATGTATAGTCTAATTTTCTTGTAAAATTAAGTACGCAGAAATTTCCGAATTTCTTTTGCTGAAATATTCAATCTTATGCTCAAAAATAAATCAATGGCTGAAATATCCAGTTTCATACACTTGTTGAGCATATCAATCATAGGGGACTACTTAAGAATTGGGTTCCCCTTGGCAATTTGAAGAAAATATTGGCGATATTTACTAAAACACAAAGGTAATCCATCCAAACATTGTATTTCTTGCTTTTTCTGGTGACTTTAATTAATGCACATTTCACCATCGTAATATAATTACATACTCTTACTTAATTAAAGAAAACGACTTGAAAACCGGATATTTACATTTATGGGTAATTAATCGCTTAACAGTTTACAAACGCAACAGCTCCAAATTATTAAAAATTAACCATAGTGAGCCATTAATGGTTTGTTATATCTAACTTTTTTAAGGGTACTACTGAAGAACATGGTGCCCTTTGGCTAATTTGGTGAAATTATTGGCGATGTTTACTAAAACACAAAGTTATTGCATCCGAACAACAATGTATCCCTTGCTATTTGGGCGACTTTAATTGATGTAGGTTGCGCCATTGTAATAGAATTATATACATTTTCTAAATTAACCAAAACCACCGAGAAATCGGGCACTTACATTTATGGGCAATTAATCCTTAACAGTTTACAAATCCAACAGCTCCAAGTTAATAAAAATTAGCCATAGTGAACCTATAATGGTTCATTACATCTAATAATTTTAAGCATTACGCGCATTTAATATAAATGAAACGGGTTCCACAAGAAGAGCTGGATACAAGTATAATATAAATTAAAATATAAATACTGATTGTTTGGACATGGCGAGATCAGGGAAAAGTGTTAGGTTACTATACTCAGATCTTTATCACCAAGTTGGCGGGGGCACCTGTTCTTCAGTCAAGCATTTTTTAATGTATGCCCTTTTAATATATAAGAAAAGAGTTACATAAGGAAAGCTGGATGCAAATATATAAATTATAATAAAGATACAGATTGTTTGTACACGGTGAGATCAGGAGAAAATATTAGGCGACCATACTTAAACCATTATCGCCAAGTTGGCGGGGAAACCCAGTTTCTTAAGCCCAATCATAGATTAATCTACAAGATCAGCTGCTTTAAAATATTATAACTACAAGATTAACAAATGCACTTCAAGGCTGCATATCCTTAATTTACTTCAACTTTTCCCAGCTTCATTATATTTAATTAAATTCTTACTTCACCGACTTAATCGATTTTAATTCCTATAATATATACACTAACATAAAATTTAGATATTTCCTTGACTTAATATTAACAGCTTCCTTAAAAATAAATTTAATTAAATTACTGAATTGTAAATGCATTTCGTATTTCTCGAAACGTGTGAAAAGCGGTACAATTCCAAACAGCACGTTTTATTTAGTGTGTTTATTTGAATCTTTCCCATAACATGTCATAAAAGAATGTTATACCAAGAGTTGGTTCATCACCTTTAAATTTAGACGGGAAAACAGGCAAGAAAAGATCTTGTTTTAAATATGTAGTTTACGTAAATTTACTGATTCTGCTATCAGTAGAATCGAAAGGACATTACCCATTTACATTACTTTGAAAATTCATCATGTTCATATACGGGTGCATTGTATCAAATGTATTATGTTGCGATTTGTTGATCTGAATAAAATATCAAAACCTTGCAAGTTTCTTTTCGTTTTATTTGACTTAAACATTGTTATTTCTATTATTTGTCATAATATTTAAGTCTATCAGTTTCAAATATTACCTAGTAAGACATTCACCGTGTGAGATCACTGCTATACTGACTGAATGCTGCTTTCAATGTCATTTTTTTTCTGATTTACTGATTTGTAGATGCAACTTTGCTTTTGCTACTGCTGAGAAGGTCCGAGAGTGGGCATCTTGAACATAGTTAACAAACCAAAATAGACGTACAAGTAACGCAATCGAGTAACCTAATAATATACTTCACGCGTCTTTGTCTCTTGACGAGGAACTCCTTAAAGTCTGCAGTAGCATATGAAATGAATGACGACTCCAACTCAACTCGTCATTGTATGTCGAGGAGTTAATTAGTTAAAGGTTATTTAAGCGACATTTGGTGCTATATGTTTCCTATTTCTATCATAAACTCTCGATTACATTTATGAGTTTTTTTTAAAATCCTGAAGGAAAAATTACATTAAGGCTCACTACTTATATCTAAAAATATTTAGGTCGAATACTGTTGCCTGACAACTTTTAAAAACTGACATCAGTAAAAATTTTTGGTTGGAACATCGGTTGGTTAGTTGGTTGATATTGAGAGCCGATTTCACCAAAGTCGTTTAATTGCTAACCGCGATTAATATATTCTTAAAAGCAGAATTGCGTCCCACCATTGGTTGTCGTCATGGCTTAAACTACGACTTTGGTTTGGTTAGGAGCGCTAAGGTCTACCTTTTTGCAACACGACGGCTAATGAGACCGGGACCTACTGCTTAAAGCCGATTCCGAACGGCTACGAACATCCATGCCATAGTGGGATTCGAACCCACGAACTCCGGTACCGACGATCAGCGCCCTAACCAATCAGCCAGCATTCGGCCTATGACTTTGGTGAAACCAACAAGTAATTGCAATTAACTGTTTTTTTCCTATCCCAGGAAAATTGTAAATAAAATATTTATGCATTAATTATATGTACTAAGACATCAGTTAATTCTGTCAATTAAATTTGATTCCAGAAAATCACAAAATTAACTTGTTTCAAACTGAATATTTATCAGATAAGAGGAGAGAAAGACCATTATACCGATTCATAACGATCATACCTATTGGAATTTTAATAAATAAGATTAATTTATTTTCATTTGTGTGATCCTTTATTTTTTAAACTCGTTCGTAACTAACTGCCAACATAAATATGCAATGTGGCGTGCGGTGTATATGTGCAGGGTGTGCACTGCACACCCTGGCAAAATTATGAAGGACAATACTTTGCTGCACCTATGTCTACCTATCTTTATATGGTATATAATAAATATTATTTATAATATATTCAAATACTATGTTGATTTGCTTGCTTGTATTCCCGCACTGCATGCGGTACTAGGTGCTGCACTACGTAGCGCGTTCAAAAGCAAACAAACATAAGAAATTTTTATGTGTACGCACTGCGCACTAATAGAAAATCACGCTTTATATGTATGGGCTACTGGAGAAGCATAGCATACTATAGCACTGAGGCAAGTGCAGCTATTTTTCCTGCACTTGGCATTCAGAATCATCCGAAGGTACGGTTTATTAAGCGTTGTATTAGAGCGAGGATTTACGTGCTGAAGCGCTTTTGGTTTTTTAACTGACCATACGATTTTGCAGACGGTTAATGCTTAAATGTATATATTGTAAGATTTTGTCTTCATGGAAATATAAAAAAAGTATTTCATCAATATAAAGGGAAATGTTTTAGTATGGTAAAGTAATTTCGCTGACGTATTATATTTATGAAATAATTCGCTGAAAAACAATGTTGTTTTGTTTTAAAGAAACGAATTTTAACAGAACAGTCCAAATTTTACCATTCATTGTGTCTTACAGACAGTACATAAGTTATATCTGTAACACCATATCCCTGGTTTTGTTTTTAAAAATTATCAAGATGTTTTTCGCAGACTATATGATTTCCAAATGTTAAAAACAATTAATAAATATAATTTAATCCAATGACCTAACAAAAAACAGTTCGTACTATTGTGCCAGAGTGTAGTGAAATCCTCTGCTCGTGGAAACGACGTTCGGTTTGTCGGCACCCATGAGCATCCGGATGAGGCTGGAGTCCCGAGCGGCGGGCGCCATGTGGGGCTACGTTTCCTGAACATATAAGTTTTTCGTGGAGGCCCGAAGCGTTGCTTTTTCGACGCCGATATGACACCATACAACAAAAGACGTGATTTTTGCTTCAGTGCTAGTAGAATTCTCATAAGTTTAGCTGTTTTTATAGTTATAACTCGACTACTCGTAGGTAAATATTTTATTTATTGTATCCTTTAAATTTATATTCAAAATAAATAATCCGTTTCAGAATGGAGAACTCAGATGTCTCAATAATTAAAGATTTATTGGAAAATCAATGTTCTCTGCACACCCTGCATGAAAACCTATTGCACGCCACTGTCTGCAGTGGTCGCTCCAGCGATGCCAAATGTATATTTTTTTTTACCACAGAAGGATATTCATACGTACATCTTTTTATCAAATATGTAAACTTCTGCTGAAATTTAAAAAAATTCCAGTTTTCACAAAAAATTAAAGGGAAGAATTCATTGTTCTTTTTTCAAAATTTTCCTTTTCACGGTAATTGAAAAACGTAACAAACTTTGGTCTATCCATAAATCCGTAAAGTAACCCAAAACCGTAAATTTTGAGGATAATCCGCAAAAGTTGTCAAATGTGCACACACTCTCGATTGTATTTATAAGTTTTTTGAATTACCGAGAGAAAAACTACATTAATGCTCGTTGCTTGTGCTTAAAATTATTCGGTTCGAAGACTGTCACTAGCAATAATAATGCTCCTTTCTTTGAGCCAGATACAATTATTCTGTTTTACAATTTACCAGACTAACAGTCTTTCCTTTTTTTTTTTTACTTCGGTCCAATAATTATCAAAAGTTTTGCAGAGCCCTTCATTTCTACAGAATAAAATCTACGATGACTTAATACAAATGTCTTCAACCGAGGAAACCTAGGGCATCCCATCCTGGAACTTTAACAGAAGTTCAGGAGGGGAAATACTATTTTCTTAATCAAAGCAATCATATTTTAGTAAAAATTTAATTTGTATTAAAGATCGAAACCTTAAAGGCGGTTGGCTTGTAAAAGTAAATATGGATAAATATTTTATTAATAAAATAAAATCTTGTTGTTTCTAATACCACCTGAAAGGGCCAATCACGTGGTCAGATGCCATACGAATTAAGGCGAAGGAATGTGCCTTTCGTTTGACGAGCACCTCTAGGGTGAAAGAACGTCTTGGCTCAAGTGGGTCCTCGTACTTTAAAAGCACGGATCATGCAGAAGAACCTCAGTGTCACGACCGCGAAGTTTAAGTTTGCCGTTTGGCAACGACGAAAGAGATTTTGTGTTTTTGTTTTTTAGAATAAACCTTTGATGTGTATGGAAGGATGCGATGAATTGAGAACGCATCAAAACATTCCACCTTTTGATTTAGATGATTTCGATTATGAATGAAAGGTAGATTTAGTTTTTTTAAATGTTTTGTGTAGTATTCGTGTTCGTTAAAATAAATTGTGATGTGTAAAAATAATAATGTTACGTTGGCCTAGTGTTTGAGAAAGAAATTAAAACTCATTAAGAAACACATGAAAAATAGGTCTTAATTAAATTATTTTATAAATTTAGATAAATGCCTAAGGAATACAAATAGTTGAATCAACTTATCATTTGTAAATCGAAGACTGCTCTCGAGTCGACGTCGATTCTAAGAAAATGGCTAAGCTTTCTTTGATAAGGGTTCTCCCACAAAACCGTGGATGCCAGTCTTTTTTCTCTCTTTCTTCTGGTCACATCCTTGTCCCTCAAAAAATTTCCGACTCTCCGCGGAGACAAAAAAAAAAAAAAAAAAAAAAAAAAAAAAAAAAAGAGTCCACTCCAGAACGGCGAGGGGTGGGTGGGTCATTCCCCAAACGAACGGACACCTCTATTGGCTGGGAGAAGTCCGAAGTCTCTCTGCATTCAAACCGGTCCTGCCCCGGCATGTCCCCGTCGAAGACCCACAGGGACCTGAACCGAATGCAACTTATTGTTACATGGTGTTACGAACTTTTGAATTTATTTGACAACTTTCGACATAAATAAACTAGAACACCCAGGCTTGGATTGCCTTACCCAGAGTTTGAGAACTTGGAGGACATTGTGACCACGAACATGTTTTACATGCTCCAGTCAGCATTAACGAACATGACGGATCTTAGGCCAGATCCAGTCCCGAACCCGCACTTACGAGATCTTTGCCTTTGTCGACTGTAAAAGTCACGTGTTTGAAATACATTAATGCAACTTGTGCCAACGAAGATGCCAACTTGTCTGAATCACCTAAGATAAAGCCGACCCCTTGAGTTGGTGCATTTATCTCGTGTTTCCAAAACCAAAATAATATGTGTTTTGTGTATTATTCATGGAATATATTTTAGAAAATAAAATGCATTAGCTACCTTACCATTAAATATTTTAAGAAGTTTGTGTTGTGGTAAAATAAAGATGCAATAATAATTTTGTAAATTTGAGTACGATAATGATATTCTATATTATTCTCGATATAATTCTATATTATATATCTTCTATTCTTTGATATTTCATTTTTCTGCTGTTTGATCCAGAGGATCCCACAAGAAAACGATAATCTTTGGGATTCCGAAAGTGTAAAAGATGTCTTTAAAGAATTACGATCATGAGCTACATGGTACTTCAGTTTAACTTGTTCCTCATTCTTCTGGAAATAAATAGCGTTGGAATATTAAGGATCGTTTACTGTTCACTTTCAGTTGAAAGTAATGAACTGATACTTTAAACAGATTATAAAATCAAATGCAAAGCAAGTTGTTCGGCAGTCGAAGAAATTCAATTAAAAAAATGAATTATAGCGTGCTTTTTCATTTCGAATTTTGCTTTGCGCTAATTCGCAACCAGAGGAATTATTTCGCGCGTAACTTAATTTGAAAGCCTTCGTCCAACTGTGACTCTTGCGGAAAGCCGAGGAGGCGATACGACTTGTCGCCTGGTTGCTTCCTAATAAACAGTCTCCAAGCAGAGGAATTGCAATCCGAACCTCATTTCTCAATACATATTTTCACAAGAATCATTGAGAGAAGATAAACACTTATGCTTCATTATCGAAAAGATTAGAACTTAGAACTACCAATTCAGAGTTACGAAAGCAACAAATGTAAACCTCGTAGTACTACTTTTTTTTCTGCTTTGCTTACTTAATTTTATTCTTATAAAACTAGCATATAGCCCGTCATATGACGGGATCAGTAAAATTTTTAATTTTCCACAACTGAAAAGTACCCCATGAGACAGGTAGAAAAAATGGTTTGTTTTTTGGCTGAGAATTATCAGGTACACAATCAATAATTTGTTTATCTTCATACTCCTCTAGAGTCTCCCGATACTGTGATGCAGTTTAGAATAGTATTGAATTCATTTAGAAAGATAATTCAAAGGTTTCTTAGCTAAGTCAAAATTATCGTTAAAGTTCTTTCCAATTTTTTTTTTCCCACAATAATTAATGGAAGTAAAGGAAAGAAACTATAATGTCCATTACACCCTGGAGGTACATAGAATTTGTTGTTAATATCGGTGATAAAATTTTCATTGCAACAAAAAATAATCGATGATTCAATTTAAAATTATCACATATGTACTTAATCTTATATTTAATCCAAATATGAAAGAAAATTATTTCCGTAATACCTCATCAGTGATAAAAAATATGAATATAATGCAAACGATATTTAAATAATTTAAAATAAATGATTAAATGAGAAGGAATGACGTCATAATGCTAGGGGTAAAAATGTAATTTTTCCTATCTATTATGCGATGAATTTAATTGCCTGCTCTTAACCGGGGAAAATAGGGCTCGAAATAAGGGCATTAAGCACTCAAAAAGGGGTGGATTTCGAACGTTTTAAAAAGACGACAGTTTTTTTTTTTTTTTTTTTTTTTTTTTTTTTTTTTTTTTGCTGTGATATGAAGCATATTTATACCAATTTATTTTAGAATCGGATCGATAGTTTAGAAAATAAACTTTATTCGCTATGAATTTTGCTAACCCTAACTGATCAAGAATTCAATATGGTTGCCTCTACATATTCCAGGTCCAACCGCTTCATAAATTCGAGCCGAATGGTTAGGGCCTTCGGAACCGGAGTTCGTGGGTTCGAATCCCACTATGACATGGATGTTCGTAGCCGTTCGAAATCGGCTTTAAGCAGTAGGTCCCGGTTTCATTAGCCCTCGTGTTGCGAAAAGTAGACCGTAGCACTCCAAAATTAAATCATAAATTCGAGGACAGATGGACAGATAGCTTAGGCTATATTACATAGGGGATTCTTCAAACCCTAAATAAAAAATTCGTAAAAATCATAACAACTTGGATGCTTGGATTCCTTTAAAAAAATTATTCCTTTTATTTTTCTTTACATCTTAATTTCGAGTATCACAAAATACCATCTTTAACTTAACACAGCATTATTAAATTGTTTGCACCCTGCACTTTTATCTATATATCTTTTTTACTGTTCTGTCTAAACTCAAGCAACCTAATTAGTTAATTCTTACTTTCCCTCGATTTTTAACTCCTGTATCCATTCGTGGCTAATATCATTTCTATAACTCCTAGATATATCTAAATTAGAGGGCTTGGTCCAGGAAATTCAGACATCTTGACTTTCTGAGAGCTTCTTGGCATTCTGTTAGTAGAGTTGAGTCGAAAGACGTGTTACTTTGCTTCGTCACGCTGTAGTGAATTAGCATTCGTTGTGTATTTGTGGTTTTGTGCATTGGATAGTACCAGAGTGTACTGGATTATTCTACGTTATCTGTTCTGAACTAGATTGGTGTTTGTGGATTTAGGTGTGAACTTTTTGTTAATAAATCAGCGTTTCTTGCGTCTTCTCATCCCAACCCATTCAAATTACCGAACCCACGATAGTTGTGCCCAACAACATTAACATTTTCACAAGTGAACATTAGCGGATGATATCTCGGATGGAAGGGGAGGGATCAAATCACATTTATAAAAAAGAATAAAATAGAAAAATATTTTTAAGATATGAAAAGTTTTTTTTTTTTTTAAATCACCAGCTTTACTTCTTTAACCCTTTGCCTGTCCTGTACAGGATGTCCACATCTAATGCTTTATAGGCTTGTATATCACAGGTGATACACAATGAACTAGATTTTAATGAACTATATAATAATTTGGTATAGTGTCGTCTTAAATTTAGTTATATGTTTTAGTTAGGCGTAAGAAATTTAAAATTTAATATCTAATGTACATCATATAATTATTTTCTTGTATGGAGATAGCCAAAGGGTTAAAGACAAGCTCTCAACTTTATTAATATTATGAGTATGCTCTTTTGAACATTGCCTATACAGTAAAAACTGTTTCATTTACAGTTTTAACCTTTAAATGGTTTCACACAGGGCTTCGAACCGGAACTGAACCGAAAACCGGAAAAAACCGTTATTTTGGTCGGAACGAAAACCGGAACTGAACCAAAAAAAAATATCGGTTTATTTCGGTTCGATATATCTTTGAGTCATTTTGTTACTGTTACCAACTTATCAATATTTTCTAATTTAACGTCAACTTTATAATTACATATCCGCACTTGTATAAGATTGCAATGGTGGTTTTGGCAGCTCCAGCTACACAAGTTAGTGTTGAAAGAGCGTTTTCAGGTTTGAAATTTATTCTCCGAGACAACAAAAGTAATCTCAGTGAAACCACGTTAGAAGATATATTAATGATTACAGGCAATTTTCATATGTTAAACAAATAATATATTTTTTACATAATTATTGCAAGGCCAAGTGCACGATGTGAGAGTCAAACGACGGATGTGGGTAATCATGAACCTAGTTGTCAAATGCGATTTTGATAATGGATAACAATGTCAATGCTCGCCGCTCTTATCGTACCTGCTGTTTGTATCAATTCACATAGTATACCAATTAAAAAAAGAATAAAATCTTCTAAATTTTGATAGAATTACATTTTTTGTTTATGATAGAATTATATTTTTAGTACAAATAAGAATATACATAAAATGAAATTATTCATTTGGAACTGAAACTAAAACAGTTATTTTTGGCGGAGCGAAAACCGGAACTGAACCGATATTAAATTTTTAGTTGAACCGGAACGAAAACCGGAACAAAAAAAATTACGGTTCGAAGCCCTGGTTTCACAGGCTCCGTAGTTTTCACCCTTAAGCATTTCTACCACTCAAAACTGCAAATGTCTTTTGGGTTTTTGTAGTACTTTCTCACAGTTATAAAAGCAGTTTATTAAGTTTCAACTTATCATTTTAAAGACTAGGAGTCTAATAGACCAATGATCTTTAAGACTAACGGCGCACATTTGGAACTATATGATCTTGCGGAACCCTTATCCTTCCCATCAAAATTATGAGTAAATTAGATATGTTGCTAAAAGAAATGCTAAAAATTCCAATTTAAGAAAGTGGTAACCACCACCGTAAAAACGTATTTTTTAGATAGTAACAAAATATAGAAAAATTTTTTTTTAAATCGCTTTTATGTAACAAGAAAAAAGAAAATACACCAGAAAGAAAAATTTTTGTTTCAGATTTAATTATGCCTCTTGCAAATATATGGCGATGCTAGTTTAAAATCTCTGCAACTGGGATTCCAAATACTCGGAAATGCTTTTTTGCATTCTCTATTTGCTCTTATCTGTTTTCTATTATTGATTATTGTATTGCCACCGAAATTGAACCTATATACACAGATTTCTAGCTAGTCAGGAAGGCAGTTACAGGGTTCCCACTCTTTTTTCAGAAGAAAAATTAAGTACTTTCTAAGGAACCAAAGTAACTTTTTATAAGGACCTACTTGAAATACACGCCATAACGACATAAACCCTATTTCCTGAGGAACATATTTTAATGATTATGAACCAGACATGGCATGTTCAAGAAATGCCCTACAATATTTTAGAATTAAGTTTTAAAAAATGCCTAAAAGTTAACATAAGATAAATCTATTTGACAAAAACTAATTTTGTAAAATGTACATCTAAAGTTTTTTGAGTGATCAAACTAAAAATAAATTGTGAATAAAATACAATATTATAAACAGTACTTTCTGAGGGTTTAAACATGACTGATATATATATCTATATATATTTGTATATACTAGCTGATTACACCCAACATTGCCTGGGATAGAAGAAAGATTTAGAATTTTATATTACATCCAATCCAAAGAAAATTAAACTTTCATAACTGAAATATCTACAAAACCCCCACCCTCCATGCTCCGTTTAATTGAAATCTGCATGACTGCTAGCTATTAGAAAAGGACAGCTGACTTTATATTTAAACCTTTTCAGTATGCGAAAGATTGTTTGTCAAATAAGTTTTCATCACCATAAAAAATACTAATAAGCTAAAAGTATTTTCATAATTGTAAGGATATCAAGGAAATGAATTGGAAGGATTTTCTTAACTATTAATACTGCACTTCCAAGTTTCCATAAAATCCAGTTCGAAGACCAGTGTAATAGACCGCGCCACAGACACTGTGAGCTTATTTGAGTCAAAGATAGCGACGTTTTCTTTAATTTGCTTTCAAAGCCCACAGAAAAAAAGTAAATGGAAATAATTTTATTTCTCCGAAAATCTGGGGATGTTCGAAATCCCAAAGCACAAACACAACCACGTACACAATATACATTAGAACCTCAAAAATGGCATACTTGCCGAGTTTTATACATTGACAACAGTAAAACTTTCGGCTTTTTTTATGTAAGCATTCTGGCTGGTAGGTTGAATTTTAGTGGCACAAGAAAAGTTATTTGTAAATAATAAAACCTAAGTGTTCATTGAAAAAACATTACCCGATTTTTTTCAATAAAATTCGATTCTACACAATGTTAATCTTAATTTCAAACTTAATGTATTTAACAAAAGCAATGAAATAAAGGATGTTTAAATGATCAAACTATGATTTACTAAGCTTTAATTCTTTTAAAGAAATATATTTTTCAATATTCCAAATTTTTAAAATGTAACAAAAACATTTACATTCAAAACTAATCCAAAAATGCTACTATTTTTACCAATTTAATGACCAGAAATTTAATATCTTTAAAATATATTAAGCATATTTAGTTTTGTTTATCAATTATATAAATTTCTGCGTGAAATGAAAGATTTTTGAACTTTTGTATTAACCATAGTAAAAAAAAAAAATGTTTTTTTCCCCCTAAATTTTCAATTTTATAGTACCAAAAATAGTAAAAATTATGGGTCCATCGGTAAGTTCGTAAAACTAAACCCCCAAACCCGTAAATTTTACGGAAAATCTGTAAATGCTGGCAGGTATAAAATGGGTACTTGTAAAAGTTCAAACTGATTTATTCATATAAAAATGAACGCTACACAAGAAATAAGGTAAGTACATTTATTTATGTAGGAAACACTACGAAAACTGGAAAAAGCCACACAGAAAATTTACAAAATGTAGGAAAAAGGAAATTCAAAACAAATACTCAATATATTAAATTTAGATTACTATCATCATAGTAAACTCTTCAAATAAATAACATAAAAGTCCTTCATGTAACATGTGCAATGTGTGTTACAGATAGAACAATTGCAATAAACTAAAAGGAAAAAAATGCAGATTTATGTACAAGCTAAAATGACTTGAATATTATGTTGTATGGCAATTTTTTTCCTTACATTCACTATCACACATATTCATTTCAATAAAACTGAAAGATGTATTAATGAGTTACAAGTTTCTTGTATAGGTCAGTCATCTGAAGATTCTGTAATGGGAGGGGGGAGGTAAAACAAAAAGGAAGGAAACATTAAAATTTTAGAGAGGTACTTTAATGTACCTCCATGAGCTAACTACAAGGCAATGAAAATGGTATCACTGAAAACAGTGTCAAATGGAATGACTATGCTTTTTTTGCTGACAATGTCTTCACCAACAGGAGTGAAAAGGAAGAATTTGAAATGAGTAATTGGTCCCAACAAATTAACATTCTTAAAAGTATAAATTAAACAGGAAAGTTTGACTACTTTTTCCATGAAATCACAGGGTTCATACAGGAATATGAAAATAGAAGTTATGGATTTATTTTAAAGCCATTCAAAAAGAAGAAAAAAAAATTATGGTTGATTGAAACTTATTCAGATTTAATAATTTTGAATACCCTACCTAACTACAAAATTTTCGAGGAAATTGCTTTACTCCAATCAGTAAAATATGGAAATAACTAAGCTGAGAATTTAGAATAGACACATCAAGATAACTATTTCCCCTTATTACCAAGTGTAACTATGGCAACAATAGTTGAAGATTGACTTTTTTGTCCCACTCTTACTTTCTTAAGGTTTAGTTAAGAGCTCTAGTCTATTGTTTTGTAACACAAGGGCTTATGAGACTGAAACCTTCTGCTTAAAGCCAATTTCGAACATTCATGCCACCATCATACAGCTAACCCGTTATCTCCGGTTCCGAAGAGCAGCACCATACACCATTTTGCCTTTGTTCAGCTTCTTTTCTTTTGGAGTCACTATATTAAATCACGAGTTTGGAAAATACATTTTAAAAGTTTTTTCCATGTTATATTTTGCGAAAAATGGATTGAACTGATATAATTTTTTATTAAAGATAAGAATCTCAGCTTTTAAAAAATATTAAATAAAGCAAATGAATAAAAAAAAATTAAGTACAATGAAAAGTAGAAACCACGCTTTAAAATTAAAACAAGTATGTATTTGCCCAGATGATTTCAACTTTACTTTAAACTGCATATGAAAAATATTATAACAATTTCTAAAGTATCAAATCTGGCTTGAACCTAGTGATATATTTTAAAAAATTATATAGTAAAATTAAAAAATCCAAATCATGTAAAAATATTAAACAAGTGAAACACAAATATCTAAATGAATAATGTAATGAAAAAAATAAATACGCAAAGGAATCCAATCCTCAACTGGAGTGTTATAAATGTGCCTATATGTTTCCTAGACACTACCAACTCATGAATTAGGAGGCGAGGATATATGATCTTGTTGTGCTTATTCTAAATACACAGATTGTACCAATACATACACATTTCCAATTCTGTGTTACCAATGCCTGCACAGTGTTAAATCCTTTTCTAAAGGTTAAAATTGAAAGATGGAACATCCATTGATACATAAAATTAGCTTAGATTTAAGAAATTGTAAACCATTATAAAATTCACCTAAAATATATGCTGCAATAGAATGTCCT
Source organism: Pardosa pseudoannulata (assembly GCA_032207245.1). Taxonomy (NCBI): domain Eukaryota; kingdom Metazoa; phylum Arthropoda; class Arachnida; order Araneae; family Lycosidae; genus Pardosa; species Pardosa pseudoannulata. The sequence goes on along the minus strand of CM063508.1, from coordinate 31,361,311 downwards.
AAAAAGGCAAATCACATTACATCACTGAAATTTCATTATGTGACAGATCCTACAAGTCTCTGAAGATGGTATTTACTCCAACTTTCACTTTAAAGAAAAATTTAGGACCCAACATGAAAATGAGAGGCTTTACAGCCATTATTTTAAAAAAAGCCCCTTAAATAAAGAAGTTTTTAAGGCATGTATGAACCCTGTATCATACTACGTTTAACAAGGTCAGGATTAAAAGAAAAAAGTTTTTAACATGGCATTCTGAGCCACTGCATAGCAAAAGGAACAATACAGTCCAAATCACTCAGATGTAAAAATTTGGTTTAGAAGCAAATATACACGACAGCATAGATCACGGATGTAACTCAAATTTAAGAGAAAAACTGCTTGGATCTGAGAAACTAAGCTATCACGTAAAGAAAAATATTTTGTTCATATATATATTTATAACAAGTAGGCATTATAGAATTTTAAATACATTTAACATAGGGTCAAAAGCTCTTTCATCATAGTGATTCATTAGCAATCAACATTTTTATTGCTTACTATATCAGAAAAAAAATTTAAAGGGTAATAACAATATACTAACACAGAATACACCAAGAAGCTATAATTGAGCAATTTTGTTGACTGTCAACAATGCTTAACAGAAAAAATCCCCAATACTTCACAAAAAGATCTTTCGGAACCTCCAAAGAAAAGAAGAGAAAAATTTCATATATAGGCCATTTATTTTTAAAGTAATACAAGTCTAGAATTTTTAATCAGACATTCAAATATTTATCCTTAATTCAACATGCACTCACACTGAATTGATCAAGTTTCATTTGACCACAATACAACTGTGAGAAAGATCTAAAAGTAGTGTCAAACTTAAATTATATCTAAAATTCCATTTAATAATAATTTGGAAAAAAAAAAAAAAAGACTTGCACTAATTTAAAAATAAAGTTCATATAGATAACCAATAATTACAAAATATTTTGATTCAGCTGATACACATAAAATCAGACAAAAAAGTAGCGACATTGGAAATCCAATAAAAAACACAAGCGATGTTACAAGAAAAGTAGATTAATGTAGATTGAAGAAATAAAATCTATTTAAAAACTAGAACACTGTAAAAAAGCGAAGAGCATGAACTTACTATGGTAAGCAAAACAAAATCACACTGCAATAATCAATACAACAGAGTAGGCTTAAAACATCAGATCACTCAGGATTATCAGAATTAATAATTAATATAGAAATATGTATCAACTGGGAAGGGGAAAAAGATGCAAGTAAAATTAAGGTCACTTTTAAAACTTCATTTACTTAAAAAAAAAAATGTATATTAAAGAAACAGCATTGTTCTCATAAGAGTTACACTTATGAGAATTTGTTGTTAATAATGCAAGAAAGTTTTGCAGGGGTGTTTGTGGAGCAGATCTTCTTAAATTACTAGAAATATCTTTTAAATAAAGACATGCATTCAATTTCTCTTTTCAACTAATATGACAAGTCTACTCTCTAGTACATTGTATTTTTGTCCATGTTGAACGATGAAATCATATTTTTCACAACTTTAACCCTTAGTTGCTGTTACATAGTCTCATAGACACAATGACTTTTATCTCTAAGCATTTCTACCCTTTTACAGACGACCTTTTCATATCACTGCTTTCAATGTACTGTATTTTTTTTTAGATTCAGCATCTCATAGAACATGTCACATCAATTGAGAGATTATTTGACAATCTTAGAGAATATATAGTATTCTTAGATTTCATCTCATAGTAAACAGAAAATGGTAACTAATTTCTCCAGAAATATAGAGATGGTTAATGTAAAATTCCTGGAATTCTAGGGGTTTTATCTAGAGCACAAACACCCCGGGTGTCTAAAAAGGAAAAATTTATTACAATGCTAAACTAGTCAAAATTTGTCACAGTATTTCAAACCCTCTGCATAGAAATCTTCACACAGAAATTCTCATGAAAGTTGCATATGTTTGCTGAAGTTTTAAGTTACTGCATGAGCAGGCAAGTATCAAACTACATTCTGATCAATGTCAGCTTGCATAGAACATATGAATAAATGAAAAAGGGATACCCAAATTTTTTTTAAATAAAAAAAAAAATTGCATAGAAATACATGCTTATAAAAGAATTTTTAACACTAATTCTTTAATTTGTGTACAGTTTTCATTCATAGTAAAGATGAATACAATGAGACTGTGCATACAACACTTCCTATGCGACTTTATGAAATTAATAACCATCCAGTTTTAAGCATAACAACAAATAGTCCCACTCAATCTCTTACTGTGACTTAATAGTTTGCATAGTTTTAAAGTTGAATCCCAAATACAAATTCTTTATTCATACTCAAATTGAAAAAAGTTCTTTTCAATGTGTATCACATTGATTGGAAACTCATATCGGAACAAAATCCCTTCACCAAATAAACATAGTTAAGAGAGCACCATTCACCAATACTAAAGAAAAGCCAATTTTATTTCCTAATATCCCCATAAAAAATCAAAAATTTGGCACAATTATCAAACAATTCAAATTTTCCAGTACCCAACTGGTGGTTCCAAACTATATTCCTTAAAATAACAAAGACAATAAATAAAATTTAATTTCAAGTTTTTTAAGCCATGTTAGTAAATAACAGAAAAATTATTTACAGGGAACACCGGACCTTTAAAATGAGAGAATTAAACCAAAAATATGAAATTTTTTTTTTCTAAAAAAATTAGGTGTATGCTTCATTATTATCAAAAGACTTTAATAACATGATCATTTTACTACACTGAAACCTGTTTTATGTCAAAATCTTTATTTTAAACTTAAAAAAAAAAAATGCACTTAAATTTGACAAATTTTTTATTGAATTAGTAACTTTGAAATGTTTTAGGTACATTACTTTCATGTACTTTTTATTCAAAATTTTAGAAAGTGTCTATTAATGTGTTTGTAATAAAATATTTAGTCTGTTTTCTACGAATTCTAAAGATAAAATGAAAAATTAAAGCAACTTATTTGTATGCTCTGTACTAGGAGCATTTTTAAGGAATATTGTTGAAAGATTCAATTTTTATCAAATAACCTAGCATTTTAGTCAAAAATTATTTTTTAATAGATTTTAGTGTCTTATACATTCTATGTAACAACATTATACATTCTCATTAAAAGACAATCATTAAAAATTACTTTCAACATCATTTTATCCTTAAATAATGAAATAATTTCATGATAATTTTTTTTTACTCTGATTTCACTACAAGAAAGGTATTAAAATCAATTAAATTATAAAAGCCAAATAATCTTCATATACAACTACTCCATTTAAAAAAATTTTAATACAAGAGAGAGAAAACAAGTTTGAGAACCACTCTTTGGAAAGAAAATAAACATATTTTACCTCACCGAGCTCAACATTTAATGTTAACCTTTTCCAACCATGAGTATAATATGTACATACAACCTGTGCTTCTAAACAGCAAAGATCTGATGAGCGTATGATACAATATTTACAATTCACATAAACAAGATGTTATAGGCAAATAAATAACTCAAAATCAATTTGAATGAATCAGGGGAAATGGTGAAGACAAAACTGACAACATCTATACTTTCAAGATAGGTATTATCTTCCTTAAATGACTGAACAAGAAATCTTAAAACTATATGGTCATATATACATGAATGGTTGTGGAACAAAATTTATTAAGGGAAAAAAATAATAAGTACCATATTCCTCCAGAATGCATTTAGAAAAATTTAATTATGATCAAGTAATAAATGACATACATTTCTGCATCTGTATTATGCAAAGTTTAACATATTTAATCCAAAGAAGTGCAGATATAAATCTACTTCTCCTATAACAGAGAGATACAAAAATAACACTTGCTTTTCACACATTTTCACTCTGTAGGGTTGTACAATACCTATAGTTCGATTTTTTTTTTCTTTTAGAAGAGGCACTTCAAAGTCACGCATCCTTGTTTCCAAGTCATCAGCCACTGTTTTAGCAATTAGGAAACAGATGCATTTACTTTCATCAGTTAAGACGTGGGTTAGATTACTTTGCACTCAGACAATTTTTGTTACTTTGTTCTTAAGAGATAGTTATTTAACCCTTTATAGTCACACACTTTAAATGCACTTCTTGCAGGGTCAAACAAATTTTTCTGAAAACAGCAATAGGTACTATAGTGTTAAGTATAATGTAGTTAATTAAAAAATATATTTAATGGAATTCACCTTAATTTTATCAGATATAAACATGAATCATTAATTAAGGTAAGAGTGTATATCTCTATCCCTGCATAACATTTAAAGTTATTTATTGCAATTTCTGATAACATAGATATTGAAATTATATTCAGTCATCATGGGATAATATTTTTACATGCTTTTGATTCTTTTAATTCATCTTATAACAATTTTGTTATACTTACTCCTACTGTTAGAAAACAGTTTGCAATAATATACAGCTACTTTAGTAGTATTTATTAACTATTTTTAAAATATATATGTTAGGACTATTAAAGTTATATATTTTTGTCTTATATTATTAATTTCCTATTTACTGTGTATTGAATAAAAAATTTCAAACGCTCAAAAATTGTTTAGTAATAAAAGAAAAACTGAATCAATTTAATTTATATTTTGCAAGATTGAACGAATAAAAAAGTATTTTAAATTGTTCTTTGATCCATATTTAAAGTAGTAAGACCCTTGAAAAAATACACAGAGTAAGAAAATAGAAGTCTTTCCTCAGAGTTACTTACGACTGAGCTAAGAAAAAAATTCTGATCTTGAAGTGCCTACTCTAAAGAAACACTGATTCATTCTTTAATCAAATAATAAGAATTTTTTTTTGGTGATTACCATAAAAACATAAAGAATACCTATTTTCTGCCAGCAATTGGCACACATAACATTAATGAACACACATAGGATAAACATTTCAAACATGCATTTAAAAACAGTAGAGTACCCATTATATAAACATTACAACAAATTCTACAACAGAACTATTTTGAAAACGAAACCTGAACAGATTATTAAAACTAATGAAATAAAATATACAAAAGTATTTAAAAACAAATTATCACAAAAACAAAACCTTCAGATTTAATTAACCAAACAAAGAAAAAAAATTGATATTTTCCCCATATTTTCCACCAATTTTTCTCTTAATATGAATAATAAATCTCAGCAAAATGTTAATTACAAAAATCGTTAATTTTACAATAAACTGACATTAGCAAAACACTATGTGTTTCAAACTATGACCTTTAAAATAACTTTTAACTCTGGAAAAATGTTATAAACATTTTCATCAAAAATCATGATTTAACAAGAATTAACACTCTTTGAATGTACCTTCATTAATAATGACAATGTAATAATGCACAGGAAATGTGAACAAACTAAAATCACACAATGTAAAAATGAGGGATTCATTCCTGAGATGAAACATGACAGGCATTGGAACACTGCAGTTCCAATTAAGCTGATTTAAAATGAATTTTAAACAAGTGTTATTCTATTGATTAATAGTTTATTCACAATTATTTCAAAATTTGAATATATTTGACTAATGATTTCCAATACATATATATATATATATATATATATATATATATATATATATATATATATATATATATATATATAAATTTATATATATATACATGCATATATATTATTTCTTGGTAAAATCATTAGTTAAGTATTGTTTTAATTTCAGAACATTGGCCAATAAATGGTTAAGGAAGGAGTGAAATGATGCTCTATTAACATCTAGGATGAATAAAAAAAGTACACAAAATGAACTTCAAACACAACAAAAATCATATAAAAATATAGTTAAAAAAATGAAACATTGCACATACAGTATCTGTATAACCACAGGCAAAAGGGGGGGAAATCGCTGCAATTCCTCTTTATCAAAAGATGATTGTCCGACATTTTTAAAGCACACAATATTCTCAACACCTTTAAAATCAGAAAATTTCAGTTCACAAGCAAATGAACAAAAGAGAGGGTAAAATTCAATATGCTTCAATGGGAAAAATTTAGAGAACTTTGTTATTCGTCACTATTCAAGAACATTTCAAACAGCTTTACACACTACAAGATTTTTCAGCAAAAGCAATGACAATAACACAAGAAACCTAAATATCAGTCACAAGCAGTTTATTTTGTTCAATTCCTAGATATATTGGATAAGTGCAGAACCTAGAGATACAGATCCCTGCTTCATAATCATTTCTAATAAAGCATTAATTGTTGGCCTTTGACGAACTCTAAAACCAATGAATACTGTTAAACAGTAGTCATACTAATGAACCAGATATTGTACAAAAATATAATGGCCACATATCCAGACTGATTCCATTGAATATTACCCCAAAAAGCATTTACAATTGTTTCCCAGAATTTGATAACATATCTTCCAAGTCACTATTTTCATATAGAGGAAAAAATAAAATAAAATTCTGAATCAAGAAACAAAAGTTACCCATTCTTTTGTTCCACATTTAACTGGTTTGTACACACAAAATCTCCTAAAATAAGTTAAAACAGGTTGCATCAAAAGAATATACAACACTAATAGAAAATTTACAACCTAGCTAAGTCCTTATATACATATACAGCCAACCTGACGATTGTAGGTTTTGCATAAGTCTACTGCATGGAAAAATCATGTATGGACAGATCTCCCTTTAACAATATTTATACCTTTATTTTCCCCCATTGTGTTAAAATCACCCTGCATCTACATTTTAAAAATAAGAACACAGCGAGAATATACAGGTCTTTTTCCTCCATTTTGGCTACATTTTACAGATGTAATTAGAAAATACAATAAAAAGTAGCACCCCAAAAGTGCTACGTCTATGATTTTAAGCAAATTTTATGTATTGGGACTTTGCTTCGATTCCGACTCAGTGTGTTCCATTTCAGACTTACAACTAGATTCTGCATTTGTTAATTCTGATTTTTCTTCACAAACAATGTCCGTGGAACTATCAAGGAGAGGAATAAAAGGGGAATCACAATCAGATGAATAATCTGTGGGTGTACTGCAACGCTCTTCATCATCTGCATTGGTCCTATTTTCTTTATAAACTTCTGCACCAGTGAAGACATAACGACTGGGAGGAAAATACAGATAACTTTGATCTGAAAAAGAAAGATTATCAAATACAGCATTTACAAGAAAACTGTGGAAGCATTCAATTTTAACCTTCTTACTACAAGTGGGATCACTGCTATCACAAAACCTTACTGCTCACCAACAGGACTGGGATTCATGCTTCTCTACATTACAATTTCTCTCTCACACACACACGCCTACACACTTTACCCATAACTATAATATATAGGTAATTTTTATATGTATATTATAAAATATTCCTGTATACAAGGCTGGAGCTGGTAGATTTGTAGAGGGTGCTTGCACATGATCAACCAATTAATTTTTTTTTTTTTTAAATTAGGATTTTATTGAATACATTCAGTGAAAAAAAATCTAAACTTTTTCCTTTTTGCCTCTGGGAATGATTGTTGTCATTAACTATCGTTAGAGTTTTATAAATACTTAACATTAAAACAAAACTTTTTCAAAAATTCATTTTAAAAAGAATTTTACAAAAATGTAACCTAAAAATAAAAATATCCTAACAGTTTTATAATAACAGGTAACATGCAAGTTATGCAAGCATAATTTTGTTACCAAATTATACTGTCTCCCAATCTCTTGAGAAAGGATTATTAGCAACTGAAAAGAAATGTGAAAATCTGGATTTACCACATATAGTGAATGAACTAGCACAGCAGTTCTTAAACTTTTTTTTAGCTCCCAGTAATCCTAGCAAACAAGCAACAGAGTGTCATATTATCGACTTTGAGAACTGCAGAGGTAGCTGATCAGTTAAACCTCATGAAAAATACAATGAAAATTCATAGTACATTGCAACAGAGTGGCACAGTAAAAGGAAAAACAACTTAAATTTTAATTTTTAAGTATCTTCATACTGTCTTTGATAATTTCTACTCTTCTAATTGACAATGCACCCCTTGGTATACACCTATGACACTCCAGTTTGCTACAATACCTAGTTTGAGAACTGCAGAATTATTAAATAAGATAAGTACAGTTTAAGGGTGCAATGTGTTTTATTGCATATAAATATTGATAAATTTCAAATTAGTATATGGTGTATACATATATTTTCTACTTTTTATCCCAAGTCAAATATATAGAGCTATCATATAAACAATATAGTATGTTTCTATGCATTGGGCAAAGTTACAAATGTACAAAATCTATATTATATTGATAGAGGGCAGCCAAATACTACCTTGCATGCAGACATCTAATAACCCAGAACTAGCCCTGTTTGTATTTATTACACACACACATATGTATAAATTTTATAAATATATATACATGAAAACAACAGTAAAATTGAGTATAGATTTCTTCCAGATGACATTGATCCCAATCTCTGTGAAGCATCAAACATACTTTAATATAAAACAATTGTCCCCTTGTAGTTAAAATGCAAAATATAAGAGCACATTTTAAATATACCTGGAATTCTTTTTGCGAGGCTTTCTTTGCAATTAGCAGACCATAAAGCTTTATCTTCCATCACTTCAGGAACTTGTGCATCATGACTTTCAGGTTTAGAACTAGATGATGGCTGCTCCTGATTGGAACCATCCTCACTGTCATCCAATTTAATGGCTGATAAACCTCGGTAATCACAACTGTTGCTCTCTTCACTTGGTGGCAAATTTGTAGGTATATCTCTTTCTGCAGAATCTGAATTATTATTTACTTCTGAATGTTCACTGTCAGCATTTGGGAGAGGGGATGACTGAACTACAATTTCTTTTAACTCAAAACGGGGAATTCTTTCATCAATATCCCATTCAACCTCCAACCTACAAGTAAAATACTCTTATATTAGAAACATGATTTTAGAATATTACTAACAGACAAAAAATAACTTTTTTTAAAAATCAATTACAGCTAAAATGAAGGCTACATATTTAAATATATATTAAAGAGAATGAATAAAAGTAACTGCCAGTGAATACTTAAAAAATTTACTATGAAGAAATGATCATAGCATTTTTGTCACTATAAGCAAATAACTAAACTGACAGTCCATTCAACGTTGAAATTTAAAAAACAAATTATAAAGAAGAACCCTGTTAACCAGAAAATTAATAGACAATACTAAAACAGATTTAAAAATTGTTATAATCTGTATTAGAATTATTGTAAAGGGAAAAATTATTTATTAAAAACAAAATGTATAAGTTAAACAAGCTTACAATTTAAAATTAGATAATACTAATTTTAGATTAGATAATTTAAATATTAGAACAAACAAATATATTACAATAACATACAAAGTCTGAACCTAGTTTCTTTTCTCAAACTTTTTTGATAGCTAATTTATTAATCAATTCATGTTTATTGGACCATATAGCAAACCCACGAGGACAATATTCATCCAACAATTATCTCATGCTGAATCACAGGAAGAAAAACACAGTTTAGTAGGATTAATTTTTATATACCTTTTCAGCCTCAGATGATAACAATGGGTGTTAAAAGTCATCAGAAACTACCACATGATTTTTATTGAGCTCTTAATACTGAATATTGCATAGTTCTGTTGAAGCAGAAATGATACAATTGACACTAATGTTGCAAAAAACTTGATAAAATATTTGCATAAGATTTTGTGTTTTGTATGAAAATATTTTGTTTTTCCTGCATTGGCATCACTATTACACAGTGGAAACACTTTGTGATCATTAATCTATTTTGTTAAAAATGCCAAGTAATTTTTGAACTGCCAACTAAACAGTTTATAATTAAAAAAATAAATGTAAGTTCTGTTCATATATATATATATATATATATACATGAAAGTACAGACTATACAGAAGATCACTGAGTAAACCGGAACATTTGTAAATATACACTATTTTTTTTTTTTTTTTTTTTTTAATGAGGATCCAGTTGGTTCAACTTACTAAATGTATAAGGGATAACCTAGAAAACTAAATTTCCTGCAACCTATTAATACACTAAAAAAATTGATTTATAAAATGAAGAGAAAATAATGCAAATGAATTTTAGCAGTTTTATTCACATAGAACAAACTTAGAAGCCCACCTGGTAACACAGAAACTAGACAAAACTAAATACTAATTTACATATATTAAATGAAGATATTTTAAATTTTACAATGAAAAAAATATATTTACACTAGTAGTCAGTTTGATGATTCTACAAAAAATTAACATAAGAGATGGTAATGAATTAAAATATGCATACCTTCGGCAGAGTTCTCCAATTATAACATCACAATCTCCAAGTAATTCAATATCAAATGTTAAGTGCTCAAGTGGTTCTCTATTGATTAAGATCTGTGGAACATCTGTTGGTATGGAACCTAAATTCAAACGCAACACTTGTTAGCAAGATTATTATTCCAACTTGAAATATTTTTATAAGTAAACTGTTAATATACTCAAACTTTTAAGAAAACATAAATTATACTTCTTACAACAAACACATCCACACATAAAAGATCATCTAAAATTAGCAATATTTAAGAATCTTACACTTTCAATCAACTGACTTCTTTTTATTTGTCACTCTCAATTAAGAAATTGTAATGTGAAAAGAATTCAAGAGCATTTATGCAAGGTCAAAAATTCTCATTCAGATATAATATAATGCACATATTGTTTATTTTTTGTCCAAATACAAACTAAGAAAATTTCATAGCAATATGCAGAAGTACCAAAAAAATATTTTGTACACTTTAAGAATAATAAATATAATTAATAGATACTGGCATTTACATTATAAACCAAACAACTTCAAATTTTGGTAACCATATTTGGCTCAAGAGAAAAATAATTTGGCAGTGATGAACTATTCCAATAACTCATAATGGGCAGCCTATCCTGATGGGTGTATAGCATTCATGATGCCATTCTAATCAAAACTTTCAATTTTGATCATCCTCAGGAGGAGGGATATTTGGTCTCCATATTTATCTTCCACCTGCTGACCTCCCAGTAAGAGAACATCCAGACCCACAGACTTATCCTGCATATTCTCTAGGTATACAGGAAGATATTTTTGGGCATCTACTAATGGTTGACCATTAAGAGTTTGCTGGAAACCTTGTTAACTGATTTAAGGGCAAAAACATCAGTTAAGGGCTCAAATATTAACATTGAAACTACAGCTCATTGAATCCATTATTTTAAATATACTCACTATTTAACAAATGATGTATAATTACTTTAATTTTGGCATTAGTAAAATAGAGGAATTACATTTAAACTTAGGCAAAGAGCATGTTAAATGTCAAACACTTCTGAGAAGATATTTTAGATAACTACAAAAATGAATCTGAAATTTTAGCACATGATTAGGAAGGAGGCTTCTTGTAATAATGTGTTCATTTTTATGAAAATAGCTCTTATGCTAGTGCAGAAATTAAGACAATTCCACATCTCATCAAGTATTTGGGCTTATAATTAGAAAAGTTCTTAATATAATAGAAACCTATTTTTAGAAAGCATAACAAAAAAATATTGTATATAATAACCTGCAATTAGAATTAAAAACTAATAAATGTTAGAGGAAAGGTGAGTAGGTTTATTAATAATGTTTAACATACATGCGTGAGCTGAAAGTATGTTCACAAACAGAAGCAATAAAATGAAGTGTTAATGTAGTAAAGAATTTTATAATACAAAATATACATATAGTATATTATGGGTAGCAGTATCAATGTTTATTTGTGCTGCAGAAGAAACATTGATACTGTTGCCTGCAATCTATTGTAAGTATATTTTCTATTTATAATTTTTGGATAGAATTTATGCAGATATTTCTCTAGAACCTAATTTTTACCTAAAATTTTAGACATTGACACACCAGAATTTATCGCTTATCAAAAATAAAATGTTTTGAAAAAGATATCAAACAAACTAATCCCATTAAATGAATTTATTCCATATAACTTGTTATTCACACCTTTTTCTTCTGCTCAAATATTACCACTTCCATCTGGGAGAACAATATAACAGATACCTTAATTACCATTAGAGCTGGGCAATATCAGAAATTTAATATTGCAATATATGCCAAAATTAATATTGATATTAGGGATACAATGCAATACTACTTTGAGACTGCACACAGACAAATTGCATATATATTAATATATTTTCCTTTATCTTGCTGTTTTAATTTCTGTGTAAATCTGAAAATTGCCATACAAAAAATATAAATTTTAAGATTTTTTGGCTATCAACACAATTTTGATAACTTATTTTTAATACCAATATTCATAAAAAATTCCAACTGCAAAGCATCTATAGCATCACTGTTTATTTCTCAAAAAAGGAAGGCACAGAATTTTTAAATGAAATATTTGATACTAGAAAATGAAGCACTTACAAAATTTGATATTTGGGCTAGTCAGCATGATAAAGAATTTTGGAGTTGAAAGGGAATTTATTGTGCATGTAATCACATGCAGTTGCAAGATAAAACCTTACTCTTTCATTAACAATATTTTTACTGTCATTGGATTTGATTAACCTTATTGGATTTGAAGCATTTCATAATCTTCAAAATAATTAGCTGGAATTACAACTTCTTATAAGTGTTGAACACAGAATTTCAAACTGTGGTACATATTAATTTTTTAGCCTTAAAAGTTTCTACACTTACTAGGTATCATAGCAACAGGTCGAACTTTAAGAGATGAACCCATCACAATGAGAAGATCACACACTTGCTTATCACTGGCCATCGCCTCATGGAATTCATCAGAAAGTCCTTCCCCAAAGAATACTATATCTGGTTTCATGATGCCTCGTTCTCCTTCTTCTGAAGGGCATATTGGACAGAATGGTATCCGCTAGATTTAAAAAATATACATAAAAATAGTACTGAATATTTCATTTAACACAAAACAAGGAAATTTAATTTATCATCTAGTGAATGTACCTGTTGAAATATGTCTTCTTTTATAACAGAAGAATCAACTTTGTGACCACAAACAGTACAAGTTGCTGTTGCAAAGGAACCTGAAGAAATAAAGTTAAACCCACATTTTAAGATCAAGATTCAACAAAGAAACTTGTTTAAACTAACAGATTATTTTATATTAAAGGTTATTTTTCAAGCATAATACTGAGAGTATCCACCTTATTTTGTGTAAAAGAGAGAAAGCTTTGGAGCCATATTTAAATATATTTTGTAGCAGTAACTTGCATATAATTACACACATTGATACTTTCAATGTTAGGTGCAACCTAAGATGATGATCTTAGTCCATCCTCTCAAACAACACCTATTTAATTTAGCAAGATTGTAGGAAGACTAATAACACAGTTAAAAGTCTGTTGGCGCACATCTTGCCAATGATTAAAATTTCAATTCCTTATTTAATAGCAATTCCATGCGAAAGGCCAAGACCAGAAAATTTGATTAGATCACCACAATTTTAAAGTTTAAATTCAAAGCAAATGATTTTTAAGCTGCATCATAAATGGTTAAAATGAAAATTATATTAGATTAAGTCTTATACGTGTAGAGAAAAAGGTGTCTATAAAAGATATTCCAGAAAGAGTTCTTACAACAACAAAAGTTCTATACTTTTGTAGATAACACTTACCATGACAAGTAATGACATTTTGTATACCAGCAGCATGTTCTAAAGTATCAATATTCTGTGAATAGTTTCTAAGAAGTTTATTTTGATTTTCTAGGACTTTTATAAATCTATGACTAGGAGATGGTTCAAACTGTCCTGGATATATTTCCTAAGAGTGAAGGAAAAATTCTATTAGAAAATATGAATTACACATGATTCATAATTTGATGCTTCATTTTTATACACTATGACAGTTAAAAGCACAAAAACAATATTAGAATAAACAAACTCACTAAATGAAAAAAAAAAAAAAAAAAAAAATAAGGAACACATTTTAAGATTTATATTAGAGAAATGAGTTCAGAAATAGTAATCCAAACTACAGCAGTAAAAATACTAAAAATGGCAAACTAAAAATAACTAATAACAGTCTTTCAAACTTAAAACACCAGTACATACAATTAGTACCACTATTCCAGTAAGAATTTCCATACAAGTACCCACAACTCCAGTAAGGTTTTTTAAATATATATATATATATATATATATATATATATCCAGATAATTATCACGGAAATTCATCAAATTTAACCTGATATCTCACAAATTAAAATTCTGCTCTTCAAAATAAACATTTCTTAGTAAAATATATGGTTTATAAAAAAAATTACTTTAGCAAATTTGAAAAAGGGCCTAGGATCTCTTCGGAAATACTGTATATCAAACATTGCTTGAGGATCAGGAAGAGCTGGATAATCTTTTTTTAATCGAGCATATATACCATCCCGCGATCGAAAATCTGGAATACCACAGGATACAGACACCTTTAAAAAAAAGTTTAAAATTAATACATAAAATGCAATAACACCTTTCATACAAAATATGCACATTGCAAAATCAATATGTATGTAACTAAAAAGGCTCATATCAATCTCAGTTTCACTACACATAAAGATGTGTTAATTGCAGTCAAAATATCAAAAGAAAAATATACCACGATAATTTCCACAAAATTTTTACATCATGCAGCTATGAAACATTTCTCAGAAATATGCTAAACTTTATTTCAGCAGCAGCTGAGTCCTTATAGGGGTAGAAATTTTTCCTTTATAAAAGAACTTTTTGCATTTATATAAGAACTACAATTTTATGAATGCATTGGCACAACCTTTCCATCTAGATGACCCTAATGATTTCACAATTATTTTAATAAGAGAAGTCAAATTTCATTAAAGACATCACTCTTCTATGTGCAGTTGGTATATTACAGTCAATTTTTCACACAATTAGTTTAAATTTGTATATATGAATGATGTAATTGAAAGCGATGGAAAGTTTTCTTCAACTTGAATAAGTAGAAAAACATCTAAATACTTAGTATTAAAAAAAATATTTTATACTGGAAACCTCAAATATAAATAACATTTTTCAAAGCTGTCAAATAAAATGCAAAACTTTTTTAATTGAAATATTTGGAATTTTAAACTTTTCATGGTGATTACTCTTTTGGCAATTCTTAAAAAACTGTTTCCTGGAGTTGGTAAAACTCTGAAAAATTAAAGAATATTCTACAACAATGAAATACTGTTTTATAATTACCTTACAATGTAACAAAATTAAATTAATACTTTAATATGGATTGCTTTTACATTTTAAAGACTTATTCATGCCCAAAACAGGATTAGTATTATTATAATAAGCAACTGATTTAAATTTGAAGGAAATTACAGACAATATTTCCTTACTAGAAACAAAAGAAACAAGGTATACCATGAATTTACCCAAATATTATTTTACATGAATCTTTTAGTCTCATTTCTAAAAATTAATTTTAATCGAATAAGTTCTATTTGTTGATAAAGTATACATTTATTTAATTGAGCAAATAAAACTAATTTTTAAATCTTAAAAAAAAAAGCACAAAAATATAGACTAATATATACATAATAATAAAAAAAAAAACTTACTCCTGCTCCTGTAAGTACTATTATTTTGTTACAATTTTTCAACATGTAAACTACGTTATCTAGCGTATTGATATGTGAAAGTTTTGTACGTCTGGGTTCACTGAGAAGATTAACAATAAGTCTCCAAAGCAGGCCATCATTAACATTACAGGGGATACAAGTTCCTTTGGGTAGCAATTCTCCTAAAATCAAGCGTGGGTCAACACCACTAATCATTTGTCTTTGAACCCATGACATTGGACCTAAAAATAGAGTAAAAAAACATTAGAATAATTTACATATTATTAACAATAGCACATATGCTAATATACTGCAATGGCTAATAACAACTGCTTTCCACTTTCTTTTTATTATCAACTGACATTACAGCCTTTTATAAACCTGAGCCTTTGCCACAACGGCTGTCCACTACTAAAGCCAAACATTCCCAGTTCCCGATTCTCAATTCTTTAAGGTCTTTTTCAACTCCTTAAATCCATTTCTCTCTTGGTGTTCTTCAGTTGTTAAAAGGGTTTACCTTTTGTTATTTCTTTAATTATATTCTTATTTCTTCTTTAAACGCACCCAAGCCATCGGTTTGGTTTTGGAGCACTACGGTCTACTTTTTGCAACACGAGGGCTAATGAGACCGGGACCTACTGCTTAAAGCCGATTCCGAACGGCTACAAACATCCATGCCATAGTGGGATTCGAACCCACGAACTCTGGTTCCGAAGGCCAGCACTCTAACCATTCGGCCATTGTTCGGCCACCCCACCCCCAAGCCATCGGATTCTTTTTGTCATTACATATCAAACTATGTCTTTATTTTCTATTATGATCACAATTTGTTTGTTCTTTTGATCCATACATTCTTTACTAATCTAGATCTGGATAATTTCCTTAATATTTTTCTTTTAAAAGTCTTTAGGTATTCCGAGTCTTTACTGTTTCATGTAATATACATGTCTCTGCTGCACATGTGATAATAGGTTTAATGGCAGTTTAATAAATTCGCAGTTTGGTTTTATGTGACATTAATTGTTAAACAAGTTCCTATTTATATAAAGGGTTTGATTCCTAGTTTGAATATTTTGAGATTGATATGATTGTTGTTGCTTACAATAGTTCCCAAATGTCTAAAACGTGAGATTCCCCCCACCCCATGTTCTTGAACCCAATGATACATTTTCTGCTAAGATCAAAAAAGCTTGATCAAATTTGCTGTTGCAGACAAAACGTAACAGAAAGCGGTGACCAAATGTGTTTTAAACAGAAAACTTAAGTTTTAAACAAGCTCCATGTTAATGAATACTAAAAAAAAAAGCATAAATGGTAAAATTAACTTTATAATGGAATCAAAAACTATCACTACAATAATATGTAAAACATTAACATGAGTGCAAGATAAGTATGAGAGTACTTAAAAACAAGAATAGAAACATCCCAATAACTAATATTTATAATTTACACTTAATACAGAGGCATAAAAAATCATTGAGTCATCTGGTATAGTAAATATAACAAGGAAAAAAATATTAGAAATACCAGAATTAGGTTTCCAGTCTTGACCACTAAAGTTTGACAAATCACTTAAACCAGATAGTTCACTGATAGTAGAATCTTGATCATCGTTTTCATCTAATTCACCTTCAGGTGATTGGGAATTACCATTGAATGCTTCATGACTCAACATACTGGAAGAGCTCTCTTCAGGAATGAAGCCTGAAATTAAGGCACAAAATACATTTACTGGTATGTCAATGAATCTAGAGAAAAAAAATTCAAATTATCTCCTAAGTGTTAAATAAATATTCTCAAAAAAGGTCTAGCCAACAGTAAAACAGTTCTTCACTGATTACATGGGAGAAACAGCCCTTATTCCTAATTGCCAGGGGTTGCTTGGCAATGTAACTCAGAGGCAGTCATTGTAGCAAAAAAAGGTTTTCACTTAGAATTCAAAACTGATTGAATTACTTATTAAAAATCTTTATTTCCATGTTAATTATGGGGAACTGACACTCATCTTATAGAGACAAGAGACAAACATTTGTTTGATCTGTGAAACGGCTGTCATAAGGGGAGAAAAATCATGATACTCTTGAGAGTTTTAGTTCAGCATTTATTTTGCGGCATGTTAAAACATTGGTAAAACTGCAAACGATGGCATTCAAATTGTAAATATCTTTAGTTTTTCCTAAAAATGGACAACAAAGGAAAAAGTAGTTGCACATAGTAATTTTTAATTAAATCTTCGGTAAGAGGAAGTGTAGAAAGAATGCCAATCTCAATGACACAAATTGGTTCAAATATAAATTTTATGATTTCTACAGACTGATATTTTGTAGGCAGGCTTGCATGAAGCCTTCTGTTCTAAATCATAATAAAGTAACAAGAAAATAGAATCTCTGAGCTAAATAACTGTTCTTTCAAGAAACCTTACAATAGATCAGACTATGTTAGCACCTAATCAAATAAAAGCTAACATAAACTTGCTTTCTGATGCCATCTTAAAACAGTTCATGCCTTCAAATAGTCTAAGAACAATTAGAGACATACTCCTCCTCAGCGCAACAGTCCCTAGGGGACCAGGAAATTCGGTGCCAATCTCCGTTTACATGATCAAGGGCCCTGGGCTGTGAAGCATATGTTCCAGTTAGATGGCCAATCTTACGTGGCACCCTCAGTGTTTAGTTCCCAAGTTTGATCCTCAGTTCACCTACCCACTGAAGGGATGAAAGGCTGAGTCAACCTTACCCAGTCTGAGGATCGAACCTCGTACCTGTGTCGTGGGAACATGAAGCACTACCACAACGCCGCTGGGCTTTAATTAGAGACATAACTATCAGGTATAAGATTATCAAAAGTGATGTTAAGCACTTTCCATGTTTTATTCTTTATGTGTCTTTAACATTAAAAAAAATCAAGGTAAAAAATCCTTAGGTACTTTTCTTAGGTAGGTTACTTTACTTAGTAAGATTTCTTAACTAAAGAACTACAAACTTTTGAAAATTACAGCAGAACTATTTACAATATATTTTTTAAGTTAAAAAAAAACCCACTTATGATTGCACTTTTTCAAATTGTTTGTTTACAACATATTCATTATATCATTTACCTCATTCAGTTCTAAAAACAAGTCTAAAGAGCTGCTAGATCCTTTAAAATTAGGTTCTATGAACATGAAACAACAGATTTAAATGATAATTACCATTTTGTGATGGGTCAAAAAGTAATCCTTCTACATTATTGGCAGCTGGATGTGCTGTAGTTGGGTCTGATGGCAGAAAGCAATTTATTTGGTCTCCAACTCCAGGAGGACCTTCAGTTGTACAATCATTAGATGAGGTCATTTCTTTAAAAATAGTAAACAAATAAGATTAATCTACATTGTAAATCAACAATCTATTAAAAAATCAGATGATACAAAAAAAATATATAAGGACAATTTTTTAGTAGTAAAACATGAATATGGTTTAACCTAAATGTTAACTTTAAAAACTGATAAAACACAACTTTTAACTATACTAAAACTTTACTGTCAGTATTACATGCTGTCAATAGCATGAATATACATATTAGTTAAGTTATAGCATGACATTAGATAAGCACCTAATCAGCATGCAGTTTAAACACTTGAGAATATAATTATCTGATAAAACTAAGTACAATTCACCTAACTTATAATCTTATTTAAGCAAAATTTATATTACCTGTTGCAAAAAATTTAAAAATAAATCAACTAAGTCTCCAAAGATGTAATAGCATTAAAAAAATACAATAAAACCATTAAAATCATACAAAAATTTAATTAAAACAAACTGCAAATACAGTCCACAAACTGAGCTCTCAATCATTTATTATTAATAAATTAATCTCATTTACTTAATCAAAAATGTATCCATACTTTATAATCAAAATATCAATCCTAACGAAAACCGAGCATACATACAACGATAATAAACAAGTTCATGACGTAAATAGATTATTTAATTTCATTATTTTTATGGCAATCCGCATAAAGCTTTTAAAGGAAGAATAGAAAGGGATTTATAAGTAATTATCTACAAATGATACAACTAAATACTTCAACTTTATTTGCACAAAATTATTTTTAATCATTCTTTGCTCCTCAATAATGTATAGTTCTGGTAATAGTACTTATATAAGTATGATTAACAAACACTAAAAATCGGTAAATCATGATCATAAAAGTCGTATGTTTACCTTTCAGTTTTGACAGGTGCCAAAAATTAAGTTATTTAATTTACCAACAAATTTAATTTTATTTAGAGTTCAATGCAGGATACATGAGTTAAATACTAATTTCAAATCAACTAACTCTTAAAATTAATAAAAAAGAAACGTCTATTCGGCTAGTAAGCCGACGAGCTAACAGCTGAGTAAAAGATCAACGTTCTCAAGCGACCTCGTGTGTAGAGAAATATCAACAAACCCTCCAACAACCGTAGCATATTACGTCACATCACAAATAGCCAATGCTTTTCTACGGGAATTAGGCTTAGAAAGCACCCGTACACTAAACTACTCTCGAAACAGGAATGAAGAAGACGGCTACTACTTCCAAATGGTTGACCGAGTACAGTAAAAAGAACACACAAATATCTTACCATACGAATCTTCCTGAAGCCCAGAATCAATACTAAACCTTTCTTCAGATGATATGGATTCGAATGATATTAACGTATCACTTTCGCATGGTGAATATTCAAGACGAGGACGTTTGAAAACGGGAGCAGCACAGGAAGCCTGCAAAGCGTCGGCCATCTTGAAGGTTTCAGAATAGATGGCGACAAACTACGCAGTCGCGAATGAAAGCGTGACGTCATTTAAACATCCGGGCATTGAGTTCAAAAGTACGTATACATTTTGCAAGATCTCTTCAATAGATGGCAGCAGTTGTTCTTAAAACTTATTCCGCACTTCGCGTAGCGCGTGCTTTAATTTTTTATTTTTGTTGAAAATTCCCACCAAATTTTATGTAATATACCTTACACAAACATATCAAAAGCATAATAAAATGCCATCGAAACAAACATTTTTTAATAGCGATAACAATTTTTCTTATTCTACATGCAGAAATAAAATGCTATATTAAATCAAAATCAAATTACACAATGTACTTAGGGAAATTTAAGTCATTTCTACAAAATGCTTCATTTTTGATACTGTATTCATTACGTTACATCAAACCAAATACATATATAGTATTGGATATATTCAGTGTTCATAATAAACATTGAGAAAGATTTTAAAGGTTATATTACAAACATTTCTCTAATTACATAAAAACAATAATTAGAATAAAATAACACAGCAACAAGCAGTTGAAAAGGAAAATAGTAATTAAGTACCACAAGTATTCCCATCAATTTAAATGTTAATACCATCTGTATGATTTCAGAGGTAATAGATATATTCAATAAACTGTTTTTAACAAAATGTCACTTGTTACCTGACATTTCTTTCTTTCAGAATATTTACTACGTACATATAAAAAATATGCACATATCCAATTATTTAAGCTTCTAAAATATAAAAGAGGTATTGGGCATACAACCACTTATGAAAGTAAGAGAAATTTTTATGCATGATTATACATATTGGGCTCCATGTCATGACACAGAAATCAAAAACATCTAAGTATTTCGTGTGCTATTGCTCACAATAAAATGTTTATATTGAAAGACATTCTTTAAATATTCATTACCTCTGATCTTTTCCATACTTTCTTAAATGACCCTGTTGGTTAATTTTATCGCCATTGTATAATTTATCTTATATTTCATGTATCTCTTAATGGTACATAAAATCAATATATTATTAATTGCTCTCCTTTAGCATCAATATAGATGTAGTCTACAATTTAAAAAATGCTTATTCAGAACGAAAACTTACACAAAACATTTATAAAACAATAAATTTTAATTCTGCAGTATAATGCAGCTATTAACGCTACATAAAGCTTCTATTCCTGAAAATTTATTATGAATGAGAATGTGCTTGATGATGTAACAAACACTTTCTATCCTCTTTATATGCTCATATTTGTGAAGAAAATAAAATTACTAAACATTAATACTTAATTTACACTGTGTGTTTCTAACCACGGCTATTGAAAAATAAATTACTCAAAATATGGACATATGATATGGACAATTCGATTTAAAAGATAAATTTACAACAGATGGGGTGACAGTTTCTTATAAACGGGAATAATATTTTTATACGATGTAATCATGATACGACAACATTTTAACTAATAATAACAATATCCGTTTTCTAAATTAAATTAGCTTTATTAACCCACTTCCATTCCTTACCTGATTCTACATAAGAAATGAGAAAACAATGATCTTACCATCCTTGACATTATTTCCCTCAGATTTGTTCATGTTTTATGTTAGAAAAGCTTAGGTTACTGAAAATACTAAATAAACTGCATCAAAAAATGAACAGAAACGATCTTCGTAGCTACTCCTACTAACCATAAACCTCCACCTCATGACAAAACAGCTGCCGATTACGAAATAGAAGAGTTGGAGTAGCCAACAAAAAATAAAAATATCTACCCCTGCGAAAATTCTTATCAGACTGGCTCCGGTTAGCCAGATTAGCATGACGTCAGAAAGAAAACTTTTTAATAACTGCTATGTGCTGCCATCTTTTGAGTAAAAGAAGCACTAGTTTAAGTTAGAAAATAAATTATTTTATGATTGTTTTAAAAGTCTTTCACTTTTATTACAATCTTTAAAACAGTTATTTATAATAATGACATTCTTACATTAAAATGTAATGAATTCATAGCATTTTGGTTACTAAGCTTCATATCATTGTGAAAGAGAGAAGTAAAAATAACAAAAAAGGTAACATTTTTACTTTTATATAACGACGATCATCATTTATTTCATCCGTTAACTTACATATCTATATATAAATGATATATAATAGTATTTCTTCAAAGTTTTTTGTCTTATTACAAAATTCTGCAATTCTAAATTGGCATCAAAAAGAGAGGGGAAACGAAAAAAAGAAAATAACAGTGTGGGAACAAACTTACTTCGTGTTACTATTCTTGGGTATTTAAGTAAACGGTGTCGAATAACATCCATAAACAATGATACATTTCTATAAGCAGACATTTCTAACTTAAAATTAAATCTATTACAAACAAATTACTTTTATAAAAATTTCTAACTAATATACTTTTCCACCCACATTTAAAGTTTAAATTATCCATTTAACAACTACTGGTGCCAAGTGCGCGTTTACAGTATTATAGATGTCGGAAAACAGTAGGGAATTATACATCATCATTATTGGATTATACCTTCTGGTAATCCGTAATAATACTTAGCATAAGTGTATAAATTATTTATTTTTAATTCTACATTCGATATTTTAATGTCTCATTTAACATTGATATGCTACTTTAATGAAGACATGGAGGGTGGAGCGATTAAAGCTTCTACAAGCAGCGCATCTACAATAATTTTAATAAAATCTGAGAAAGATTCAAATAATGATTTATAAATTCTTTCCGAATATTTCATAAATAGAATGACATACTTATGGAATATCTGGAATTAATAATTTAAATCCATTTAAATCAAACTTAACCATTTTTAATTTAGAGAAATTACATTCCCAAGAAAACATGTTATAAAGAGAATAACTCTGTTCTTAATGACTTGTTATCTTGATACCTTTTCCAAGTACTTAGTCATATATATTAATCTAAACATATTTTTTACATTAAAAACCATGACTGGAGCTTACAAAGGGAAAGAGTTTTCTTGTGTTACTAATCGTGGGAAAGGATGAGAAGAATTAAGGTAAAACAAAACAGACGTAAATCGAAATAATTAAATAAACTTTTTTTAAAAAAACAGAGAACACAAAAATACGGAATATTTTGACACCTTTCTCTTCCCGAAAAAAAAAAAAAATATTAGTATGCATATTGAAAGTTGAAAGCATATCGCAAATAGCAGACTAAATTCTACTTAATAATCATATTTTCTATTGTTGATAGTTCTTCTTATTCCTTTTCTTACAAACATTCTCTAAAGAATTCTCGCAGTTGCACTTCAAAAAATTAAATGCAATAATTGCTGTTTATTTTTTTCCAGCAGAATTATCATTACATTTTTACACTTAAAAACACTTGAAATCTAAGGGAGAAACTATGCGAATATATCTTGGTTATTCATCAAAAGATTGAAATGTAAAAAGTCCGCTTAATAAAATTCATGACGAAAAGTCATAGGTATATTAAAAAAATACTACATAAGTGTTATGTACCATGTATTAAGTTTTTGTAACTGTAACTGTGATGGTCTTGACCATGTGCTTTTAGTTTATGGTTCAGTGTGTCTCTCAGCAGTCATGCTGTTTTAGCCTTAATAAAGTTGTTTAAGTTTTCATCTAGTGTTGTAACTCTCGTCTAAGTTACTTACATCCATCTAAGAAACTTATCATG
Organism: Pardosa pseudoannulata; assembly: GCA_032207245.1. Classification (NCBI taxonomy): domain Eukaryota; kingdom Metazoa; phylum Arthropoda; class Arachnida; order Araneae; family Lycosidae; genus Pardosa; species Pardosa pseudoannulata. The sequence continues at coordinate 31,337,148 of CM063508.1, read as the reverse complement.
GTGTCAGAATAAAAGTACGTAGTCATCCAATATCGAAATATCATCAAGCATCGTAAATATTGATTTCTTATGATTAGGCTTAGCGACAGCATGGCACATAATTTCCTGCAAATAGAAGCGTTTCATCCAGGTGATAACCCAGCAGAGGCATGGACAGATTGGCGACAAAGATATGAACTTTTTGAAGCTGCGTTAAAATATAATAAAGAGGATGACGCTACCCGCATTGCATTACTGCTTAGCGTTATCGGCAAGTCATCGTACAAAGACTACTTGGCGTTTGAATTTCCTGCTCTTACAGACAGTCAAACCAGAACAGTGAAGGATGTTTTGGACAAGTTCGATGAACATTACAAGCCATATCGTAATGTGACTCTCTCAACATTTGTTTTCAACAACATTATTCAAAAGCCTGGACAGAATTTTGATTCGTTTGTAACCGAAATCAAGTTACAGGCTGATCAGTGTGAATTTGGTGCTGCTCATGATCGCAACATTAAAGACCGTATCATACAAGGATTACGAGACGATGTTTTACGGGAAAGGTTATTGAGAGAGCCAGAACTATCGTTAAAGAAAACGTTAGAATTGTGCAAGTCAGCTGAACTCTCAAAACTGCATTCTCTTGCTATGTCACAGCCATCTACATCATCTACGCAAGTTGATGCTATAACTCGACACAAGAAGTTTCAAGCACAAAATAGCTCAATCAAACATCAATCCAACTCGTGCAATTATAAGAATAATCACGAAAAAAATCCAGTTCAACGCAATCAACGACCCTGTTCTCGATGTGGATCACATCATAGGCCTAGAAATTGTCCAGCGTATGGAAAAACTTGCCACAACTGTAAAATGCAGAATCATTTCTCTAGTGTGTGCAGACAGCCCAAAAAACAGCCAGCACAACGATCTCAACATAGAGTTTCAGCAATTGAATGTAATCCAGATGTAGCATTCATTGGAACTATATCAGCCTCCCAGCAGTGTGATTGGCTTCAAGAAATCATTATTAATAAATGTCCTGTTATCTTCAAACTGGACACTGGTGCTCAGGTGAATGTGCTTCCCTTGTCTGTGTTTCAGAATCTAAATTGCTCTTCTATTTCCCCGACAAGAATAGAAGTGTGTACATATACGGGTGATGCAGTACCAGTCGTAGGTGAAAGTGAAATTCTGTGCATGGTTGGTAATCAGTGTCATAAATTAAAATTTATTATTGTGAATCTTAATGTACAACCAGTATTAAGTGCAACTGCATGCATGACCTTGGGTCTAGTGAAAAGATTAAATTCCTCATCACAAGTAAGTGAAAATTTTGTAAATGTAGTAAAAACTAATTTTTGTTCAAGTGTAAATGTACAGTCAACTAATAATGTAAATTCGCCTACTGTTAATTCTGGTTCTCATTCATGTAAATTTTCACAACTAATTGAAAAGTACAGTGATATATTTGAAGGAATAGGCCGCTTACCTGGTAAGCATAAAATTATTCTGCATGATAATTCAAGACCCGTAATAGCTGCTTCTCGGAAAATACCTTTAGCCTTAGAACATAAACTTAAGGATGAACTTTTAAAAATGGAACAAAATGGCATAATTGAAAGGGTGACAAAACCTACTGATTGGGTAAATCCTATTGTTGTAGTTCCTAAGAAAGATGGATCAATAAGAGTTTGCCTTGATCCTCGTCCCCTTAATAAGTATATTAAAAGACAACATTATCAGATTCCCTCACAAGATCAACTATTGTCAAAGGTAAATGGTTCTAAAGTTTTTTCTCTCCTTGATGCCAAAAATGCTTTTTACCACATTCAACTAGATGAAGAAAGCTCTGATCTTTGTACCTTCATAACTCCATTTGGTAGATATCGTTTTCTTGTTATGCCATTCGGTCTAAGTTGTGCTCCTGAAGTATACCAGATGATTATGGACAAAATTTTTGAAGATTGCCCAGACATTGATCCATATTTTGATGATGTCATGGTGTATAGTAAAAACATAGAAGATCATTATGCAAAATTAAAAAAGGTATTCCAAATTGCTAGAGAAAGTGGGCTGAAATTCAACAAAGATAAAGCTCAAATCGCTGTTTCTAAATTACAATATTTGGGTCACATAATTTCTACTGATGGTCTCTCGCCTGATCCAAAGAAAGTGTCAGCTATCGCTCAATTTCCTGTGCCTACCACTAAGCAAGAACTAATGAGATTCTTGGGTATGGCTACATATCTCATGAAATTTGTGCCTAAATTTTCACAAGAAACTTCTATATTAAGAGATTTACTCAAAAAAGATACTAATTGGGTATGGAGTTCTCATCACAATGAGGCTTTCAAGAAAGTTAAGGACTTGTTACAATCGACTACTGTTCTTCAATTTTTTGACAAAAATACACCTATTGTCCTCTCTGTTGATGCAAGTTCCTATGGTATTGGTGGAGTTCTTCTTCAGAATCGCCAACCAGTTGCATATACTTCTGCTACCCTTTCTGATGCTCAGTCAAGATATTCCCAAATTGAGAAAGAGCTTCTTGCTATTGTTCATGCTTGTGAACATTTTCATTACTATGTTTTTGGCCAGCATATTGAAATAGAGACAGATCACAAGCCCTTGCTTGGTTTAATACATAAGCCATTTGAAGATATATCACCAAGACTTCAGAGACTTTTATTACGTCTACAAAGATACAGTTTTAAACTAACTCATGTTCCTGGAAAATACTTAGCTGTTGCTGATGCTTTGTCTAGAGCACCTATTCCAGAAAATTCTGTTTCAACTACTGAAGTTGATGATGCACAGTTAATGGTTTCCCTGTTGGTTCAGGCATCAAATTCCAAACTGAATGAAATCATGATAGAGACTAAAAATGACATAGAACTTCAGAGTATTAAAAATTACATAGAAAATGGATGGCCTGATAAGAAAAGTGTAGTCCAGCATGCACAGCCTTATTGGCATTGTCAATCTGAATTGCATGTTAAGAATGGCCTTATCTGTCGTGGACAGCGTCTAGTAATTCCAAAGTCGTGTCGTAAGGATGTATTACAACGCCTACATATTGGTCATAGAGGCATAGTGTCTTGCAAAAACCTTGCCCGTCAATCTCTTTATTGGCCAGGTATGAGCACTGAAATTCAAAACATGGTATCACATTGTGATATCTGTCAACTAAACCAAAAGTTAAATAGCAAAGAACCACTTTTGGATAGAGAACTAGCAGAGCGACCATGGCAAAAGGTTGCAATTGATTTCTTTCATCTCTCTTCTGTAACATACATCTTAGTTGTAGATTATTTTTCCAAGTATATTGAGCTTCAACATTTACATCACACAACAGCATCTACAGTCATCAATGCATTAAAAACCTGTTTTGCTCGCTTCGGAATCCCTGAGGAAATTGTTGCTGATAATGGACCTCCATTTGATTCTAAAGAATTCCATGAGTTTTGCTTTAATTGGGACATACACTTCAACCCATCTAGTCCTGGATATCCTCGCTCTAATGGACAAGTTGAAAGGTGTATTCAGACTATTAAATCAAGTCTTGTTAAAGCTGCACAAGACAAGAATGATGCTCATCTTGTTTTGATGGAATATAGAAATACTCCCATGGATGGACTACCTTCTCCAGCTGAGATTCTAATGGGTCGTCGAATTCGTACTATGGTTCCTACACTTCCATCCCTGCTTGTACCTCATTATGATTGCAGCTCTGTGCAAAAACGTTTGCTTTTTCGACAACAACGACAGCATAAATATGATCTACATTCTCACCCGCTGAAACCATTGCAAGAAAATCAGGAAGTGTTGTTTCGTCTTAATAATCAGTGGTGTAAAGGGAAGATATTTAGAGTTGGACCGCAGCCCCGGTCTTACATCATAAAGGGAAAGAATGGTAGAGAATATCGCAGAAATCGTTTTCACATAAAAGTTTTTAAACCTGCATGTCATATCAATCCCACAACAACAGCTGAAGATTTATTTACAGCTCCTGTGGTCAATTCTATGGTTCCAGTAGCTCAGACATGCCAATCTGTTGGTAGTTCACATACAGTGAATGCTCGAACAACTCGTTCTGGTCGAACAATTAATCGTCCACAACGTTTTAATGATTATGAATGATTATAGTTTTCTGTACCTTATTCAATAATTGTCTTGCATTAGTGATTTCCATTTATGTACCTATTTACTTTTTATGTATCCTTTTTTTTGTTTTGTTCTATTCTTTTTTTTAAAGAAGGAAGATGTTATGTACCATGTATTAAGTTTTTGTAACTGTAACTGTGATGGTCTTGACCATGTGCTTTTAGTTTATGGTTCAGTGTGTCTCTCAGCAGTCATGCTGTTTAGCCTTAATAAAGTTGTTTAAGTTTTCATCTAGTGTTGTAACTCTCGTCTAAGTTACTTACATCCATCTAAGAAACTTATCAATAAGTGTCATAGAACTGTATTTGTGTCCAATATTCCAGAAAGAGAACATAGAGAAATTTTAAATGCTACTGTTAAAAAAATAAATAAATAAAAATAAAAATAAATAAATAAAACTATTTGTTACATTTAATGGCAACTGGAATGTCCTAAACTTCCAAATCGATCTTCTCTGAAACCGAAACAAAGATTTCAGATGAAAATGTTAGACGTCCTTAATATTGCATCCTTAATATCGTACGGAAGTCACTCATTAGTTGCTTCAATAGGAAAGAAACTCTCTTCTTGGAAAGAGTAAAAATAAATAAAAGGAAGGAAGGAAGACGAAGTCATACTTTAAAATCGTAATCATAATGAACACTAATGTATTCCTATAACAATATTTTCAATCTATACGAATCGATGAAAGGTATACGTGTGGAAGAAGTCGAAAAGACGTACATCTTAAAAATATAGTGCTAATAAAGTACGACAGAGATAACATACGAAGATAGCCTAATTACATTCTTTATATCACTGCAGGATGCAACTACACATCCTTGTATCCAGATCAAAATGTCACAGTTCAGAATTTTATGGGTTTAATTAAAGAAAATCGTCCATGAACGGGACAGATAAAGAGAATTTGGCTTTAAGTAGGTCTCATTATTCCACCTGAAACAAATTCTCCAGCCCAAACCAAACTAAATCAGTTACCGTACCATGTACTCAATTTGACTTCTTTGATTCAATTTTTTTAATGTGTTGTGAATGAGTTTCAGTAAAATAATGGTGGTTAATAGGTTTAGTAGATCCAGTGTTCTAAATCGCTTCCAAAATACCTTTCTTCCACTTTTTTTTTTTTTATAGAGATCTTTCTGAAAACTGATACGCTGTGCCATTGTCTAAATGAGAGAACCTGTAATGTATCTGGCAACAGCCAGAATAAAAGAACTCTGAATTAATTGGAATCTGGCAACACCAGATAGAAAGAGAGAATTTTGTTTTTGGGTTAAGAACATCAGAACAATAACTTTAAGCTTAAAATGTACATATAACGTGATTTGTGATTTGTGAATAAATATGTTTTCGTGAACATCTGCATCTTATATTAAGGCCCCTAAAACACTACATTTTGGCGACGAGGATGGGATAAAAAAAGAACAGAAGTAAAGCATCATGTCAACAGAAACTAGAACGATTGATTTATCAAAGTTTACTTTCAACGAATTTTGCCCAGGTAAGGATGATATACGATATTATTTTAGACGTTTTGAACTTGAAATAAGAGTTTTTCGTATCACTGAAGATGCAGATAAACGAGATTTAATTTTACGTTGTATGGGACCTTGTTTATTTAAATTAGTGAATGATAATTTTGATCCTATTTCTCCTGACGAAAAAACTTATTCTGAAATTAAAGATTTTTTGGAACAGCATTTTAAACCGGCAACAAACATCCATGCCGAAAGAACAAAATTTTCCCAACGTTTTCGCCGTAACGGTGAATCAATAGCTGAATTTATTGCTGCTTTACGAACTCTTGCTGTAAACTGTAAATTTAAGAATTCTTTAGATGAACGTTTAAGAGATCAATTAATACTGGGTATCAATGATTCCCGAATACAAGAACATTTGTTTCGTGAGCATTCTGATGAAACAGCAACTTTTAATCAGATCGAGAAGTCGGCTTTAAATTATGAATCTGCATATATCAATCGAGAAACTATTGAATCTGTTATACATTCCGAACATAAAAATTCCGTTACAAGTGTGAATAAAATAAATACGCGAACTCAGAATGTAAAGAAAAACAATTTCAACGCCGGCGCCAAACCCACCACTTTCAAAACCAAACCAAAAGTTCATAGCGAGATGGAACGTAATAAATTCCGAATAGATAAACGAACTGTCTGCATTCGATGTGGGAAAAGTAAACATTCGAAAGGGGAGAAATGTAGAGCTGAATTAGCCACTTGCCGCAGTTGTCATACTAAAGGACATTTTGAAAAAGTATGTGTACGATCTGGGAAAGCAGAATTCGTTCATCATATTTTTCACATAAGGAATGATAATAAATATAAGGTTAGAGCTGTAATTAACAAGAAAGAAATTGATTTTCAATACGATACTGGATCAGGGAAATCTATAATACCTGAAAGTTTTTATAGAATAATTGGGAAACCGAAACTTTTAAAATCTAAACAACTAATTGCGTATCCTGATAAACCGATTGCAACACTGGGAGACATTAAAGTGAAAATCAAAATCGGATCGAAATCGGAAGATTGTTTACTAACAGTAGTTCCAGGTAACAGTGTACCTATATTAGGCAAGGATTTGATGGAAGTATTCCATTTAGAACCAAAATTTGAGGTAAAATATATTGATGAAAATGTTCGAACACTTGAATCACAACTTCTTGAAGATTATGCTGACATATTTGATCAAACTAAAATAGGTACAGTTCGAAGTTTTGAGGCGGTCATCAGGTTACATGATAACGCAAAACCAGTAATCTGTAAGGCTCGATCTGTTCCATATGCGCTTAAGCCTGCTGCCGATAAAGAAATTGATCGTTTGATAGAAAATGGCACTTTAGAAAGTGTTAATATTAACGAGCAAACCGTACAATGGGCGTCACCAGTTGTTTACGTGACAAAGAAAAATGGTCAAATTAGATTATGTGGCGATTTTAAATCCACGATAAACAAACATATGATAACAGAACAATATCCGTATCCAACATTCGAAGACATTGTTTCTAAATTAAATGGTTGCACAATTTTTAGTGTAATTGATTTAAAGGATGCATTTTTGCAAGTTAAAGTTAGTGAAGAATCTCGGAAAATATTTAGTAATTGCTACACATAGAGGATATTATCGCTTTTGTCGAATGCCTTTTGGCATATCAGCAGCACCCATAATATTTCAAAAATTGATGGACCAGTTTCTTATTGGAATCGAAGGTGTTACATGGTTTCAAGATGACATTGCAGTCGGAGGTCGAAATATACAAGAACATGCTCAACGACTTCGACAGGTATTTGAAATTTTTCGTAAGGTCGGTTTAAAAACACAAATGTCAAAAATACAGTTATTCAAAGAAGAAATTAAATTTCTTGGACATGTGATTAACAAAACAGGCATTTCGCCAGACATTGAACGAATACGCGCTTTGAGAGAACAACCCTCCAAATAATGTTTCAGAACTCCGATCATTTTTAGGATCTGTGAATTATTATAGCCGCTTTGTGAAGAATTTACAAATACTGTGCACACCCTTACACGAACTATTAACAAAAAATTCTTCTTGGGAATGGACTGAACGTCATCAAAATACATTCGAAAAAATTAGGGAAAGTATTTCATCTCCAGCCATACTGGTACATTTTGATCCAAAACAACCAATAATTTTAGCTTGTGATTCATCAATTCGAGGACTTGGTGCAGTTATACAACATCGCATAGAGGGGGAACTGAAGCTTATTGCTGCTGCTTCTAGAACTTTAACACCTGCTGAACGCAATTATTCAAACATAGATCGTGAGGCCCTAGCAATTATGTTTGGGTTACAAAAGTTCTATAAATACCTCATTGGACACCATTTTATTATTCAGAGTGATCATAAACCATTAGAACGGATATTAAATCAACACAAAGAAGTTCCAAGTCTAGCAGCCTCAAGGTTAACAAGATGGGCTATAACTCTAGGTGCTTTCGATTACGAAATAGAGCATCGTCCTGGCCAACAAATGGTGGTTCCAGATGCCTTGTCACGTTTGCCGTTACCAGATAAGAAAGTAAGTAAATTTGAAGATTCTTCATTTGTTTACAGCATTGCCAATCACACAATACATGAACTTACGTTAACACGTCGCACATTACGTAGATTTACGGAAAAGGATTCCGTCCTATCAAAGGTAATTCTATACATTGAGAAAGGCTGGCCCTCAAAACAAAATATTGAAGAAGCACTTATTCCTTTTTTCGAGAAAAGAAATGAGCTTACTTATGAACAAAGAATTTTGCTACTGAACAATCGTTTAGTGATTCCGGAGAAATTAAGATATTTAGTGATAGATAAACTCCACGAATCACATACTGGCATAGTTGCAATGAAATCTGTTGCCAGAATGTCAGTATGGTGGCCTGCCATTGATAGAGACATCGAACAAACAGTCAGATGTTGTAATGATTGCAATGAACATCATCCAAAAATTGCTGAGTCTCCTTTATTGTTATGGAACAACACTGGTAAACCTTGGGATAGAGTTCACATTGATTTAGCTCAACTTCATGGTGAAAATTGGCTCTTCATCATCGATTCTCATTCACGTTGGCTGGAAGTCTTTAAACTTAAAAATGTTACATCATTAGATATCATAAAGTGTTTCAGAAAATTATTTAGTTCTTATGGAATATGTCGGATAATTGTGTCTGACAATGGTCCACAATTTACTTCCACCGAATTTCGAGAATTTTGTGAGATGAATGGTGTAAAACATATTCGATCTACTCCTTATCATTCCAGAAGTAACGGACTAGCAGAACGTGTCATACGCACATTTAAAACCCGCTTCAAGAAAACATCTAATCAGTTTTCCAATCAAGAGCATCAGCTACAAGTTTTTTTATTTACTTATCGAACAACCATACATCGAGCAACGGGTTGCACACCGGCGAAGCTATTTCTCAACAGAGAACTTTCAACTCTATTTGATCGGTTGAAACCTGACCATATAAACGACGTGGAAAGCTTAAAATCAAAATTTTATCATGATAGATTTTCTAGACACAGAGACTTTGAAATTGGAGACAATGTGTGGATTAAACGAGGAATTGAGCAAACGTGGAAACCAGGAACAATAGAGGACAAAACATTTATCTTATAGAACACAGCAAGGTATGCATGTACATGCTGATCATTTACGGAAACGAGAACAAGAACACACTCAAAGTCACCAAAACCTGTAGATAAATCCGATGAAAAAGCTACGCCAGAGACTGTTTCAGATTTTAATTACCAGAGTTAGACATACTGATATCCATTTACCAGAAGTCACTACTGAACAAGGAACTACTTCGACGTTCCAGTCGAATTGACATGAACCTAAACGTTTCCATGAGGAATTTAACTATTGACTATTTAATGTTAATTTGTTGTGTTTTAAATATTTGAATGTGTATTATCTGAAACAAATTTAATTTTAAGGGGGGAAAAGATGAAACTGGAACACCAGATAGAATCATCTTATAGAACACCATAAGTACTGTAAAAACAGACTAACAAGAAAATGTACATAACATACATAAACAGATACCATGAAAACTTAACAAACTAAACGTTCCGACCATTTTCGAATTTGACATTTAAATTTTTTTAATTTTTGTTTGAATATTAATATTGATTGTTTTGTAAATATAATTAAAATTTTTAATTGGGAAAAAAAGATGTAATGTATCTGGCAACAGCCAGAATAAAAGAACTCTGAATTAATTGGAATCTGGCAACACCAGATAGAAAGAGAGAATTTTGTTTTTGGGTTAAGAACATCAGAACAATAACTTTAAGCTTAAAATGTACATATAACGTGATTTGTGAATAAATATGTTTTCGTGAACATCTGCATCTTATATTACGGCCCCTAAAACACTACAGAACCTGTGGCATTTTAGGCTTCACAGAGTTGCTATGGTTATCGATCCAGGTTTTAAATCTGTCAACTAGTTGACTGTATTTTTCTTTACCCCTCCCCCTACCTTGATCAGTTTATTGCAGCCATTCCCAAACTTTACTGAGTCTTGAACCTTCAATGGGGCACAAGCCAAGTTCCTGTGGGTCGCAGCGAGATCTTGAATATAGCGAGTGACCCCAAAGTCCGTTAACATTTGAAGGCTCGGTAATCAAGTTAACGACTTCATTGTAGTTTAAGATGTTTTTTTTTCTCCCAATGTACTTACAATATAGGTGTATTTTCTAGTTCTTCCTGCCACAAGGAAGACTGTAGATATATGAGGGTGTAGTGAAAAGTTTCTGGCCTGACCTAGAGATGGCTTTTTGAAAACTACTTTGACAAAGACACTTTAAAGAACTGTCTTTTTTAATACTTCAGGCATATTTCAAAACATTTTTTTGTTGTTGTTTTATACTGTGCATTTTTAATCGAGTATGGAGAAAAATGAAGTGCGAGCTGTGATAAAATATTTTTTTAAAGACTTATCTACATTGGATATTAAAACTGAGCTAGGTGCTACACTGGGTTAATCTGCTCTTTCGTTTACAACTATTAAAACATGGATTGCAGATATTAAACGCAGTAGCATAAGTTCTCTGGATGGGGAGCGTTCTGGAAGAACGCAAGAAGAACACAAAATCAGCCACTACAGAAGAAATCATTGTAAAAGTTCACAAAAATATTATGAATGATCGCATACTGAAATTGACAGAAGTTGCTGAGTCTGTTGGTATATCCAAAGAACAAGCACATCATATTTTAACTGATATTTTGCATATGAGAAAGTTGTGAGGAAGATGGGTGTCGTGTTCTTGATTTTGGATTAAAATCTGCAGCGCATAGCGATATCGGATCAATGTTTGGAGGTATACAACTCAAACTCAACTGATTTTTTGCAGCGTTTCGTAACTGTGTATGAGACATGAATTCATAAACTGCTCTATCTGCTGGGAAGTTTATGGTAGCAGTTTTCGGGGAGGCTAAGGGAATTTTATTATTAGTTTATTTAGAAAAACGCAGGATCATCAATTTTGAATATTATGCAAATTTTTCAGATAAGTTGCATTCTAAAATTAAAAAAAACCTAGTTTGGTGAAGAAGAAAGTCCTGTTTCACCAGGATAATGCTCCCATCCACAAGGATGTCATTGTGATGGCAAAACTCCATGAACTGAAATTCGAAATTCTACCTCGTGTACCTTATTCTTCTGATATGACTTCCTTGTACCTCTTTATCAACCCGAAAAAATTCTGGCTGGAAGGAAATTCTCATGTGATACCAAAGTCATCTGAGCGATGAATACCTACTTTGAGGCCTAAGACAAAAGTTCTTACAAAGAGCGATCTAAGCATTGTAGCACCTCAGAAACAATTGCATATCTTTGTAATGTTATCAACGTTAAAAAATAAAATTAGCTTTAAACAGATTTTTTTTTAAATTTTCCTTGTTAGGCCGGAAATTTATCATCATGCACTCGTAGTTTATCATTTTCAGCTTGCTGAAAAAATGTTTACGCGAAACTATCCTTACGTTTCTAAAACTTCTTTATAGACTTTACAAATTTTTAAGATTATTGAAATCTATTGTTATACGCTTAATTTAAAATTTCACACCTACTTTAAAAAAATAATTCCAATGTATTATGTTTTACTCCTATCCATTAACCAGAATTATCAAGCTTAGAAGTTATTTTTCAACTTTTCGTTATTCCTACGAGGGGATAAACTGCTTCATTCGGATCCCATTTCCATCATAGAGTGCCTTTAGCAAGCATTTTGGTCCCAGTGTGGCGCCCCTACAAGTGATGTTTCTTTGACAAATGCCTCCGTTACCACCCCTTAGTTCCGGTCCTGAGTAACAGGGAGATGCGAAGAGGCGGTCGCATCAGGTTACAAAAACAGCGAAATTAAAACATTTAAGATAATTGAATCGTACTGAGCAAATCTACCGCACGGTCCTGGGTAATCGCAACACACATGCACATTCGATAACTAACGAATACGGCTGCGACTAAACAGAATTTGAGAAGATAACAAACTTAAATAATGGGTATTTTGGTCATTAGACAAAACGAGTGAAAAACAAACCAACAAAGAAAGAAAAAAGATATGTTCTGTCAAGTGCAAGAAAGGAATGGGGCACCTAAAATAAGTTCGTGGTCACAATGTCCTAGTCCTCAAGTGATACTTCTGGAGGCGGAAGACCAAGTCTAGTTATCTTTTTCTTGGTCTCTTCTAAATTACGAGGACCTATTCTAGAGGTTAACTCAGCTTTCAGTCCTTACGGTTCCTAGCTAAAAGTGAAGCTGCATATTAACCTTAGCCATGGACCAGTCGCATATTGCGACGGGGTCTATTGGACCTGGGGAAGACTTTCCTACACCAGGGGGATGAGAATCAGCAACAACACAAGAAAGAATTAGTAGAATACACTAGGGAAGAAAGTTGCAGCTTTCTGCAGAAAGAAGTGGGATTTCCGAATGATCCGAAAATAGCGATCCGCGTACAATAACCCCAGCCAACAGGTGGAAGAGAGAAATGCGAAAACGTGTAAGTGAGGATCAGGCCAGCAGCCATTATTTCCTTATGGAATGATATCTGTGATATGATTGCTGATGGAAAGTCAAAGAGTTTTGTTGTTCTCAGTGATGATATTCAAGGAATGTTTCTTGCCGTTGGTGCCCTTGTTGAATATATAGCTTGAATCATTCAATCATCACAGGTAGATATGTAGCTACTTGACACAATTTTGTACCTTTTTGACACAATGGACCACTTTAAAAATTTTAAATATGTCACGGACCCCTCTGTAAAAAAATTTCTGAAACATCATTTATTACAAAAATAAAATCTGTTTTATTATTTAATTATTTTGATATTTTTATTTCAATAGTATAAAAAATTTGAAGAAATTAAAATTTTTAATGTGAAGGCTGTTGCTGCTTTTCCTTGATTAACAGATTGAATTGAGGGATGGTTTTCGACAAAGCAATGCGCATGTCATGTTGGATATTCAGTCGATTTCGATGTTTTGTTTTTATTGTGACAAGTGTGGAAAATCCCGCTTCACAAAAATATACTGTAGAAAACGGAATAATGGCTGCCATAGCTCGTTTTACAAGCAATGGGTAGGTTTCTCTTAAAGACCAAAACTCTCCAAGAGTTTTTTAATCTAAATCCATTCTTAACAAGGACTTCGTTTTCAAACCAATTAGCTCATCTTTGGCAAGGTTCATGTCATAGATACAATCAATATCACAAAGAAAAGGATTACGAATCCACAACTCATCTTTTATATTTATTCCATCCGAATTGAAATATTTTTGAAATGAAACTTAAAGTACTTCCAGGTGTTCACAGATTTCATTTTTCAAGTTATTCAATAACAAACTATCAAATAATCAAATTAAACATTAAGAATTCAAATGAAAAAGTAAAACAAATAATATTTAGTTTTAAAAATTTGCAAGAACTTTGCGAAACTGATTTTAACGTCACTTTATTTCCAAGTGAAGTAAAATTCAAAGGCTACTTTGTGTTTCTAAAAATTTCAAATTTTATATGGTTTGCGAATGTTTTTTTCCTCGTATTGTAGAGGTCTCTATCGGGAAATGGCAAACAGACGGCTTACAGAGGTTTCCCGTGACAAAAAAAGTGTTTTTTTTTAAATATTGATTTTAAAAATTAGGAGCAGTCGGCGGACCCCCAAAATATGACCCATGGACCCCCAAGGGATCCATGAACCACAGGTTAAGAAACCCTGGTCTAGACACATAACGTGCTGTATCCATTCAAAAAATAAACTTACACAAAACCCCGAGAAAAATAACTGTGTTAGCGAAAAATATGTCAGCATAAACTTTTCAAGCGATAAGTAAACACATCTGAAAATTGTCGCTACATGCCGTGAAACACACCCCATTGGACATGAGGTACATGCAAAAAAAAATGTAAACTTTATAAACTAAAAATTCTCCTTAATTAATTCCAATTGTTTTCATAAAAATGAATGGTTGCACATATATGAACAAATATCTTACATTTAAAACTGGAGTGAGAACGATTGATGCAGTAGTTTATTCTCAGAGCCTATTGAAAGAAAACGCGTTGCGTTTTTATTTAATAAGTCTAAATTGCCTTCTGTAATGGATAATATATTATTAATTTTTCCTTTTTAAATCTCTAGTGAATGCTTACGATAACAACTTATTTTTATTCTAAGTCCTAAAAGGTATCTTATGAATAAAAGTGTCTCTATTTTTTACAAAAGGGATACGTATTAAACATTTTCAATTATACTCCCTTTGAAACAATAATTAATAACTCTTAAAATCATTAAGATTCTTTCTTGAAATCGTAAGCTTTTTCACATAAGTATATAATATATTAAATTTTTCACACAAATTGTTCAAAGACACATTAATTAATTTTGAAAGCCCACTCTTCCCTTAAGAATACACCTGCACGTTTTAAAAATCGAAATTTAAGATACCTTAGAACCGTTTTCACCAAAGTCGTTTAACTGCTAACCACGATTAACCCATGGCGTCAACCAATGGTGGGACGCAATACTCCGTTTAAACAGAGATTAATCTCGGTTAGCCGTTAAACGACATTGGTGAGACGGGCTCTTAAACATTTAAGACCTATAAAATGGAGAACATAATGTTACAGGCAAAAGGATAAGACTGGCACTAAAAAAATGTGTGACTCGACAACAAAAAATTAATTAACTTTATTACAAAAGGAGGACTTCAGTCCTCGCACAACTTTCTCCCAAACATTCCATAAAACGTTAAGAAAACTTTACAACAATGATGTCGAAAATAAGATAAAGAAACACAAAGAAGATATTCAGTGTCATTCTTATACAACCTGAGACAGACACAAAGTAACCTAAAGTCATTTATGCTATAAAGTACAAGTGCTTCTTTGTACAACCTCCGTGCAACCCAAATGCAGGTTGGCAACTCGAGATATAACCCAAGTGACATTGATGGGATTTTTGTAATAAGTGTATTTGATAATCCATTACCGTAAAAGCGATTTCATTTTTTTAAAGAGTGTGTTAGTTGTTCCAAGTATATACGGCTTTCAGAAAATCTATACGAATTAAATATTTAAGTGAGGGCTCAATCAGTAATAGCAAACATTTATTCAAATTCAGTTATCCAGATAAACATAATAACTTTATCAAAAATTGAAGAACATAAATATATTTTTACAAGGTACACTACAAGGAATACCTACTTTAAGCATAGTCGGAAAGTCTTCGGACATCTATATCAGCAGTATACTGCGAACTTACAAACTCTAATAATAAAAGGCACGTTTTATTTTTTTAGAAACTGGATTTTGAAAGTAATAACTAATTATTTCTTGAAAGATTATCATTAAAGAATTGACTTTGGCTATTAAAAACTAGATGAGTTCAATGTATTGTACTTGCTTCTAAGAATAATGTTAGCATACAAAATGGTGCTAATCAACTTTATCAATGCATTATAAAGTGAACAGCATTTCCAAGGTGTATGGGTAACAGTTTTCGAACAATATACCTTCCCTAAGGTAGGAGGGGGAATATTGCAAAATTATTCAAATTGCTTTTTAGAAGAGAATATCTCGATTTTTTTTTTTTCTGATTTTCAATTTATTTTAAAATAAACATTGGTTAAAATGTTATATGCAGTCAGTCGTACTTAAAGTATAAGATGAAATCATGATTGGGATTCGTGAACGCTATTAGGATTACATCTGAAAGAAATTCTCATTGCTGTAGCACCGTTGTTGAAAGAAGCACCAGTTTACTGAATTAATAATAGTAAAAAAGAAGCTTGAAAATAAAAATTATACCATTTTAAATATTACTACAACCTTACCGTAAAATGCTGCATCTTGGACTGACCATGGCATGACCATTCATATTCTTTTAAATATGAAAGAGAAAATATTTTCAAACTTTGCTTTAATTAATTTTTTTTCAGTGTTCATTTGGAAATATTTTAAAATATTAACTTTACACTGCATCATATTGCCAATTTCCTACAAAGATATTTTTTTCTTATTCGTAGATTAGAAAATATTTTGTTGCAAATTGGCAACACGATAATATTTAATAAAAAAAATTGTGAAAATTTATACAGGGTTTATACTCAGTTGGCAGGAGAAAAAAAATCACTAGATTTAGTTATTACATTCTATATTATTTTTATTCTGCATAATTTTTTGGCAATGCCCTTCTTAAGCAAATTTTTCAAATAAATTCATTGCATTTTCAAATTTCATTGTTTATGTATATTTTAATATAAATTTACATGATATAATGGGAATAAAAGTAAAACATTAAACCTTTAAGAACATTCACTCTCAACTGGCGGGAAAAAAGATTACTCCCACAACATCGTAGTAATGCAGATCTAGTTTCTGAAATTCTGTACTAGCTTTAATTTAAATAAGTTTTGAGTAATACATCAAGCTGGTGCAGCGTTGCCAAAACTAACTTCCTGAACACACTTATTGCATTTTCAAATTTTACTGTATATAATGCGAACTGAAAACATAAAATAACAAAAATAAATTGAAAGATTTATAATACGAAGTTGGTTACCCATTAATAGGCCATCAAAATAAATATTGTAATAACAATCAAATGAAAAAATTATATTTGTAATAAACAGATACTAGAGAAAATAAATTATTATCAAATGGGTATTAATACTATAATAAAAATATGTGATAATTATTCGCAAGAAAGATAAAGAGAAAAAAAAAACACTATCACATAATTTCGTACACACATAAAGCACTTTAAAAAACTTTTTTTCTACAGTGAAAAAAAGGGAGTTTTAAAGTACTTTCAAGTACCTTACGAACCCTGTTAGAATTTATTTTTAGAATATAGTTTTTTAAACTTTTTATTCAAACACATATATTTGAAGAAAAAATTTTAAAAAAATCATGCAGCGTAGGGTTAAAATCCATACAATAGAATCAGTAGAAAGATTTACAAATAGTAAACAACTAATCTTCAATATTTTTTTCATTGCGAGACCTATATTTTCAACTTTGTTGAGGATTCTAAAGTTTCATTTTTATATCATATTTCATCATAAACTAAAATATTTCTTAGCCATGATCAGTTAAAACGTAAGCATAACTTAACCCCTTACCTGTGCAACGCGAATGCGCCAATTTTGGAGCTTGAGTTCGGCAAGAGAAAAGTCGGTGTTGTTATTCCGTGAAGGTGGAACTCAGTTCTTCCGATGTATATGTAATTTACCATTTTCCCTATAAATGGTGATACTTTTCCGTTTTTGCGTCATTTGACGGATATTGTAAAGAATTTGTGAAATTCGATTGAATCTAGGGGACATGGAATTCATGACAATTGATATACATAATAATATTATTGTATTAATTTATTATATTTAATTTGAAAATTATGTCACTTCATTTATTTTGCTACAATTCGATCAAAAATTACTGTAATCCATTAAACGCTTTCCATATATGTGAAAATATTGAATGTTGTAGTTATTTCTTTTAAAAGTTTGATTTTTTTAAAAACGATTCTAATATTTTGATGATAATAACGTACAAAATTAAAGAGATTTTTTTCTATTTTTGCACGTTTTTCTCAAATATATTCCTTAGCCCTCGTATTGCAAAAAAGTAGACCATATCGCTTCAAACCAAACCTCAAACATATTCTACAGGTAAGAAATTAAGTATTGCCTAAAATGCCTGTTTGTCGTATCTGGATTTCACCTCTACTGTATATTATGTACCAAACCGTGGAAGTTATATTCAGAATTTTTTTCAACCCTTTGTACCACCATATTGCATGTCTGACTCATACACAAAAACTGATATCACTTCAAAAGGGAGCTTTAACCCTTTCTAGTTAAAACACATTTTTAGTTAAAATACATAAGCTACCTTGCAACACTACTGATGGTTACAAAGGGTTAAAAATATACTACGAAAATACCTAAATCAGACTAATATAGAAAGATAACAGCATTGAGTTTATAAAGTAATCGAAAGAAATATTTAGAACAGGCGTTTTCGAATTTCTGTAATGCGTGACAGTATCTTGCAGTGTCCATTTGTATAGTAGAGTGCGAGCGTTGGAGAAAGTTTATTGCACGAGCACTGAAGGAGGTTTGACGGGCTTGATGCTGACAGGACGGAACTTGTTGCAGATGTCGGCATTCCACGCTCTCGGCGAGGAATTGAAGTTGTTGAAGCTCATGCTCCTGGAGAGGGGCCGAGGCAAGGTGTTGAACGTTTGGGCCTCCAGTAGAGGGGCACTCGCTGTTGGCATGACAGGGGCTTCGGCTATGACTGGAAGTGGGGACGCTGAAATGAGATCGAAAAAACACATATATAAATTTGGGCCCTTTACACGACGTTGTCGCCAATGATGAGACATTTAAAATACTCGGGGTACTGTAGAGTTGTAGAACGCGTTCTATTATAATAGTTTTGTCAAATATCTAGAAACCTTCTTAACACGTTGACTGCCATGGAGGTCACTGATAACCGGCCCTCCACATGACTACAGCACCGTGGGGGGCACCGGTGACCGGCGCCGCAGCAAATATTGAAAGTACATAATAATAGTAAATATCGATATTGATAAATTTTTCAATAGTACCATTATTATTATAATGATTTGAAGAAATTAATGTTATGTAGAACATACAAATATTATTTTATTAGTACATGAAAATATACATTTTATTAGTGCATATTGTGATGAGTCATTGAAACATTCAAGGCAAAGAAAAGGCGAATCAACGCAATCGGAACAATATGTCAACTCTTATTTAGTCAAATTCTTTGGTCTAGTCTGCTTTGAATGCTAAAGAAAGAGAATAATCACTTAGCAATCGAAACACGATTGTTTCGACATAATTCGAACAATAACATAATTCGAAAAAATTAAAATTATATAGTACTATTTCTATTTGATTTTTCATATTTACGATACTATTATAAATTTATCCACTAAAATATATATTTTTTGTTTACAAAAATCTTATGGTTGTTATTTATATATTTCTATTTATATATTTGTTTATATATTTCAATAGAAAATACGAAAAGTTGGTTAAAAATTAAATAATTTTCGATCTTCTGAGATTTAACTGAATAACTAAATTGACGCTCAAAACGCCCGCTCCCGGTACAATTCCGCTGCGAAATGTACCCGCACACAATGTGTTAAAATCACCTTTTTCTTCAGCTACCTGAAGAAAGTCTCTAAAGGATAATGGATACTGCACATCACATACCTTAATCAAACTAAAAATTAAACAATTTTTAGTAGTAACGTACTTTTCTTATTTTTAAACTGAACCACTACTTGATGTTGCTACTACTGGAATAGTTCAATTTCCGAAAAAAGAGGTACGATACATAGACTACAAAATCACTTTAAATCAACAAAATTACATCATTAACAAAACTCGTTTTTTTCAGTGACCTCAAGAAATATCTTAATGGATATTGCACATCACATACTTTAATTAAAACAAAAATTAAACAATTATACTGGATTAATGCTGGAAGAGTTCAATTGGTTCAAAGGAGTGCGATACACATAATACGAAATCCCTTTAACACTTTAACGTTCAATGATATCTGTGCGATGTCAGTCATTTTTCTTAGACGTTTTACAGCGTAATAGTAAATTATTAAATTCTGTTTTGATTAGAATGTTCAAGGTGTCATATGCCTGTAAAAAATAATATAAGAAAGTAAAACAATACAAAAGTGTAAAAAATATCAATTTACAGAAATACTAATTTATTTAATGCTATTGCTTATATCATTCATTAACCCCTTAATGTACATTTTTTTAAAAAGGTCGGCCAAAAGAAATCGTTTTAATGTAAAAAACACAATTTAGAACGTTGTCTTGCAAGAAAATTATAAAAATAAAAAAATTATCAAAATTTTTATTGGAATTTTGGATTTTGATAACGTTGCAGAAAATAGTCAACTATTGTAATATTCAGGATTGCAACTGCTGAGGTACTTTCAAAAAGGCGAGAAAAGTGACAAATAATACAGAATAAGTGACTAAAAAGTGACTAAACATTGAAACAAAAAAGCGATTTTTTTTCTCCTCTTGATTACAGATGCTATTATTAAGATTTTTCTATTTATTTTAAATCCAAATCAAATGATTCATGCAAGACATGATTTTAGCGTCAAATACAAAAAAGGTTAAAAATTTTGTTTAAGACAGCTCAACATTGTTATTTATTCAAGAAAATCTATAAATTAGATTTGAATACATACAATACATTAATTTTATAATCACAATTTTTTTCATATATTAATGATGTTTTGAAATATGTACATAGCTAGATTAGAGTATCTAAACAAAAATTGGGAAGAAAAATAAAAAGAGAAGTGTGTGCTTTGACGTATATTACTTTAATGTATTAAATATACATTTCAGTACAAATGTAGATCTCAGGAACTTCTTTACGACTTTTTAAAATCACTAAATTCTGGAAACCATATGACTAATTACATTTTAATAAGAAAAATAAGATTAGAGCATCACATTTTTGGTCTTTTATTAAAATATTTTGTTATTAATTCAGATTTTCTTTTTTCAACAACATACTTTTGCTATTATACACCATGAAAAAAATGACTAAAAGTGACTGTTTACTTAAAAAAGTGACTAAAAGTGATCAATTGTAAAAAAAGTGACTAAAGGTGAGAAAAGTGACGGAATTGCAAGCCAGAATATTCGACTATTACTACACAAGGAACAGATAAGTCGTAAATGATAAGTAGAAAAAAAATATATTTTATACTTGAAGAAATAAGTGTTATAGCTTGCAGTCCCATGTAAATGATAAATAGGAATAAAACGATTGCTTTTTTTTTCTTGCACATTGTTATTTTCAATTCTCGATTGCATTCGAGTGTGAAAAATTATAGCAACATAGAGTACAACGCCGCTCGAATTATCTGGAGTGTACACAGTTTGGACAGTTTAGCTCGATCGAGTTAACTCGAGCGTGCACGCTAAGGGGTTAACATCATATATGAACCTCATTAAATGTTACACAGCAGTGCAAGTTTCAATATAAAATGTTCTGTTTATACACTTGCATATAACTTTTGGTTTCATTTGTATGTCAAAGAAAGAAAATCCCCAAGGTATTATACCAGGAAAAATTCCCGTGTTATTATTGTTAAAACTGGTTTTAGAAGCGTACTTATGACTCATACGTAGGATCTGCGGATTCGATTTTGTACAAGCAAAAGACTGTCTGTTTATTGCAAGGACAATAACCTGCTCTCGTGCGTTTTCATTGTTTATGTTTGTAAAAAGAAGAATTATACCAGACGGATATTGCTTGTCTCGCGCTGTGTTTATAACAGCAATTAATTGTAGTTTTAGTTGAGATTTCTTCAACTTGAGAGATCACATAATTTAAAGGTTTTTGAACCTAAACGTTGAAAAAGAAATATAGTGGAATTTCGATCCATGTTTTTCAAGAAGAGAGAAATGAAAAAAAAAACGATAAGTAGGTATAAACGATGGCAGGTTGGGAGCGCTGCGGTCTACTGTTTTGCTACACTTATTGAACTTTAAAGTTTTATAGTCCTGTTATGCAGGATTTTTAAAAAGACATTTTTAAAACTTTCCTTATTTTTATTTTTATTCTTTTTAGTTCCTTTTTTAAATGACATAGTGATTTTTAATTATTTTTTACTAATTTTTATTTTATTAATTTTAGTCTTTAGGAAATTGTGAAACCAAATTTTTCAATCATCATGGCTACTGTATAATTTATTGAATCTTTGAATCCTTGGGGAAGGTGAGCCCCTTGCACAAAGCAGGCATCAATTTTACAAAATAGTTTTAAAATGTTTGTACCATTTTAAATATAATTTATGTATAATGAAATGCTACGTACTAATTACTACTTTAAATAATCAATTTATTCACAGTCACATATTTTATCGATTTTCTAAATCCATCGTTTTCCATTTCCGTCCTCTTGAAAAACGTTGGATCAAGGTTCCACTATATCTATGATTAGATGTTAGAGCTCCGATTGACACATGTGCCATAACGTTAATCAATTGGCGATCTCTGATCACCGTACCTCAAGATCCCGCAGATTTTATTGAACATCCGTTGGGCGTCCACAATGTTATCTGGACTTCAAACGAACATCGTGGAGGTCGAATAAATGTTTAGGGGAATCTGCGAGCTTTTAGGTAACAGTTTCCCTGTCGTCTCACCTGACGTATTGCTGGTCCATCCCTTGGGTGCCTTGAATTTGTAGGCGTCCGACATCTGCTGCTGGCTTTTCGTCCAATCCAGGGACTCGATGACCGGCATCTGGGGCACGGCATTCGGGTAGCTCATCACTTTGGACTCGGCGGCACGGATCACCGTTTCTACCACCTTTTGGGTGTTCAGGTCAGGGAGGTTGGGCTCTGGGGTGGAATATTCGCCCGAATAGCGCGTCTCCATCAAGTGCTTCACCTGAAACAGATTCCAAACAATATAGTTACATTTTGTTGAGTTTGACAAATCTCTGTTAATTGTCAAGAGAGATCAATGTATTAAAAGTACAAATTAAATAGAAATTCGGATTGCGTTAAAAATGTAAGTACCTTGTATCGGAGAAATATTTTTATATTTACAGATCTGGCTTTTTGTACATATTAACGGGAAAAACCAGGCTGTACGAACAAACAGCTGTAAATTTTCATAGTAGGCTGAAAGTCAATAGATTGATTTCAATCAACCTAACAATATAAGGTTAGTTGGAAAGTTGTCGAAAATTTTCCCAATAATCACACACGTCGGAAAATGCCCTTGCATACAGATAGATGTCAATTCACGTACTCTATGCATAAGTGTTCGGAGTGAAATAGCGAACGGGGGTGGAGTGTATGTGTGTGTGAGGGGCGGAAGGGGGTTGTTGCCTCCATAACAATTGCCGTATACATGTATTATCATATGAGTAAGGATTGTATTGATTTCTAGATATGTGTTGAAGTGAGAGAAACCCGGAAGGAATACTATGTAAGAAATACTTGAATATAACTTTTAGTTTGCTGCAAAAATACAAGTGACTTTGTAGTTTTGGGCAGTAATGCAGCTCTATGTTTAGTTATTAGGTCCAACTAAACAATTCTTCTACGTCAAAATTTCCTGTAACATCTGCACATACCCGTTGTCGAAAAAAAAAATCGATTTCACACGATCACTTATATCGCGCATGCTCAATTACTTTTGTACATTTTTAATGAACCTATTATGAACGGTAAAATGTTTGAAGAATTAAATTGTTTCTTCTGAAACAATATTTCATCATATTTGACTTTCAAATAAATAGTTACTTTCAATAACATCGTTTGTAAATGGCCATCAATAATAATGAGCTGTGTTGGGCTTTTATGTAGGGGTATCACAAAGTTTTAATTATTACTAAGAAATAATCTAGATATGTGGATAAAATTTATTATGTATATTAGTTTATTCTTTCGTACATATTATTGTAAATTACAGCTATAAATGTCAATTTGTTTTGGCTTGAATTGAAGTAACATGCAGTTAAGAGATATCAAAGCTCTCAATGTAATTATACCACAACAGATAAGGGGAAAAAACGCTGAGAGAAATATACAGTTTTGGGGACTAACTAGACAACTCTTAAGAATAGCAATTAAACATTAAGTTTCTACTTGATTGTTTTTTGTATTTATTAAAACTTGATATCTTACTCGTACATATATGCTATGATATAGAATGACTGTTTTCTATTACGGTCTAGATAAGCCAATATCTAAAATGACGTTGATATGAGTCATGTCACTGGATTAAGGCTAATAAAAAGATATTCATAAAAGCTCTAGAGCTCCAAACTCTTTTGTATGTCGACTTCCTAAAGATCAAGGTTTCTACAACGCCAGACATTTCGTATTTTCCATTATCTAGGACACTGACCTTCACTCTCTACGTCATAATGACGTAAGAAGTCGATCAAAATAGAATAGCGACGTTTATTGCTACGTCACTAAAGCAAGACAGAAAACACGGCTGACTACTGCTCGTTGAGTTAACACTAAGTAGCGACATATGTAGACCTCATTAAAAACTGAGATTGGATAAGATTGATCATTTCGATTTGTTTTGAGCTTAGTTTGAAGTTTGACACTGATTGGAATGGTAAAGTGTCCCACCTTCTCCTCGTCGACGATCCACTCTTCGCTTTTCTTCTTCCTCTTGGCGAAGAGCTGTGCTCCCCTCCCCGTGGGGGAGTTAAGGTCCTTGACCAGGTCGTGGCATACTTCGGGACTGATGGCGTCGTGCTTCACGATATCCACCCCTTCCTTCAGGAGGCGCTGCATGTCCACGATGTGGCGGGGGTTCAGGAGCAGCTTCAGCCGGGGAGGACCGTCAGTGCTGGGACGGACGTAAGGCATACTGCGTGGGTCCTTCTCCGAGGATTCTTCGACGTTCTGCACATTGGCTGCAAAACGCAAAAAGAAAACGTTATGATAGAGCCTGACACCCAAAGACCTTGTAATATAATCTTGACACCTCCTTCTTGGAATGAAATTGAGATAACCTGTGGGTAATATGCTTGGGCTTGGTACGAATTTGAGAACAAGCTATAACACCAACGAATTTTGTTTTCTGTCCATGTTTTGTTCGCGTAACGTGTAGTGCTCTGTCTTCAAAAATAAATGTTCGTTATTTTTATTATTATTAAGGTTAGTTTCAAATAACTTGTTCCAAATAGACAATCAAGTGTCAATCAAGTCACAAAGTGTACTAGCTTCCAACTTTTGAAAGTTTTTATTCATTGTAAGAACGTATTACATTATTTTTTTAACCGTACGTTAGAAGTAGTGGTTTAGTATCTATAATAATAATTCGTACTTTTCTGCCGCTGGAAAGGGTTCTAGGTAGAACGAAATGGTGGGCATGAGGACCCTGGTTTGGCAGAGCGCCAAGGACATTTCATTTCTACTGAAAGGGACAAAGCCAGGTAAAAACACAGGAATTTCATAGTTCTTCGGTACAATCGTCTTATAATCTTACTTGTTTAGCTTTGTCTTTTCATATATAGTTTTGAGCTTTTTAATTTTTTTTTGTATTGGCATTTTGTAAAGGCATATGTGCCTGTATTGCCAACTGAATTTGAAAAAAAAAACAAAAAAAAACACTTTTAAATATTTCATTTGAAAGGAATATTTCGCACAATTAAATTTTTTAGTTAACATTTTCACATGAACTACGTAGAAGGAAATTTTGACATAGTTAGCAACTAGTAAAAGGGAATTTTTTCACCCTTTTTAAGTGTAAGACGTATAGCTGTTCTGGGTACAGCTGAATATCACGCGAACATGCCAATAATATAAACAATCCTCCACATTTTCAAGTATCTGCTATTATTTATAACTGTCACTTGGATCGACGGTTTATAATTATTCAAGATTTGCTTATGAATTTACTTTTCCAAAAAGTACATCGACTGAAATCAGGTCAAATAGCTATATCTATTGCAAAATAAATATTTAGTAATATACCTCTATAGTACTGTGTTTTCATGAGATAAGAAGTAAACCTGTTATAAAATACTTTTCTTTCTTATAAATGACATCATATAAAGCCTAACCCTAGAACATTATCTTGATTTTTCTGAACATTGTTACTAGTGTTATATCTCTAAGACAACATTTTAAAAACTTTCTTTAAAGCAAGGAAAAATAAATAATTCATAAGGCTTTAATTTAAAACGATAATTTATTGCATATTAAAGTTGTTTTTAGTTTTTAGCAGTTTTATTTTAATCACGCAACCTTTTCCAAGATGCAAAGATAGTTTTCTAATGTTAAATTGCAGCCCGTCCACTAATAAGTACGGGCTGTAATTTACCAAGTTGTTTGAATTTCATATTTATTTTACTCTTAGAAATCCGTAATAAGATATTTATAAGTACATACCAGCGGTGCCCAACCTGCGGTTCTCGAGCCACATGAGGCTCTTTGAAGGATTATTTGTGGCTCTCGATAAATGTACCCGAGTTCCCTTTTCATTTTTGTGTTATTATATTTTAAAAAATTATTACAACTGATAGAGCTCCGGCAATGCTGGGTAAAAAAAATCGGTCTTATTGGGCTTTTAAGAGATGATTCTCAAATTCCACAATTCATACCGATTCACTGCATAATTCACTAAGAACATCTTGCTACAAAATATTTAAAATATCCTGATGTTATGTAAACAGTGTAACAGATTGTAAATTACATTCGCTCCAGTGAAAAAAAAATCATCGGCAATTCAAAAATTTCCTTGGAAAATTAAAGGACGAAGAACTTCCAACTGACATTCAATAAATATAATTTCTGTAAAAAAAGTTTAATACCTTTTTTTCATACCTTTTAAATACGTATTTAATTGCGGCTCACGAAAAGTTTCAAAATTCGAAAAATGGCTTGGACATCAAGGAGCTTGGCCATCCCTGTTATATACAATAGAAATGATCCCAGCGTTAATGGCTTAAAAGAAAAAAAAAATAAAAGGAAACTTCTAAGTTTACTTTCGAAGTTGGTTTACATTTAAGAGGTACTCTCCAATCTTTCAAGAGTGCTAAAGATAACGACTACAGAGAGTTAATGGTGTACCATCTGTCCCTATTATTGTATTAAATTGTAAGGCTTACCGCATTATAGACTTATGTACCTACACACATACAAAGTACTCGCAAAAGAAGTGTATTGCACTAACTTGATGCCTATTTTCTTACTGAAGATGATATTCAATTACTTTCAACTCCCTTTTCCGAAAATAATTTTTGACATTTGTAAATGTTTTAAAATTTTGCGGCACTTGACAAAATATATTGAATTTTTTCCCGAAATGACTTCGCCTTGAGGTTAGTTGGGAAGAATTGTGTCATTTTCTTGCAACACGAGTGTTAATTAGATTGGAACCTACTATTTAACATCGATTCTGAACGTTTATGAACATCCATACCCGTAGGGGGATTTGAACTTATGGATATCAGGAGCACAAAGTAGCCATTGTCCGTGATGAGCCCTTAATTGTATTCATTAGGGTAAAATTATCCTATTACTTTCAATAAGTGTAAAATGAATTGTACAATGGACGAAGGGGTAATGCGCTGCTCTTCGGTATTGGATATGTGGGTTCGAGTCCCACTGCTAGTTTGGATGTTCTTAGTCGATTAGAAACAGCAGTTCCTAATTTTATTAGCCTTTCGATAGCAAATAGTAGACCATAGTTCTCCAATAAAAAGAAAATCTCAACATTGGACTGTTTCAAAACAACACACTTTAATACCAAGGTAGTTTTGGTTCGGAACGCTACGGTTTACTCTTTTGAAACACAACGGCTAATGAGATAGGGGCTTGCTGCTTAAAGCCGATTCCGAACAACTACGAAGATCCATGACAGCACCGGTATTCGAACCAGAACTCCGGTACAGATGAATAGTGCCCTACCCATTTTCCTATACCATACCAAGGTAGAGAAAGTACTGAAGTCCAAAATATGTATTTTATCGATATTTTTTTCTTGAAAGGACAATGAAATAACTTTTAAGCATTATGTTCTATGAACAAAATATAACACCACCGAATTATTATTTTTTTATTATTACTCTGGATTCTGAACTTTTAAGGAAATATTTTAAAGCACTTTCTTTTCTGTCTTCCAGATGCGCCTTTATAGAAGAAAAATCTTCCCTAAATGAGTCGGGGTCCAAAGTGGCGTGTGGTCGAAGCATTTATTCGCTTTCCCCGTGACGTCACAAGTGCTGTTGACAGATTTCTGATAGGGAAAAGAAGCGTGGCTCTCAAGAGATCTTAACAAAGAAGGGCCTATCCCCCCTCCCCTCCTTATTTGTGTGTGTTCAGGCCCAAACGCACGCGTTCTTTATGCATTTTCTACTTTGAAGTGCCTTTGAAGAGCAGTCTAAAAATATGTGGACGTAGAAATGCGACGCGTGGTTTGAAATTGCGATTTCTCGAACCGAACTCTTTTTATTTAAACACATATACAACTATCTTTTATAATTAAAACTGCTTTGTATGAAAGGGCACAGTGGAAATGAAACCGATTGGTTTTTATTTAGGGCAGGGGCATCCAACCCTTGAGCTTTTTCTCTAGGTCACAGAGAATGGATCTAACACTATATAAATGTTTTTCTTTTATCAATAAGCTTAAAGATAGATGATATTTTTGTTGAATATATTATTATAAAAACGATAACATAGAATTAGTTTGACATTGTGATATATATTTAAAATGACATGCTGTACATAAAGTTTTTCTTTATAAATTGTATTTATAAAGAAACTAATGTTCGTGACCGGACAATAGTCGTAGGTACAGCGGTAATATTTAGTACTAGAGTTCATGGTTTTGAATCTCATTGATGCCATGGATGCTTGTTACAAATCGGAATCGGCTTTAAGCAGTAAGTTTCCGGTCTAATTAGCCTGCATGTGGCAAAAATTAACTGCAGTGCTATTTAATCTAAACTAGAAATAATATAATTAATCAGATGTGTAGCATTTAATTAGAAAAATTAATCTAGTACTAGAATCCATGGTTTTGAATCTCACTGACATACTGGGACTCGAATCTAATTGACATACCAGGATGTCAATGAGATTCGAAACCATGGACTATAGTACTAGATTAATTTTAACAATTAAATGCTACACATCTGATGGATGTCAATGATATTCGAAACTATGGACTCTACTACTAGATTAAATTTTCCAATTAATTACACATCCAATAAATGAACATTAAATGCAAATCCAATTAATTACACATCTGATTAATTATACCATTTCTAGTTTAGAATAAATAGCTCTGCAGGTAATTTTTGCAACACGCAGGCTAACTGTAACAAATCGGAATTAGTAGTAAAGTCCCGGCCTCCATGTTGCAAAAATTAACTCTAGAGCTAATTAATCTAAACAAGAAATGAAACAATTAATTGCATGGTTCTCATTTAATTGGAAAAAATAATGCATTAATTACTGGTCTGATTGATATTTCTTTCGTTTTTATTTTTTCATTGATATTTCCCCTGTAAGAGTGGATGATTTTGTCGGGAAGAATACAGGTTTCAACTGGTTATTCAATTTCGATTTAGAATTTTTAGCGTCAACATGTTTCGACAGTCCCGAAGTAAGAAGATGATGCTTCATCCTGTTTAATGTGAATAGTCAGCCCTTGTTAGAGCAAAGAGATAAGACTGCTTATTTAGTCTATGGCAAAGAATACTTTCTTACGAGCAACCGTGTACATTTGCAGTCTTCCGTTTCGTTCAAAGCGTGGACAAAATTTTCTACAGTAAATTGTTGGTTGCCTTAGTGTCCTATAGAGGTGATGCTTGGAAGTATTAAAGAGGTTGGAGATTATTATAAGACAATGACTTTAAAGAGTTTGGTGTGCTTTTTTGTTAGTGATAAAGGAGGAAATAAATTCGAAGAAAAGCCACAAATCGTGCGTTGGACAACTATGATTTAGAAGAGAGGTGGGCAAAAGCCGGCTCGTGGGACGGATCCGGCCCTTTTTCTTACTTTATCAGGCCCGTTGAAAAATCCTGCATGCAATTTTTTTAATCTCTTAAATGCAATTTTGTTGAAATCAACAGTATTTGTATGAGTAGTGTACATATAAATAATGAAAAATATATAAATAATAGAGAGTATTATAATTTGAACAGCTGTAACCATATCCCTACTTTAATGAATGCAACATACATACTCTCATAAACCGTGTGGTCGGCTTACTACATAGAACTGAAAGTACACTCCTCTCACTCTTCGAGGGACGACAGACCGTAGCACGCGTACTCTTTATTTTGATTTAGAACTAGTCGCATACTCGTCA
Organism: Pardosa pseudoannulata; assembly: GCA_032207245.1. Classification (NCBI taxonomy): domain Eukaryota; kingdom Metazoa; phylum Arthropoda; class Arachnida; order Araneae; family Lycosidae; genus Pardosa; species Pardosa pseudoannulata. Next base: position 31,307,062 of record CM063508.1, on the reverse strand, counting down.
TTTCTTTTGAGACTAATATTTGTTATTTTGAAAATATAATAATAAATTGAAAAAGTGGACTTTTTGTAGGTAAAATTTTAAAACATTGGTTTTATTTTATTGTAATAATTAAATTACTTATTTATTTTAAATTATTAATTAATTATTTACTATCATATTTCTTTAAAAATTACGTGACATATTTTACTGGGCACGAATTGTTTGTATATACACCTAAGTAAGACAATTTATTATTACTATTATCTTTTATTAACTGTCAAATTTCTGTGTCCAAATACTTTAAAATGATACTTATAGTGTTTTTGTCAAAAAAATTTCTTTGGCAGGGAAAAAACTCCCCCCAAAACATTCGCGTGTGCACAGTGTACGCGGTATAGTCCTCCGTCCCGGAAGACAGTTTGAAAATTTCATTTTGGCCCGTGCTTAAAAGTATTTGCCCACCCCTGATTTAGAATGAGATTTAGCATAGTTTTGAACGGTGATTATATGTGGTACAGTTCGATTTTAAACTTGCGTCGATTTTTTTACGAATTTCAAATACCTACTCGTTCTTTACTTAAAATAAATCTTTAAAAATTTACTACTTTTGAATGCTAAAAAATGTGTTCCTTAGATTACAGACTTAGAAAAATATGCTTAGCCGACATATATAGCAACGTTTTGAATTCAAATTAAATTAAAATAACGCTTGTTTCTCTAATGGTTGGTTCTTATTTCTCCTGAAAGAAATTTTTCCCTCTTAGGCTGACTGTTTGAGAACTTTCAATTTGTTTTATAAGGTCGAAAAGTATGCATGCCAAATTTGTATTGGGTTGATCCAATATCTTTTCTTTTTTGACCCCTAAACATCTCTTTAACAAGGTCGATCTGTTCAATAAACATTTTTTTATACTAAAAAATATCTGTTAGGGATAAATTTACTTTACATCTCTTTCTCGTGTAAACCGAATTTTATGACTGCCACGAGTAATCCAAAGTCTACCACTTTCAAAATTTTAGCTTATTTCTTTTGTCTTTACAACGCTTCGTTTAATTCGTTGTATGTGAAACAAATGGCCGTGATCTGACTTTGTGCTCCGAAACTGCGCAATGTATCTCCCAGCCAAATAGAAAAAAAAAAAAAAAAGAAATTTGCTCTTTTTTAATTTCTGCTTTTCTGTGTCTCGACCCGTCTACCTGGAACTAAACTTTCGCTGAGCCCGGAAATACCTCAAAGCTGAATCTTGGAGTACGTCCAAACTGTAGAAAGGTGTCAGCCATTCTTTTCCAGACCCCGGAGTGCAATTCTTTTGTTTGTGTGGTGTACTGCAACCAGCTAGGTGCTGTCGATTTGGAGACTACTCTCGAAGGCAGTTTAATGAATGGATTGTTTGCATAACCCTCACTTAGTTTCAGCCAGAAATTCTTGATCATTTGCTTGGCAGGTTGAGGAAAGTGGTTATGCAGGTTACGCAAAATACAAAACAGGTGGCTTTGAAAGAAATGCAATCCAAATGGGGCCCGAAACGGATCTTTCGCTGAAGTATCACCAATTAGACGGTATTTTATGGATTACATAACTATGCAAGATATAGCAGTAATATAGAATCATAACTATACTGTTAACGTAACATTGTCAGTGTGTTAAATCATGTTTTGATGGTGACTGATTCATTTATAGGTTAAGGAGACAAGAGATCTTGAATCTTACTTCGAAATGCATTGAACTTTTAACTGTAACACAACTAAATAATACTATTGCAAAAACGTAGAAGAAATATAAGGCAATTTCACGAAATGTCAATACCTGCGTAAATGCGCTTCCCCGCTTATTTGTATGGCTATAACAACTAATATTCAAACTACATCGTGCCCTTTTGTTTCAAATTAAAGTCAAATTTTAAATGAATTTAGATCGCTTATGCTGCAGGAAACTGCCTTATTAAAAAACCATTTATTAAATTACAAAGCAATTTCCTAAAAATGCAGTCATTCTGCAACATTTGTTTAAAATGTTCCTACTGCACTGCATTTAACTCTAGATTTACCAGCAATTTAAATACACACTGAACTGCAATTGCAAAACCAGTCATTTTGACTGGTTTGGTAAATCTAGTGTTAAATATATACTGCATACTGTTGTGTTTTGAACTTACGCAAAACTTTAAAAAAACAATATTTTATTTTATTTTGTTAGTGAAATGGCAACAAAAAGATATTTTAGTATTGTTGTTGTTCGAAAGATATAAATTGCCGCGTCACTAACTACGTTAATGCCCTTCCCAGTTCATTTGTAGCCAATAGGGGATATAATATTCTGCCCTTCCGTTTCAAACGAAAGTCAAACTTTTCACGAGTTTAGATATCTCATGCTGCATGAAATCACCCTATGGTTTGTTAACAGCTGTAATAAGAGATTTTGTTGAAGAAAAATATGGAAATAAAGAAGTTCTAATTATTAAGATTAATTTGGATTCAGACCCAACAAGCCCTTTTATTTGTTTTTTTTTTAATTCACAATACATTTAGCATTTATATAAAAATAAAATTGGGTATAAAATATTCTATTTAACATTGTATTTCACAATGCTAAATAGAATATATACAAAACAATAATTTCATATTTTACAGTGTTTTACCTATTTGTTTCGTTTTTTCACAGTATTAAATCTTCTTTAACTATACAAAATCGTAATATTTTAGCAAAGCCTACCCGATATTTTAAGACAAATGCATAGATGGACAATGTTTGAAAATATGGGAGGGACAAAGGAAAAAAAAGGATGCACTTGGAACATTTTGCAGCCACTAATAGGATGCAAAAATCTTCATTATAAAGTATGATTTTTATGTATTATAATAACGATGTGCAATATAAAGCAGGTTGCAAGTGAATACAATAATCTTTCACGTGAAATATTCTTGGGTGCTACCATATTGCGATGGAGATATGTCACAGGCGACATCACGTCATAATGATGTCAGAAGTCAACAGAGATGGGAATTTGATACCATAAATTCCCTTTTCTGGAGGCTTCTGACGTCATTGTGACGCAAAAATCGCCTGTGACTTATCTCGACCTCAATAGGGTTTGGTTTGGCTTGAACCGCTACGTCTACTTTTTTCAGCACGAAAGCTAATGAAACCGGGACCTACTGCTTATAGCCGATTCCGAACGGCTACGAGCATCCATGTCATAGTGGAATTCGAACCTACAAACTCCGGTTCCGAAGATGAGCGCCCCAACCATTTGGCTGACAGCAATATGGTAGCACCCTCAATTTCATTATGAAGCTTATGCTTGACTTACAAATAAATAAAATAAAATAATAATAAATAGAAAACTATATGTACAAAATAAAGAAAATCCTAGTTTTTGTCAAAGCCTGTAAGGTCATTGGTCTCCTCAAGCATTTGTACCACCGTGCCTCAGATTTATAACATAACCAACAATTTATGCCATTTGCACTCTGAGGTTTAAAAGATTCTTTCTTTGTTGTTTTCCTGAATCACTTTAAAGAACTTTTGGTAGAATCAACCAAATAGCTGTGCTAAATTTAATTTTCATATCAAAGACTGAGATTATTATCATTCATCGTTTGGCCACTCGCACAACATTATTAGTGAAATAATTTTTTACTTTCTCGTATGCGTAGTATAGGGAAAATATTGTAATTGTATAAAAATTCAACCTTGAAATTTTCATTGATATTCCCATTTTGGACCTTCCATTTTTACTATACCATTTTTAGAAAATACCACTTTTTGAATTATGTCTATATAAGTTAGTGTCTGTAAGTAAGAACGACTGAAAAAACATTGCCACTAATAAATTGAAAGATTTTCTTTTAATGTATCAGTGCCAAAAACTTTATATGCAGTAGTTTGAAATTTGGCTATTGGTTCTATCTGCAACAACACGGGATTTAATTATCTCAAACAATTTTCTGGTAACAAAGAGCACTTTTTTCAAGAAGCCAATTATTTTGAAATAAAATACTAGAAACATTTACCAATACTGCAGTGTGACCCGGAAAAGGGCACAGGCCTAAGGTTTGGTCCAAGTTAACCCTTTGCACTCCAGCCAAGTAACTCAGATAGGATACCAATAACTCCACTAAATTAGTTACAAATACATACCTGTGATGTAAAAGAAAAATGGAGTCGCATAAAATGGAGTGTAGTGATCATTATTGAGTAGGCTCACCATGTCGCCGTAGCCGTGACAGTAGATTTAATGTTGGCATTTTAATGTCGCAAATACGGCGACAACGGAGTGCAAAGGGTTAAAATAGGCCCTGCACTTACATTAACTTAGCCATGCAACTAACCTACCCCATCCTTTATGATATATCGCGTGGGAACTTTTACCTGTAGCGCGATTAGTTAACTCTCTTAGATTTGCGGAGCGCCAGGAAAGTATGAAAGCTCTTTTATGTATTTTCATTAGTAATGTGAGAGAAATTTTTTTTTGTCTGAATTTCTACAGTTACAGTGTACATTCAAACAAAAGAGACAGCGTTTGGACTATTTCAAAGACATATGAATGCCTATACATAAAGGCTTCATTAAAAAGCTCCGAAGATTGATGATTGCTGCGACCTTTAGCACAAAGGAAATAAAAAAAGTCGTCCAATGTTCCGTTATTCAATTCTTTTAAGAAAAAAGATCCATAAGTAAAAATAATTACTATGCTATCGAGAAAAAAAAGTGCTTCGTATAGAAAAAAAATCGAGTTAGATTTAAAACGACTTCAACGTCATTTTAGCTTTGATAGGATTTTCATTTTCAAATGGGCACCATTAACTAGTCAATTGTATATGCAGCCTTTTGATAGTGCCAACACTGTTTCAAAATTCATATAAGAACTGTTTGTTTTTAGTACGAATGCAATGTGTTTTCTTGAATTTAAACAGTATAAAACAACGTTGTTTTACGGAGATTCGGGAGTTTTGAATTAATCCCTCACAGAGTAAATGCGTTCTGATTTCGACTTCCATTACCTTTATATAGCATTATTACAATTCAAAAAATCTTTTTGCATCTTTTTAGGTTTTCAACAGTAATATTTTCATAAAAATTAGAATTAATTTTAACGTAAAATCTTTATTAGTGAATTATTATTATTATTATTTTTTGCAAATAACAAATGATCTTGCAAAATAAATAGGTAAATAAATAAATAAATAAATAAAATAAATCTGGAATGTTGTATTAAATGTATAGTTTACCAGTACTATATCTCTCATGCTGTCTGTGTCGGAGTCACTTCTCCGAACAGTCTTTGCAGTTTTACAGTCGCTCGCTATCGACCTTTTAGTCGGTAGGGGGCCCCTGGTAAGCGTCTTAAATGATTTTGCATAGGTGGGTGCACTTCTCAGTTACCAGTACTATATGCACTCCTCCCATATGGATATAAAAATTTTCTTCTCTTCTTTATACTTCCTTGTATGAAGTAGAGGAAGTACTGTAATCGAGAAAAATATAGATGTTCGTATTTTAACAAAAATATCACTTTATGTCTGTATGAATTTTGATTGTTTTGACTAAGACAGCTGTACGTTCGTTGAACTACACAAATATAATTCCACATAAAATGCTGGTTTGGAGAACTAAGGTCTTTTGTTTTCTACTCAAGGGCTAATGACACCGGGAGATACTCTTAAAGCCTATTCCTAACTGTTAACAACATCCATTCCGAGAGCGGTATTCGAACCTGCAAATTCCGGTACGGGAGAAAGCGCTCTAACTTTCTGCCGAGGCTCCATCGTAGAATATTCAAATTTTGTACTTAAGACTATTGTAACTTCTAGATATGCACCTTCTTTACTGATTGCAATCTGCACTCTATATAATTAAATAACAACAATAATAGCAACGGTATTTGTCATACTCATGGAATCGCCGAACCTTTCTTCTCCCCTTCAGCTCTTCATTAAAAAAAACCTACAGGGGAAGGAATATGGACCAACTAAGTAATCAGAACTAAATCACTACGCTTGAAACTAAACAATTTATATATATATATATATATATATATATATATATATATATATATATATATATATATATATATATATATATATATATATATATATATATATATATATAATAGGCATTTTAAACCATCACAAAGATTAAGAGACATAGCTAGCGATCTGAAGTATCCAAAATCGACAGTGGCATATGTGATTAAGAAGTGGAAGGTGACCGACGAGTGCTGTCAGAGAAATTCGGTAGAACCACACCCAACCGATGGTTCTCCTCCGCGAGGAGTTTCAACAGCATTGTTTGAATGAATACCATCCGTAAGGAAGCATACATGCTTGGTTTTCATGATAGTGCTGCTACCCATAAGCCTTTGATCACAAAGTCCAACCGCGCTGATCGGTTAATGTGGTACAAAGCACATCGAAATTGGACCGTAGATAAGTGGAAACAGGTTCTTTGGAGTTACGAATCAAGGTTCACCCTTTACTGTTCGGATGACAGGGTCTGGGTCTGGCGTCTGCCTGGAGAACTTCTCCTGTCAGAATGCATTGTACCAACAGTCAAGTTCGGCGGAGGTGGAATTATGGTCTGTGGGTGTTTCTCCTGGTATGGACTATGACCCTTGGTCCCCATCAGGGTAAGATCGACGCCGATACCCACTGCACTATTTTGGATGTCAATGGGCTTCCTACGTTGTGGCAGTTTTACGGGTTGTATCCCTGTTACTTTCAGGACGACAATGCCAGTTGCCATGTTTCGCAGTTAACCAAGCCTTGGTATGGTGCCAATGGAGTTCATCAAATGGACTTGCCTGACCAAAGCCCAAACCTGAACCCTATCGGGAACTTCTGGGACGAGTTGGATCGACGAATTAAGGGGTGCACTACCCGTCCAAAATCGATGAAGGAACTTGTATGTCTACTCCAAGCCGAGTGGAAGGCAATACCACTAGCTGTAATACAAAGATTTGTGGACAGTATGCCCCGGAAGATTCACGCTGTAATTGCCTCTCGTGGAGGCTCTACCAACTATTGATTTTGAATAAAGTTAGTTTTTCTTTTCTATCACAGGTGTCCAGATACTTATTGGTAGACAGTGTAGTAATGTCAAAAATAGTAATATACTCTACTACTTTAAAGTATTATCGTGATATATCAATATCAATAACAGTTTGGGTATATATTGCGATATTAAATTTCTCATTAACTAACACACACACACACACACACACGCACGCACGCACGCTCGCTCGCTCGCTCTTGTAAAATTTTAAAGTTTTGCTATATTTTTTAAGAATATTTTAACATATTTGACATTTGTGATTATCCGTATAGTTTTCAATTAAGTAGTACTAAATTGGTCTTTTTCTTTGCTCCCCCTTAAAATTGTCCTTTAGAATTGCGGTTCAGTCAGGACAGTCTCTTGTAGAGGATCCTCCAAGCGTTCCACCTATTTGTATTGTCATTTTGTATTGTCTTAGTTTTTAATAAATATATCTCAAAGGAATACCAATAAAAACTTACACTAACAATAGATGACTGTTTCTTATGAGTAATACTGCAATCTGTGTAACGAAAAACGTCAATGCAACATATATTAGTACTAACAGTCGCCGTCTGATTGCAGTATTTGAGTTCTATTCATTGTTGAACTAATATCTGTTCATCGGGAGGTAAGGGCCAGTAAGACCACTATTTTATTGAGATATTTGCAGATTGGAGCATTCTTTGCTATTCTCTATCATGTGATAAAAGTATTACCTCACAAAGAACCAAATGATTTCGAGGTTACTGTGAACAATGGGAACATCCATGGTTTCGAGGTAAAAAACCCCTTTTGAACATAAAACTTCATATTTCTACCCTTTTCGTATATTTACATTAACTGTCTTTGACGTTTATGTGCAGATCTCATGAAGGAACAACACGAATGGTAACTTAGTCTTACATAAGATATAAGCCTACACCCTTCCTCATTGTAGATGAATAATCTAACCGCTATGCCGAGCGGGCAGCAAAATAGTTTACAAAAGTTTTTAAATTTTTAAATTTATAATATGAAATATTTATAACATCTGAAAGACATTCGTTGTATATAGAATGGACTTACAAAAAAAAACTTTTAGGGGATATTTTTGATTTATAATTATAAGAAAAAATAAAGTGTAAAAAGCTGAAAACATAAATAAAATTTATATCATCTTATGCTACTAAGCGTGGTGCAGCAAATATGGTTTTTTGTTAACTTTTATAATAAAAGAAATTGATTAATTAAGGGGTTGAAAAGGATTCTCTGTCAAACTGTATTTTTCCCCTACCCTGCTCTGCCGAAGGTCTCTAAAATGGAGCTTTTTTTATGTCTTCCTGAAAACCCCAGACGGTGCCAGACTCCAGCGCAGACTCCATTGTAGCAGAAATTCTCGAGTTTAGTCTGACGAGTTTGACTACTTTTTTTTTTCTATGCACATGGCAGGAGAAGCGAATCAAAAATAACAAATTTTTGTATGTTTATTATTTGTTTTCATTGTTTATGTACATCTATAGAACGATTTTCTGTTAAATTTAGTTTATGTCGGTTTGTGGTAGATTTGGAGGGAAAGGGAAGATATTGCGTTTATTTACATGCTTGTACGATGTAAAGAAAGTGTTGTAATTTCGAAAACTTTCGATCTTCAGATTTCAACTGAAAAACGAATTTTGACCACATCTGAATCCATTCTGACATTTTTTTCAAGCGTTATGTTAGTACGTATATAAGGAAAACTTCAACGTGGAAATTTTAAATATCCATTTTAATTATCCCAGAGTGAATTGTGACTGGTTTCATTCCACGTAACTCAAAAACTATTAGCCGCTATAAACATTCATACCAACAACGATATTATTACCCACTGACCCCTTATAGCAGCTCCAATAAAATTTTATTACACGGTCCTCATTTTGTGATAATCAACTCCTTATTGCTCATCCTATCCAGAGCTGATTGTAGTGTTATGACCTTCACGGCATCTCATTGGATAGAATCTATTTGTTGCAGCAACTTTTCGATACTTCATGTTAAAAATAGCTCTTATCCGCAATTTGTTTTTTTTTCTGCCTCACAGACTAACATGTACACTCTGTTGCTAGAAATTGGTTATATAATAGTTGCGCTATGTGATAAGGTTTTAGACAACGTACCTTACGGTAACGCCCAATTAATTTTGCCATAACCTGGTAACATTAAAGATAGTTCTGCACAGTGAGTGTTAAGGCTAACATAGACACCATGTTAGTCGCTGAGAGTTGCTTGTAATTGTTGCTCCATATGATAAAGCTCTTAGACAGCGTGCCGTAAGATAACGTCGACTTCATTTCGCCATCACCCAGGAATATAAAAGATAGTTCTGCACAATAAGTATTAAGACTAACATAGACACCATGTTAATCGCTAGGAGTTGCTCCATGTGGTAAGGCTCTTAGACAACGTACCGTAAGGTAACGCCCACTTAATTTCACTATCACCGGGAATATAAAAGATAGTTCTGCACAATAAATATTAACATAGACACCATATTAATCACTAGGAGTTGCTCCATGTGATAAGGCTCTTACACAACGTGCCGTAAGGTAATGCACAATTAATTTCGCTCTCAACCGGGTATATAAAAGATAGGTCTACATAATAAACACTGAATTATGTAACGTTCTACCATAATATCTTTAAAGAGAAACAAAGTTTTTTAATAAAATCATTTAAACTATTCGATATTCATACATAATAAAGTAGAACCTCAATTTTCCGAGCTTCCATTAAACGATCCGGTTTATTTTCGGAATATCTAGTGATACATAATAGTTACATAATAGTGTTATTAAATATGTAGGTCAATAGTTTCGTAAAAGTTTTATATCTATTAAGCTAATATGCCAGATACGTGTACATTTTAACTTTAGAATTAAAGTACGAAATAACGATGTCTGTTTTTTTCTTTACCAAACTTTTTCCTTGCTACAGTTTCTTTTGTCCCCCAAAGCACATAACTTCCAAGAAGCGTTGCACTCTGAGAAGTCAACAGCGAACAATGCTTTGTTTCCAATGACCGTGTTAGCCCAACAAGTACCCAATCGATTTAATGTATAACATATTTAAATATTAAAATATTTTCTTCAGATTTATGATATTTTTGAAAATGCATTTTTCATTATCTAACCTAGTACGAATTGAGGAGAAAAATTTCAACGCACAGAAAAATACAGATTTTGCTAACCGAGAGCACAGATAATTGATATCTACAGTAATGTACATCCCATTTAAGGAATGTTTAATGATGTTTTTTTCTTATTTTCCGCTTTATCATACCTTTTTTTTTTAAAAAAAATTACTATCAAGATTTTTAGCATTTGATCTCAATTTTTATTTAATTAGTTTTGTTAAACATACTTTATGCCTAAAAAATAAGAAATTTTTAAATAAAATTAAAAATGAGATCTTGTTTCAAAAAATTAGAAAATTTTTTGACACATAGTGGGCAAGAAATCAAAGTGAGTTTCATTTTTAAAAAATATCAGAAATATTAGACTAGAGGATTAAATTTTGAAAAAGGTAAATTAACGTTTAACAGTTTAAGTCCCGGAAGGTTTAAAAAAAAAAAAAAAAAAAAACTGTTGAAAAATTCCGAGCAGTGTAATCTCGCTTTATGGAAATGATCCAAGCAACGCTATAGTTCTGCTTCTATTTTATATTTCTGCACATATAAGCTTCAAATATTACACTATTATTATACTATTGTATTGTAAAATGTGTTATTTACGTTATAAAAAGAAGCTGTGTAATCTACTTACGTCAGTAAATCTTCGACAGTCGATGGCGCACCATCAGTGGTCTACAACGCTCGATATGTTCTGGGTTTTTTCGACGTAAAAACTGAACAGCACGATCGCGCTGCTTGGAATTCAAACGATTAAAAATTTCATTTCAAATACTATAAATACTAAAAAACAATGAAAAAAGTAGGTACAGTTTCATCGTAAATCTATAATGTATTTACTGCGAAAATTTGAATTTAATATATGGAATAGTTTTTTATTTATAGTCCACGCAAGTTGAAAAATCATCAATTTCAGTAAAATGCATTTAAATTTTTTTTTATAATTTTCTTAAAATCTATGATATTAAATGCAACGATTGTATAATTTTACAGGTTCTAATTTGAATATTTCAATGGGGTTTGTTTTTAACGATTTAGAAATTTTAAAAATATAAAAATAAAAAAAACGCGAATTTTTGAAGGTTAAAAGGTGATGTTTCCCCTTCAATATTTATCTTACGAATGTATAGATAACTCAGCAATTTTTCATTCCTCTTGTTAGAGACATCTATCGCGCTCCGTAACAGCATCCGAACAAGTGCATTAATAAGCACGTTTGTTGAATTTTTACGGCACTTAATGAGTATGCAAATATGTCGTGTAGCCCGATTCTTGGTGTGTATCTCTTAAGCCTGGTTGTTTCTATTTTCTGAAATCTTTTGCAGAGACTGTGACTCAACAGGCGCAGGTTGTACCGAGAGAAAGGAGAAAAGGGCATTCTCTTTGCTTTGCCAAGGGAATGCTGGCGGAATGCTCTACTCCGATAGAGCCGTGTTTATATGAGACAGTTTACTCACAGTTTTTGTGGGCGGGTGGCAGATTAACTTTCGCCTGCTGCAGAAACGAGATTTTTAAATCACAGCCACTCCGTACTGCTTCTTTCGTAACAGTTTTTTCCCTCTCTCAAACGATTTTAAAGTGTTCTCAGACGTTTACGGTTTGGTCGAGAATGGACTTGGTGCTGTTGAATAGTGCAGAATTTTTTTTAATTTAGCAATTAAGTGTCATAAATCAGTTAAAACTCAAGATAAATTCACACAATGAAAAAAATGCTAACTGTATGTACATCTTAGATGCTTTATGTTTGATCTTCACAAATAAATCTGATTGTATAATTGCTATACCTACGGCCAGCCCAAGGCCGTACGCAAAGATCAATAGTTTAATTTCCCTACAGAAATTTTCAGGCTTATGTATTACTATGCATACAAAAGATATGTACCTTTAAAAAAAAACAATTTCATTTGATTTTTATTTATGCTCGGATTTTTTTATCCCTAAATTTAAATATATATCTAGATTACAGTCATCAATAAAAATTCAAAACCTTTTTTTGAGTAAAAAATATATTTCTTTAAGGTAAAGACCTCAGCACGACTAGTTTGGACAAATTCTGGAGAAAAGAAAAGCGTATTTAAAATGAAAAATGAAATAATTCGATGGAAACATTTATAATTCCATCTTCAATAATATTCACCCCTTCCTTTTCGATAATGAATATTTCAGGTATTTGTGTTATGAACTGTGCATTAAAATAATGATATACTTATAATATATTGACAAATTATTGCATAGAAACACAAAGTTTTCAAACTCCCCGAAATCTTCCTAGCTATGTCTCGGGGTCAACTTTCACTACATAAGGTTTTATTAGACCGAGATATACAAGTCAACCAACCGATTACCAAACAAGTCAACTACAAGCAACTATACCAATTATAGGACTCAAACCGAATGAGATACCTAAAAGCAAACTATGCTGTGTGATCCTATGCAGTCAACTTAATAAACCTCGATGGTTGTTGTTCTTGTTTCTGATGCCACTTGGTCAAACAACGCACGATTGAGCCATACGCTACTTGCATTAACGGTGAGGTGTGCGCTTTTCGTTTTAACAAGCACCGCTAAGATGACTTATGCTCAAGTGGGTCCTCGTAATTTAGAAGCAGACGACCCACAGGTTTGGCCTACCGCCTTTAGAGGTATCGATTGAGAACTTGGAGGACATTGTGACCACGAACCTATTTGACGTGCCCCAGTCACCTTTAACGAATACGACGAACCTTAAGCCGACTTGGGCTCCGAACCCGAAACCCTCCAGTTACGACAGCGTGGTCTTTGACAACTGAGCTATTGCGGCTCATACCCCGATGATTGGTTGGTAGGTTTGGAACGTTATGGTCTATTGTTTTACCCCACGAGAGCTAATGAGACAGGATCTCCTGCTTAAAGTCGATTCCTTTGAGCTACAAACATCCATGCCATCCATGCCTACGAATATCCATGATAGGATTTGAACTCACTAACTCCATTACCTAAGAGCAGCGCCCAACCTATTCACTTATGAACCCCGAAGCCTCATTGTCATGAATTGATATTGGGAACATTGTATTTCTGTTTCTGGTATACTTTAGTGCCATTATTAGTAAAGAACAACCTTTGATGAAATATATTTAAATATCGTTCTTGATCAAATTCAATCTTTTAGGTTACTGCTTTTATGTTATCAGTGGCATCTATTTTCATGAATATCATAAGTATTCTGCTCATATTGTTCACAATTTGAAACAACTTCTCCTCGAGCTAGGATTAAAATTTATTTGAGTTAATTCTTGCTCGAAGGTTTTATGTTTCTTTTATAAAAAGATTGGAATCTAGGTGAGCAGTCTTGGAAAATCGAAAATTTAGCATTTGGGTATATTAATTTCAAATCTCAGCTAAATACTTAATCCTCCTTACTCAGTTATTTCGGATCTATCATGATTTTGAGGTTACGGTTCAAGAGTAGCGGTGCCCCACGGTCATTTGTTTATTTTTTTATTTTGAAACAAGAGGGCTGTTTAGGCCGGGGTGCTGCTTAAAAGAGATTCTAAATGTCTATAAACATTCACGAATGTAGGGGTTTAACCTTTTTTTTCCAACGCAGCTGGCAGTACAGGGACACATACCTTTATGCCAATAGAAGTCTACAAGGCTGTTACCCATTTAGCCCCATCCGAGGAGCACTCTTAACTTAAGGTTTGCTACAGACTCGAGTAATATCCCCCCTCCCCCTGCTGGGTCCTCGTCATTTAGAAGCAGGGAGCAAGCAGAAGACCCCCAGGCTTGGCCTCCCACCCCCAGAAGTATCATTTGAGAACTTGGAGTACATTGTTACCATGAATCTATTTTACGTGCCCCAGTCACCTTTACAGATCACGGCGGATCTTAGACCGGCTCGAGCCCCGAACCCGCAACCTTTCAGTTACGAGATCGTTGCCTTTGTCGACTAAGCTACCGCAGCTCAATGGTTTAACCTGGACTCTATTTATACCCGAAGTTCTGGAATAAAGGGAAAGACTGAAAAATGATTTCGCGGGGACTGGATGTTTGAAACAATATGGGAAAATAGTAATTTGTGATTAAATTAGAAGACATATTACAAAAATCGTATAAAACTGCAAAGATTAACTTACATTCAGCAACAATCCATTTTTCTGCCTTTTTCACCCTCTTGAAAAACATGTTTGCCCCTTTCGACTTGACATTGCAGTCGTCTGACAAAGATTCGGCAATTTTGCGGCATAACTGTACTTGTTCCTGAATTGTAGGATAGACAGCATTGGGTTCCTCATAGAAGCTTGAGGAGGAGAACATTTTTTCTAGAAGAAAGGATTTTATTAAAAATATATCCAGTACAGAAGTTAAAAAATACCTTTAGAAAAACTATTTGTATGTACACTTCATTAAGATATTAAGATATGTCAGTTTTTTTACTAGTAAGTTTTAATTTAAAAATGATATCGAAATCGCTCAATCAAAAAGTTTCCATTTACTTTGCTAATATCAATTTTTATTATAAATATCCATAGAACAATATTAAATATGTTGAAGCTCGCGTGTCCATGGCTGTCCTTTCCGATGACCACATGCCTCGTTTCTGTACCTGCTCGCCTATTGTTACTGGAGTAGGTATCGTGGATTCGCTGATAGCTCTGAGCCGACAATTAATTATAGCAGCAACAAAATCCTTGAATATATATTTTATTAATCACAAGGTTTGTTAAACATATGTACATTGGTCATCATTAACCACAGACATATATGAAATAAGACCGAGAACAGCCAAATTGTGCCGAGCGGAAAGCACCTCTCTCGGTCTCAGCTCTTTTCAGAATAAATGTCAGTTCACCGTCATTCCAAGAGGACATCTCCTCCACTGCTGTTCGGGAGGGCCGGGGTGGAATTCTCCCCCCTTTTGGTCAAGCTTTCGCCTCCATGGCAAAAATGTCCTTCTCCGCAGCTAGTTCGGGCGGGGGTGGCATCACTCCCCTCCTCCTGTTGAACTTTCACCTCTCTGGAACAGGGCTTGTCCCCGCTCTCTTGATGTGTCAGTCTTCGGCCGCCGTTAGAAAAAAAAAAAAAACAAAAGGTGCCCATGTAACATAAATTTGAGTCTTGAGTCTAGTATTACAAAATAGCTTATTTTTGTCATAATTACAGAATAAACCAGAGCCTATTTACCCCTTAACAGTTTTTTTTCACGAAATGTCACATTATTTACTGCATATTTTTTTATTTTACATTTGTCAGCTGGAAAATATTATTAATAATCATATTTCTAATTATTTTAAGCATGTATGACAACTGTTTTACAGGAAATAAAATAATGTTTTCCCTGGAAGTTGTCTTTTCATTCTCATGTATACTAATAAGCTAAATGAAAAATTAAAATGAAATGGCAAGTATCTCTCTTTAAGTATATATATTTTTGGTAAGAGTTTTCAAATCACAGCTTCAAAAAAGTCACCGAGTCTAAGTATCTTGGAACAACTATCACAAACAGGAATGAATTTAATATTAAAATTGATTACTGCTTGAAGCTGGGAAGAAGCTCCTGCTTTGACTTAAGAAATAAACTAAGATCCCGACTCATTCACAACAGAGCTAAAATTATTAAGTATAAAATGCTAATTCGACCAGTAATCTTCTATGGCAATGTAAGCTGGACATTGAATAAGCAGATCCAAAATACACTACTAGTTTTTGAAAGAAAACTACTACGCAAAATTTTTGGGTCTGTCCAAGAAGCAACGTCTGGCAAATTCTTTACAATCATGGTATCTGTATAAAGGGCAAGACAATGTTAATGTTATCAAATCAAGCCGAATAAGGTACCTGCTGAATAAGGTTCCCACTTATTTAGATCAGATGATTAGAACCCCACTAAGCTATTAATTCTCAACAAACTTGGAGGAACTAGGAAACGAGGAAGACCTCCACTCAGGTGGTTTTATGATATTGAGGAAGATTTAGAAACATCAAAGTTACTAACTAAAAACACATAGTATCTGGGAGACTCCGATAGTAAAAACTGGTTGAAACGGGGCTCTGGCTTGTTTTAGTCTGTAGTGTCAAGAAAGTTTCTGCTTCAATAAGTTTCCAAAACTTATAGAAGCAGATCTGTGCTGCATTTGCAATGCCTTTCATTTGTAATAATTTTAGTTCCACAGCCACTTTTCCAATAACTATTAGTTCCTTTATGGGTGATCCATCTACAATAATTCTTTGAAAATTAATATGAGAGCCATACTAAGTCGACGTAGAGCCACATTTGCATTTCATTAGTATAGAATTCACTCTAAGAAAAAGTTGAATAGTTCACCTCCAATAAATTGATCACTAAAACATATTCCCGAGAGAAACTATGTATTATATTGAAAGGGGTTGGTAAAATAACTTGCCAGCATATAAAGCAATTCATGATTTAGATTCAGATACAGTTTAGGATTAATTTTGCCATTGAAGAATATGTGGTTTTCTAGTATGATATCGAAAAGTTTTTAACCCATTAAATGCCTTTTCACAAGCCAACATAAACTAAAACAAATCAATTGAAAAAATTTCGCTGTAATACAAGAAATCTGTATATTCTTCGTCAGTAAGTGTATTGTACTGTTTCAGCCTAAGTCATACGGAACAATTCTTCACCAGTGAAAAGGAATCATAAACTAACGTTTAGATGTTGACGTGTGATAAAGCCTTAAGTATATAAAAATTAACACATGCTCGTTAAAAGACATGAACTGGGTTACCAGACTTCCTATTCCCTAATTTTGCATCTCGATAAATTTAAATACCTAAAAATACAAAGCTATCAATATTCTCCAGCATTTGGGGCAAAAATTTAAGGTTGATAACATTCTGCATTGCATGTGCAGGATTTATCTCTAAGCCCATATAAAATGCTTAATAAAACATAAAGACAAGGGCTATTTAAAGGTCTTACCACACGTCGAATGAATAATTTTCACTGTAATGCAAGAAATCTACATATTATGCACGATTAAAAGGAATCATACAGTAATACGTGAATGTTGGGGTGTGATAACCGTGGTCGCTATGTGATTTTTGATTAACAACCATATATAAAATTTAGCTGTCATTTAGGCGTAACTGGCAAGGGTGATCTGACGCGCTGACTAGACAAAAGTTCCTTCCGGGGACAGTCACTAGACATTTTTGCATAATTGGAGGATTTTTGCACGCAGGCTGAGTTCATAAGAGGTCATTTTTAATTCAGTTTTAGATACAGATAATTTTAGACCCGACTTCTGTTTTTAAAGGCGGAACAAACAGTGAAGAGTTTCCAGTTTCATAGCTGGCGAAATTTCAATGTCTTCCCACCAGTAGCTGCTTGCGCATGGAACGAAAATCTTAAAAAATTGAGGTTCATGGTTTGTATCTATCGTTGCTGATGTCAGGGAAGCAGTAATCAATTTAACTGCGTTTTAACTCAAGGCTAGAGTTCTTTTTAGCGGCTTCTCACACAGAAATAAACGCATGACAGGCAGACGAAAGATGATTATCTCCCTCGTTTTACAACAACCGAACCTGAAAAACTGCAGACATTTACATAAATCATGAGTGGCATCATTGCTTATCAATAAAAAATATACAGTCATTAGTAGTTGCTGAGAATAGTTTGGTAACAACACGTATGGGTTTTGAAGAAAAGAAAAATATTTGAGTTATATATCAAAAACAAGAAAATATATATATTAAACCCTAAATTTCTGAGAAAGCTTGAAAAAAAAATACGTAATTCACAAGAAGTTTTCCAAAATCTAGTTTAAAGGTGATAGGGTGCATTTTAAATTACTTTGTTTTTCACTTTTCCTCCAATTTGAAAATACATTATGTTGCAATACGCTTATATAAAGTGATAAAAATCCCTAGTAATATATATTTTTAAAAATTATTTATTATTAATTGTTTTAGGGTACAGACACATTATGTGCAAAACATGTCAAAAACATTATGTACTTATTACAATCATAAGTAGGGTAATTAGTTACAAGAATAATTTCTAATCTACACTGTAGTCGACTTGAGATAATCGGAGATCAAATGATATACTCGCATTGGATTACCAAATAATTAGTTTGAACAATGAACTGATGCTCCTTGCTTTATAATCTGCTCTATAACCCCATCATAAGCTGTCACCGGCCCTTACTCTGAACCTTGCGGTTCGTTTCGAACCTTCATTGTGACGTGATTTTGACGTCAGCTTGAGGACATTATGTGAGCAAATGATCAAGCTGACGTCACAACGAAGGTTCGAAACGAACCGCAAGTTCCAGAGTAAGCCCCAATATGTTTTATAAAAATGTTGCTCAACAGTGAACACGACCTTAAACAAAAGGCTCTGTTGCTTTAGAGCTGTGTAGAGCCAACTGCCGTTTAACTTATAGTTAGTTATCGGCTAACATTAATCGACTTTTATTAAATTGAATCAAATACTTTCATTACATTTCCGCATAGCTAATGGTCATAAAATTATTTTATTAAAATTATTATCTAATAAATGTCAAATAATTAATTTGAAATGTATTAACCTTAAAAAGTTTTCACTTACTCTTGCGAGGGAATTCTATCAGCCCGTCCATGTTTTCTGATGGTTGGTAAATCTTCGGGCTCAAACAACAAGTCGTTTTTCTTTCCTCGATACTAGAGACGCCCATTTTCCTTTACCACATTGCTATAATCTGAAATGAAAATAATACAATATGTAGAATAAAATATACTATAAAAATGTCAACGAAAGACTAATTTTTCCGATGTAAATTGAAATTACAAAGAAAGTTTAACATATTTTAATTTATTATTTCTATCAACGTGATGAATTCTTAATTTAGGGCTTCCCTCTCTAAGCGGTCCCAGGATCCATTTATCAGTATGGTAATTTTTATTTTAGAGTGTTCTTGCAATTTATAGTCAAAAATATTGACTCACTGACTGTAAAATATACTATTTACCATACTGCAGTTGAGATATGTCACAGGCGACATAGACGTCATAATGATGTCAGAAGTCGTTATTATGACGTGACAAAAAAGGGGCGTTTGTGATACCAAATTCTATTTCTGGTGATTTTAACGTCATTATTACGTGGAAGTCGCCTGCGACATATCTCGACTGCAATATGGTAGCATCCTACGGCTCATTCAAAACTTGGGCTTGACTAAAGAACTGGGTTTCTCCGCCAACTTGGAGATAATGGTTAAAGTATGGTCACCTAACATTTCCTCCTGATCTCACCGTCTTCAAACAATCTGTATCTATATTATAATTTATATGATATATGCATCTAATTCTCCCTGTGTAACTCTTTTCTTATATATTAAAAGTGCTCAATACTTAAAAAAATTAGATATAACAAACCATTAATGGTTCACTATGGATGATTTTCAATAATTAGGAGCTGCTGAGTTTGTAAACTGTTAAGGGATTAATTGCTGATAAATATAAATGTCCGGTTTTCATGTCGTTTTGTTCAATTAAGTAAGAGTATATAATTCTATTACGATGGCGCACTGTGCATTAATTAAAGTTGCCAGAAAAAGCAAGAAATACAATGTTTGGATGGATTAGCTTTGTGTTTTAGTAAATATCGCCAATATTTTAGCCAAATTTGCCAAGGGGAACGCACGCAAGCTTAAGTAGTCCCCAATTTTGCCAAATGTCTTGAAGCACCAACAAGAACCAGTTGATGGACAATTCAAAATTACAGGAGTGGGCTAAGACATTGCTACTTTAAATTAATATTGCTTCGTATACCGTTTACATCACATGAATTTAAAATTTGTGGCATAAATTTATCTATTACATAAAATTCAAATTTATATGAAGTAAGCTGAATTTTTCAGAGTAATAAAATCAAAATGGCAATTTATCAAAACTTGAGTTACTGACCTTTAGAGATGTACCATCAATAGATTAGCACAGTAATTTTTTTTTGTTTTACAAATATTTCAAACCAAACGCATAGATATACTATTACGCAATGTTGCCCGCCAGTCTTTTGTCATAATGTATCATGTACAAATATCCAGACCTACATTATATCTCTAATCCCCCTATCTTAGAAACGAGTATTAGCGAAGCAGTTATTTTTTACATCACATGAATTTGAAATTTGTGGCATAAATTTATTTATTTATGCCACATTTATTAAATTATATATTAAATACTATTTATTACATTTTAGAAGATGTAATCTTTGAATCAAACATGATCGGCAATTGAAGTGCAATGTTTGATAACACTTTGGGGTTCAAAAATGGTATACTGAAAATCAAAGGATAAGTATTAATGATGTGGCTTTTGTATATCACTATTTCCTTTTAAAATATGGATTTATTCTACATATGTACTCGCAAACAGAGAGAACATATAGAGGAATAATTCTTAACCTGAATTCAGCTGTACAGTGGTAAGCCATGAATTAGAAAGTATTTAAGTAATATGTGAAAACTTGAAAAGACTATGAAAGACTATGATTACAATTTTCAATACCACTCTTACACGAGCTTGGTTTTTCAACATTAACGCCATTGAAACTAAACAAAACAACAAATAATGTGAAAGACTAATAAAAATATAAAGGAAAAATGAGAAAATAGCTATTTCTAGCATAAGATTGAAAACATTCGGAAGTCATCAGTTCATGTTATCAATTCTCAATAATCAAATTCTGTGAGATACGGCCTAAAACTTTATTGACTATATTAAGGATAGTTCACTTCATGCCTACAAGGGCTAACCGGTGATTAAATGCTACATAACAAAATGCTAAGTTAGTGTTATTCGGTTATTAATTCGCTAACAATTAATTAATCCTCGTTTTCCAATAGTTCGTTAAAAATAATCGGGGCTTAAAGAGCTTGATTGATTAAATACTAATATTTAACCCATAGATTAACCCGAAACGTCATTTCCAGCTTCAAGTTTATTTATTTATTTTTTTTTTACTAGGCAATATTATACAAAAATCTCTCCGTTTTCGTAATCGGAAAAGAAAATATCGCATGAGTTATTTGACAATTATTCTTCATTCGACTATAGTAAGACGGAGCCTTAAAAGATTAAATGAGTGTTAACTTCAGCATAATTATGCACATTTGTGTGTAAACTCGACCACTCAAAAACAAAATGAAATAATAGTATAAAATTATAAAGATAGATTTAATAAGGGGTTTATCATGTTTAAAAGTTTAGAAGAAATTAATCAATTAGAGGAGGTACTGCATAATATTGAAATAAATATTATACAAGTTGTTCAACAAACAAGGTAACAACAGTTCTGAGCAGGGCACAGATACTCCGCTGTATTAACTTCTCTGTCTAGACGGAAATGAGATGATAGAGGCACTTGAAAGACAATTATAGATGGAGTTATAAATTGCATTAGCACTCAGAAATTTTAGAAGATGCAATCTTTGAAGCAAACATGATCGATGATTGAAATGCAATGTTTGATAACACATAGGGGTTAAAAGCATGTAAGTTCCAAGCTGTCTCCACCATATATCTGTGATAGAATTTTCATCTCGAAAACATGTAATCTCTGTTTTTGGTTTCAAAGTTACTGCACACAACTTTAGTAATTATCTTACCGTGCTTTTTTAAAAAGAACTTTTGAAGATGATTGCAAAGGTTGGAAATTTTTAAGAAGGTACGAGGTCGTTTTCTGACTAGGCGAAAAAAATGACAGCGCCTAAGTTATCTAAGTAGTTTACTTTTCTATCGAGGTATTTGGTCTAGAGTGTCGTCCACCAACGACTCTTATGTCCATAGACTATATTTTTTGGGTGTTAGCACCAGGTCTTAGCTGTTGCTTTACTTGAAGTCATCTTTTATTTTTATTTATAAATTGTTTCTTGTAATTAATTGTAAATAGACCCATTAAACCATTTTATTTGAAAACTCAAAAATAGCGTTGCTATATTTTGAATCGAACATACAAATCATTATAGAGATTATGTGGAGAAGCAATATGTACCACATATTTACTAAATATGCGTATATATATAACATGTGTGTGTGTAATGTGTGTTTTACTCATTACAAAATTAGAATGGTATTCATGCTGGATGCAGTGCAGTGATTAGGTCATGGAAGAAACCAGGAAAATTTGAAGGAAAAAAAAAAGTTTAATTTATTCAGACAATCCATCTTTGACACACTCCTATCAAAATGCTTTGCATTCGTTTGTAGAATGCTGTGAAGGCACAAATGAGTCAGCCTTAACGACAATTCCATGATTACGCTTAAAAAATGAAACTGAGTTATGTACAGGGGTTATATAAAATAATTTGAGAAATGTAGAATTTAATTTGGTGTTCTCGAAGTCGCCAAAGGTTACCACAATTAAAACAGAAACAATACAGAAACAGAATTTTACAAGACTTTTCGTAAAAAGGTTGTAAGTGTAGGGATAGAACCACCAGACACTTAGTTTAGATTACAGTTATAATTAAGTTGGTTAGTTTGGTTAATATATATATATATATATATATATATATATATATATATATATATATATATATATATATATATATATATATATATACCATTTAAATGCGTTTAGGAAAATCTTCCTGTGCCGGTCATACATCGGTTAAAATTTTCTTCCATTGGTTAACAAACTAGGAGAATCCAGTATGATGGATACTCTTCAACATTAATCTTTAATTAATCATAAACATACTATCATTTTTTTAGCATTTCATCACTCATCTTCGCACGAAGCAACAAGTGCGAAAACAAAGAATAATAAGGACATGTCAACCTTTTAAAAAAAAAGTATAACACGTGTTATTTTTAATCCTTTGAGATTAAATAAGTTCATTTTCAGCGCTCTTATGTTAATCGATCCTTAAAGTAGTGTATTTTGAATCTTAAAAGGGAGAAGTCAAATCATTTTTCCTCAAGGGGAAATTTGAGACTGGAGTGCCTCTTTATAAAGGGTGCGAGGTTCTCCAAAAGCTCTTGAGCTGACATCTTGAATCGGCAGAATTCCCTAGCGATATACTTAAAAAAAAAAGTAAATGCACAAAGAAATATAGTCCTTTTAAAGTGATCATTATATCTGTGTTGACGGAGAAAAACATTGTCATCTCTATAAATTCCATAAAAACTTGAGTAAAATTAAAATACGAAGAAATAAAGTGGCGAATGTCGCATCAAAACGTTGGAGGTAGACATTAAACTAAAACAATGTTGATTTGGCTAAAGACTGAACAAAATGACGTGCCGAAACATTTGCAAAAAGAGAGTACAACTACAGAAATAAGAGCACATAAGGTGATAAATTCCCTATATAACAATAGCCTAAGGTATCTGTACGTCTGTCCTCGATTTAATGTAGTGGTTGGACCTGGAATGGATAGAGGCATCCATAGTTAGCAAAATTCAAAGAGAGTAATGTTTATCTTCTCGTAAACTGTAGATCCAATTCTAAAATAAATTGGTATAAATATGCTTCATATCACTGCGAAAAATACTGTCTCCTTTAAAACGTTCGAAATCCACTCCTTCCCTCTTTTCGAGCTTTCAACGTCATTATTTCAACTCCTATTTTCCCCGGTTAAGAGCAGGCGATTAAATTTATCAATTTATCACAAAAATAGGTAATGTTTTTCTAGCATCATGACGTCATCTATGTAGTGAACATTCTTATTAATTATTTAAAATATGCATATATATAGATCTAGATATTACGAAAAATATTGGCTTAAATAATAAGGCAATTTGTCGCAACGTTCGAACTACTACCCTTCTTCATTTTCAGTTTACAACAGCCAATAGACAAACAATAAACTCTTTCGTTAAACTAAGCCAGAATTGTCATATTTGAGAATTTACTGCGTAAACTAAATGCATATAAAATAAATTTAATCATCGATTATGTAATATTTCTACCCATTATTTAACTCATGAGGTATTTTTTTATTAATTATCATATTCTATCATGAATATATTATTTAAACGTGATTATTATTGTATTATACTGACGCATTTATCCCATAAAGTAAAATATTTATTTTTATATTTACTTGCAAATGCATTTCACGTTGTAGATAAAAATTTTTTATATTTGTTGATTTTAATGCTGAACAAAATAAGCGCTTATCCAGCGCGAACTAAATAATGCATTTTATATAGTCTTTAAAGTGATATGCCAGATATGCAACAGAGAAATAATGCCTACCATAAAGCCGAGATTTTCAAAATTTGTAAAATTTTCGAAAGAAAATGAAATCGCATATTGATAAAAATTTAAAAATATTCATTATTATTGGAAACTAACAAATAACAACTTTTTGGACTGCAAAAACTACTAAAATAGACACATAAGGAGATAAATTAATATAGTCATTTTAAAGTGATTTTTATCTCCAGCATTTATGCTGACAGAGAAAAACATTGTCATACCTATAAAGTCCGAGAAAATATTTTCAAAATTCTATCTAATGTAAAATTTAAATAAGAAAATGGCGAAGGTCTCATCAAAACGTTGTAGCTAAAATTTTTTAAATATTCATTGTTGATTCGGCTAAATGCTGAACAAAATAATGCGCCAAAACGTTTGCAGTTGGGACTGCAAAAAGCGCGAACCACTAAATAAATTAATATATAGAATACATAAGGAGATAAATTAATATATAGTCTGTTTAAAGTGATTATTATTGCAAGCTTGTATGCTGACAGAAAAAACATTGTCATCTCTATAAATATCCTGAAAATATTTGTAAAATTCCATACAGTGTGGAATTAAAATACAAACTAAGAAAATGGCGAAGGTGGCACAAAACTCTGAAGGTAAACATTTAAAAAAATTTCATCGTTAATTCGGTCAAAGGTTGAACGTTAACGATGGGCCAAAACATTTGCAGTCGTGACTGCAAAAAGAGGCTGTACAACTACTTAAAAAAGGGGTACACAAGGGAATAAATGAATACATAGTCGCTTTAAAGTAATTATCTCCAGCGTCTATGCTGACAGAGAAAAACATTGTCATCTCCATAAATTACTATAAAATATTTGTAAAGTTCCCCATAATATAAAATTAAAAAAGAAGAAAAAAAATTGCGAAGGTCGCATAAAAACATTGAAGGTAAACATTCAAAAAAATTCATTGTTGATTCGGCCAAAGGCTGAACGAAAATGATGTGCCAAAACATTTGCAGTCGCGGCTTCAAAAAGCGCGTACAACTCCTGAAATAAGAGTACATAAGGAGAAAAAGAAAAAATAGTCAAAAAAGCGTGCTGAGTGCAGCAGAATTTATTTTACACCGATCCAGTCGTTCACCCCTTGGTTTTTGAACTCGAAATAGAAATATCTCTCTGCCAATGGCTCATCAGAGTTACTCTCTGCAGTCGGAGGTCCGCTTCCTCATTTATTGGATTTATTAAAGTACTTCAGAAAAAACAAGCTTAGAGATTCCTAGAGTACAGAATTAGGCACGCAATCCTACAGGAAATTATCAGTTAAGCCTCGATTCCTCGTTTTCAAAGGGTAGGAAATTGAAAACGATGGATGTGGGAAACGGATGTTGGAACTTTGCAAAATGTGTGACCAGTGATGATGCCAGATTTTTTTTTCGAGAGAGTCCAAAGACTTAATCCAAAATACAATGAACTCTTAGTCTCATAAAAAATCATTACTCATGCATACAAAGTATATACATATAGGTAAGTTTCATGCATACATCTACAGTTTTCCAAACATACATACATACAACATAAAAAGTATCAGTTAAGCTTTACGTAGTTTCACGTTATCTTATAAAAATATATTTGCAATCACATCGTGCCTTTTAATTTACGTGCAAAATTTTTCCAGGTTTCAATTTGTCTGGTAAATATTGGAGCATGTTTAATTTACGCGTTATTTATCAGAGAAATTTAAACTAATTTCCTTAATAACCAAAAATAATTCTAAATTTGTCAAGTCTAATGACTAGTTCTATTGCAAAGAATTTTTTCTGCTCTTTCCATGTTTGAGAACGATCTTTTAACACTTGCAATAAAAACTAGTAATGTGCACATATTTTAATAAGTTTATTTTAATAAAATTTAAAAAAATTCTTGCAATGCATACGTAAAAAATTTCAGGGAAAGCCCAAACAACCCTACCCCAAAAACACGTCCTTGTGTATGATTACGTGCTAACGTTGATTGACTGTGCTTAACATTTTATAAAATATTGTTTATATTTAGAAGGCTATTTAGCATCATTTTTTAAAACAATTCATGCCTTCTTTGTGCAAATGGATAGCTGGATTGCAAAGAATATTTCTTTTACTTCTTCTACGTCTGCAAGAACACTGTTATATATCTTTGCAAAGCTTCAATTGCTGCAAAGAAACTTATACTGAATTTTTTGGTTATTCGAAGGTCCCGATGGAAAAAATCGGCAAATAAAAGAGCAATATGTTTTCAGGACTTGATTACATAATCAATTCGTATATTTTACGGGGGAAATAAATTTTGGATATTTGTAGTTAATAGGCATAAATTGCGCAATTTAATTGAAATTTCAATTACTCAAGTAGTTATACCCTATAAGTTAAATATTCCATTTCATTTATTAAAGCACTTTACAAATTTAAAGATCGAAAGAAAATAAGTTTATTAATTAGAGAAATATAATAATCTGGATAGTAAATACCCTTATCTCTGCGAAAAAATAAGAATATGGTATCGACGGACAAGTTTTCTTACTTCATGTTGATTCATTACATGCAGACTGCTATATTGTCTTATCCAGCTATCTTTCTCAACAAGAATACCAATAATTATTGTTTGCATCTATTAATTTAAGATTTACAAGTCAAAAACATAGAAACTTTCCTTATACTGACATCTTCATGTTGCCATACTTTCTTGAAGAACACAGGAATTTTACACATTTCTTACGGATATTGAAAATTCAGATTACCGGATTAGCGCATTGTCGTTAAGAAAAACATTAAAATATTTTTCATCAGTTTATGTATCTAACCATAGCAAACAAATTAATATACCCAAATTCATGATAAGGAAATGATCTTTCTTGCTTTCTCATGTTTCTAGCGAAGGCAAATAAATTTATATACCAAATTTCTGATTGTAGCGTACTGTGACAGGTTACAGTCAGAGATGCACACAGACTTCACAAACAGAACTACAAGCATTAACCACATTTTTTTGTGTCTTGCTTTAAAAAAATCCCCGCCTAGTCTGAAACGGTCAATGACAATGAATCAATGAATCACGTAGAATTATTTTAGTCTTTAGTTATTTTTAAATCTGTGTAAGGTGTAGTAACGTTCCAAAGTTTCTGGAAAAGATTCTCGATTGATACACCGTAGTGTAGTGTTCTAGATTTAAGACGACACTAATACAACTATTTTTTCCAAGTTATGTCAACAGCACGGGATTAGTAGTGGTGTTAGATCTTGGCTATGCTGAGACTAGGAAATGGGTGAGAAACTAATGCAAAGCAAGTTGTCTTTCTTTCAGAAAAAAATAAACAAATAAACAAAAGATCCCACAAAGTCTTGTAGATTACAGAAGAGACTGAAAGTAGAGGTTTCAATTTCCTATTTGTTAAGATGCTGGAAACGATGTTTTACTTTTGGCCGTCATTCAGACAATGACACAAATTGCTAATTAGAGTTCTTTTAGTGAAACGGAGAGTGTTAATAATACTAAAACGATAGTTTCAGGGTCTATATTATCGCGAAGATCGATATAATGACACAATTAGGTTATACCAACAATTGGATTTATTAGAATAAGAAACAACTTGAGAACTGAATTCCAACTGGTGGGACACAACTTATATATACAATCAGAATATTCGATGAACACAACAAACATTTACCATTCACAGTTTTCTATCCGAAAGCGATCAGGTGTAAAAAGCAAACGCATGCATCACGTTGTTATGGCGTGGTTGTGCATAACCTTCATTCATAATAAATAAGATTTTCATGAGGTGAACATCGTTCTATCCTCTTCGGTTCCTATTCAAACATAAACAACAAAGTTTTATATTAAACTATAATCATTCCTGTTATAACCTATGCCTGCCCTGTCGAATCGTTCGCGGTCCAAAGGAACGTCAAAAGGTTAGAAACAGAACAAACAAAATACTACGCAGAAAGGTTAAAGCTCATAGTTATTTAAGAAATGACGTAATTTGTAGAAGCTTAAACGTTCCTACTATTAAAATTTCAAATAATTTTTTCCAGCATCTCAATAGTCTCCCTAATGAAATCATCGCGGAACTACCCGACTATGATTTCCTTCAGGCATCTAATAGAAGGAGGCCTCATGCCTCTCTCCTTAATTATTAATTTATTTTCCATATTATTTTTGCTCTCTTGTCACTAATATTTCCTCGCTATCCTTAAACCGCGTTCACCGCATTAGGTGCCTAGTTTAGGCTCCTGCAGACATCGCTTGTAAATATTGTCAGTATCATTAAATTCAAAAATATTTTCTTTAATTATTACTTTAAACTTCTTAGTTAAATAAGAAGTGAAATTTTTTTTCTAATGTATTGTCTGAATAACGTATTTACGAAATATTTTTTGTAAATGTCTTCTCATCTTATTTGAATCTTTGTATATATTTTTAAATTCCATTCCTCTCAATGATTAATACGTATGTAGTATAACACCGTCCTCCAAGTCGTGCAATCCCTGTACTCCCCCTCCTAGTTCATGCAAACCTATCGTAATATAATTCTTTAGTTTTCTGAGCACTGGAGTTATGATGATAGGGATTTCCCCCTCCAGCTTTATGATAGGGGATAAGTCCACAGGATAAAGTTCCTCAAAAATACAGCTTTATATTGCAAGCTTGCTAAGTGTCCTCATGTACTTTCCCACGATGGACAACATGTACACACACAGCTGAGGACTAGATTTTTGAGAAGAATATAGACGAAGCTGTGGACTTCGAGTTCTAAGGGGGGACCCTTGAAGAGGACTTATAGCTGATGGAGTTGCAGAATTGTAGCGGTCAAGGCCTGGCAAAGATGCAGCCGTGAGGTATGGGGGTAGAGGATAGGCAATAATGTCAATTTTTACCAAAAGGGGCATTTTAATGAGTCCACCTGTACATCTGAAGAGGATGCAGATGTGGGAAAATCAAAATAACAAATGATTGGAAAGGAGTAAAAAAGGGAGGTTGAACCGAGGTGTAAAGTTGTTTAAAAAAATGGAAAAGCAGTCGAGGTTCGAAGTTAAAGAGTTGATAGAAGTGAATAGATTTGAAACGAAGATATTGCAATATCCCCCAGCCCACAGCCGGAAATAAGCAAGGGACGACCTTTACGCCTGCACTGAAGTTTATCCTGCCTAGAGCCCAGTCTGGACAACCTGCTCCCCTAAGAATTCCTGGAGGTAAATCGATTTAACATATTCATGATTATTACTTGGGCCTCAGATAATTACATCAATATTTTGATTAAGGAATACCATTTAAAAAAACGAAAAATTGTAATGAATTATTATATTGATGAATATCGAAGTAATGAATGTCATATATTAATTAAGAAAATATCTGTAAATAAACAATGTATATAATAAATCTTTTAGTTAATATTAAGGCGTTTCCTTTTAATTTTGTGTAATATATTTTTATTGTGTTTCCCCTTGGAAGAACGAACATTAGTGTGTGTATTGTAAGTACTTTACAACACTAAGATTTAAGATAACACGTCGGTATGTAAATGGCAAAAATGACTCGAACATTAAAGGGTTAAGTTGCGAAATAAATGGTCCACAATTTCTAAAATGTTGTTGCCCACTTTTCTAGATTTATATTCCAACGGTAAAATCACTTTTAAATCCCGTGTTTTATTTCTCAAACATCTCGTGAGGTAATTTATATAAACTTTTATGCAATATTTAAAAGCTAATTCATTTTGAAATTTTGACTGTTCGAAGCTTACGATAAAATGTGCGGATTAACGAAACTACCGAAGCTTTGAAAGACCAATAAGTACTGAAGGAAAGAAATTGAAATAAGGGAAAATATTTCTCAAATTTACAGTTGAGTTGATGTATTCGCACATCATTAGAAATAATGTGTGTAAAGGATGACACGCATCTTTCAAAAGTGTCTTTCGGCGAATTTGCGGGTAATGGGATAATTTGGAAGAGATAATTGAGCGGAGAGGTTTCGAGTGAGAATCGAAAGATACCGTTGGCGTAGAAACGAGCAAGACAGGCTCTATTTTTAAGTACCTTGCAGCACCTGTTGAAAGGAAGGAAACAAGCCCTCTTTCTTGTCTAAAACAAAAACGGGAGAAAACAAAAACTGAACAGCGAAGGATACTTAACAAAGTATTTTTCTCAAAATGAAATACAATAAACATTTAATTAAAGAGAAAATATACTTTTTAAGGCAGTAATAAGAAACTGAGATATAATCCATGTGATAATTTCAAATGTCATTCATATAAACTTTATTGTATTCCTAATGTGAATAATTTTAAACTGACTTTACCGTGCTTTACTGATATTGATACACAATTTACGTAAAAAAAAAACTCTTTTGGTATTAACACTAGAATGTCCCTTGGAGTTGCTTCGACTCCAAACCATTTATATTGCTTTATAAAACCCAATAATTTATATCTACACAGGCATAAATATACCCCACCCCCATATATATATATATATAAATTTTTACACATGTATGGACTATAATGACAAATATATACTAATTATACATGCTAATAAATTATATACTAATGTTTTTTAGTCTCTAATAATATGAATACAAAGTTAGAATATAAAAATTAAATGCATAACATTTATATTTTATGTATATATATATATATATATATATATATATATATATATATATATATATATATATATGTGTGTGTGTGTGTGTGTGTGTGTGTGTGTGTGTGTAACCTATTTAGGAGTTCGTCACCGATAACAATAAGAAAGTCATAATCACAATCACATAAGGTAGTCGTAGTTAATAACTTTTATTGCTATATCGAAATACGTAGGCCTTACACCACACACCACATTCCGTCATCTAATGGAATACTTCTCTCGCCCTGTCACGTGACCATCAAAACACAACGACACCACTCTCATAATTTAGAACCTAGATTAACTTCAATTTTTACTGTTTATATATATATATATATATATATATATATATATATATATATATATATATATATATATATATATATATATATATATATATATATATATATATATATATATATATATATATATATATATAGATAGATAGATAGATAGATAGAGAGATAGATAGATAGATAGATAGATATGTTTTGCATTTAAAGATTTTTTTATAAACAAGGTTTATCACGCCTCTTTTGAATTATGAATAACAATTTTTTTTTATAAAAGAGGGAAAAATATGTTTAATTTTAAACTATTTGTAAAAAATTGTGACATATAGTCCACTTTGAGCACAAATAATGCCATATTACCTCAACAAATTCACAAAAAGGGTCACGCACAACACTGTAGAATTTTTCCGCTCTACAATGTGGTAAAATTTGTTTAAAGAAGCATTTGAAAACAAACCGTCCATAAATAGTACTCCTTACACTAAAATAGAGAAAAGAGGATCCAATATGAACAGTACTCATCCACCTTTACCTATTTTCAAACTATTTTATTTATAATTTATAACCATTCTTTAACCTCTGATAAAAAGAAGAAAATCTCTAACGTTTTGCTTTTTCCACTTAGAAAAAGTATTATATCGTCAAAGGCTTACATTTACACTAAGAAAATCTACACAAACTATAAACAATTTACCAAATTTTTGAGTGCATTTTTAACTAATATTTTCTTATTTGTACGGCATATTATGAATTTTTCAATTTCGCAAAAGAAAACTGCTTTTTTTTGTAGACAAATCAACTGAAATTGTGATAAATAGCTTTATTTATTATAATGCTTCTCTTTACATTAGTTCGCATGCGATAGCAAGTAAATCTCTTATCACAAAGTTTTTACTTTTTTTATAAATGACATCGTATAATGTTTTAAATGACAGTGGTTTACTATGGAAAACAAACTATAATATGCAAAATTGCTTAAAAATTTCATATTTGCTTTAAACTCAGTACACTCAGCTTGTACAATCAGTAGTAAGTGAGATTTGTACTCTGTTAAAAGAAAAGTGCTCATTTTTTATATATTCTTACTATATTCAGTTCCCATTATGCTTTTTATAAAACGAACCTAAAAATACATCTTAGGGTAGGTTTAAAATGCAAGATGTGAAACCATTTTCAGAATAAGGATACTAAAATTTGGCAATACTTACGAAAAATTAACTTGTCCTCTAAATTTTTATCTTGGTTTAGTACTTGGTTCGGCAAAATTCTCATAATATTACGCTTTTAAATATATGTTTCTTTATTTATAAATTAATGCCAAACAAATTTTAAAAGAAGTTGGAAACAGATTAATTTTTAGATAAATTGCTCGTTGCTAAGTTACAAATAAGCTCATCTATTTGTTTTCACTTGGTAAAATATAACAAAAATATTTTTGTACTGCCATCTGTCGTAAATCTGCAAGATTAATATTCTTTACACTGTTGTGTAACGTAATAAGGTGGGAAGGGATTTTAACACTTGGCATGCGGATATACTTCATCACCAACTTACGCGTGCAGCGGCCGTTTTTTCGTAAATCGCGCGAAAGTTTAGTTATTCAGAAAAATCGCAGTAAATCGAAAACTACTTTGTTTTTATGAACAAAGCTTCTTTTATTTTACACTTTAATATATACTGTATGATTATTTAACAAAAAAATTTTTACGAAATCACAAAAATAAACGATTTTTAAAATTAAAGTCCGATAATCTCTCAACGCCTATTTCTTCATCACCATCTTTGTCACAACGGCTCATTTTATCAATTTTGTATTCAACAACAAAAAACCAAGCTTCAAATTGACAAAACACGACTTGTAAGTTCTGGAGCTAGGAATTCGATTGAGGACGAAATAACGCAACAAAACACCGAGTAACTCGACAATCATGACTTGTGGAAAGAAAAATGCAAAGTGTTACATAGCAACGCCAACAGCAAGCATATAATGTCACACATACATATAATTATAGGTATTTAGTAGATTTGTGGTGGTTAGCGGGTATCCACCACAAATCTACTAAATGCGTATTTTTAAGTGACCTGCGCTACAGTGACAGACTGCAAAAAACGTAAAAATACGTTGCCCACACGCGAAGTGTTAATATCGACAGTGACGGTCTGGGTAGTATTAAAGTCTGTCTGCTCTAAATTTGCTAACTCAACGACAAACCGTGTGGATTTTGTATAAAACACAAATTCTCATTTCTTTTGGACACTATCTTATATATATATATATATATATATATATATATATATATATATAAGATTATATTTCAAAGTTTTAAGTGGATATATATATTGATTTTGTATATATATCGTTTGGAACTTTTTGTTTATCTAGTGGAAGTGGAATATGGTATGTAATTTGTTTAAGTCTAAAGGATATAAAACACCTACAGGAAGTCGGTAACTGCCGTTTAACTTTAGATTATTCCTAAATACTTTTTGTGGCATTGTGTTAAAATGTTCATGTAAGGTTAAAAGATTGCGTTAATAGGCCATATAGCTTTAATAAAACGCACATTAATAGATCAAGTTCACTTTAAGAAAGCATCATCATCGTTGGTTTACCTCAAAGTTACGGTTAAAAAAATCAGAAAAAAGAGATAAAGTCATTTAACTGCCCTAATTCATTGGTGAATTTTAGTTTGTAACAACACCGTTAGAGCTAGGAACATCAAGGCATTTACAAGGTTAATGGATTATTTATAAAATTTACAAGTGATAAAAATGTTTTCATCGGATCATTAGCCTTTGAAAAATCTTTTCTAAAGTTTATAATTCAGACCAAAGTAACAAATAATTAGTTTGGTATTTCCCTTAAATTTTATTCTAAAATGGTTTAAGGTAAACATCAGCTACATTATTCTTGATGAACAAGAACAAAATGGCAAGTTAGTTAACAGCCTTTTTTAAAAAAATTTTGTTTGCGCTTATTGGCAGGAATCACGTCTCGTTGTAATAAGCACTCAAATAGCAAAAGAGGCATTGAACTTGTCACTCTCGAACAAACTGAAAAATGGTGAGTGACAATTTATTTAAAGTGAATCAAACTGTCCTAAATATAACGTTATTTCCGTTGATTTATTAAAAAAAAGGAAAAAAAAAGTATTTTACGTATTTGTTTTACATATCAGTTAAAAAGTAAAGGAATTATGATAAGTCTCGCTAGCTCCATATCCTGAATTTATCTATTTATATACACAAAACTTGAAAACGACAGCAAGAGTATTTTAGGATTGTTTCCCAGGGTCTATGCCCTTAAAACTTTGGCTACAGTGTATCATATTTGATACTAATCAACTCCATCTTCTTCACGCAAAGTATGTCATACTCAAGTTGCTTTTAAGCATAAAGTTCTTTACAGTTTTTAGCAAGGAGATACTTTGGGCAAAAGAGGAGATAAAAACGGTATCAAATTTATTTCACTATCCCGAAAATATTGGGCAGAAAGGAAGAATATTTTTTTCCTAATTTATTATGGATTCTTTTAGAAGTTTTCATACGTAACTTCGCTTAGATTGTATATAGAAGTGAGATTTTCATTTACACAGGAGACGTCATGGTTGAGGGTTTTTACAGCACCTTGTTACACCGATTGCACTACAATGAATGATATGAATCCAGTTTCACTCGTTTGGGAAGATTTGTTGCCTCCCTTGGAGGTCTTTGTAGGTAGTGAGCTCACAATTGTGTCACACGCAGAGGAAACTGGTATGGTCTTACGCAGCTTGCTTGATTAATGGGGTCTCAAATCAAACCTTAGTGGAAAAATCAGGGCTTCGAACCGGAACTGAACCGAAAACCGAAAACCGGAAAAAACCGTTATTTTGGTCGGAACGAAAACCGGAACTGAACCGAAAAAAATATCGGTTTATTTCGGTTCGATATATCTTTCAGTCATTTTGTTACTGTTACCAACTTATCAATATTTTCTAATTTAACGTCAACTTTATAATTACATATCCGCACTTGTATAAGATTGCAATGGTGGTTTTGGCAGCTCCAGCTACACAAGTTAGTGTTGAAAGAGCGTTTTCAGGTTTGAAATTTATTCTCCGAGACAACAGAAGTAATCTCAGTGAAACCACGTTAGAAGATATATTAATAATTAGAGGCAATTTTCATATGTTAAATAAATAATATATTTTTTACATAATTATTGCAAGGCCAAGTGCACGATGTGAGAGTCAAACGACGAATGTGGGTAATCATGAACCTAGTTGTCAAATGCGATTTTGATAATGGATAACAATGCCAATGCTCGCCGCTCTTATCGTACCTGCTGTTTGTATCAATTCACATAGTGTACCAATTAAAAAAAGAATAAAATCTTCTAAATTTTGATAGAATTACATTTTTTGTTTATGATAGAATTATATTTTTAGTACAAATAAGAATATACATAAAATGAAATTATTCATTTGGAACTGAAACGAAAACAGTTATTTTTGGCGGAGCGAAAACCGGAACTGAACCGAAAACCGTTATTTTTGGCGGAGCGAAAACCGGAACTGAACCGATATTAATTTTTTAGTTGAACCGGAACGAAAACCGGAACAAAAAAAATTACGGTTCGAAGCCCTGGGAAAAATCTTACATATTTAAAAGTAACTCAATAACCAGATGAGTTACGTTCGATCCCATAATTAGATCCATTACCATAATTTACTAAAATTGAAAGATCCATTGTTTGGTCAAAGCAGGGGTGCACCAGGGAGAGAGTGGAGGGCTTGAGCTCTTCTCCTCAGGTAAAATCGCAAGTGAAATATCCAACTTTAATTAAGACTCAAATATTCTTTGAGGAACGCAGTAGATCATAGATTCCAAAAGGGGTGCTTCCCAGTGGGTACAGAAGCCTTTCAGGAAAGGGGGGCAGTAGAAGGCTCAAATAGAGGGAGTAGTCTTAGGGGGTGACCATAGCATACTTACCTATTTAGGAAATTAATAAAATATTGAAATGATTCTTATGAAAATAACTACTGTTTCTTAAACAAATTTTTTATCTAGCTACCTTAAGACTTTACAATGCTAACGAAACTAGAACCCAGAATCAACAAATTGATAAAATTACATCACCTTCAACCCATTCATTAATTTTTAAAAATTTCTTTTTGATTCTGTACTCTCTCTTAAAATTATAGTAAACAATTTCTAATTACATTTGAGCCTCGTGTATTAATTAACTTCTACTTCGTGATTCTATATAAACAGTCAATCAAATAAGGTATATATGAAACTCAACGATATTTTAATGATTGGCATATTTACTTGTTATAAAAAATCTCCAGTTTTTTTAAAGAGACGGGTTTGAAAAAGTTGGTAATTCAGCAGTAGAGGAAAAAAGTATGTTTAGCTTTGTTAAATATTCATCCAAAATATTGTAATTGGCATAAACGATGCAATAGATGGACTGGTATTTGAAAAAAGAAAAGGGAATATTGAATTTACATTTATAATTTCTTTTCTTTATATAAATTTTCTAGAAATTAAATATTTTTTTTATGTACAGTACTTCTTAATTATCATGCTATTTCATTTTATTTAACCAAATTAATGCAATAAAAATTTCAATTATAAAATAATTAATGAAAATGATACTTCAGGTACTTTTTATATTTCATATATTTTAATATGACATACTGAGGTTTATTAAAACGGTTATGCTTCGTTTTGTTGAGCTACTAAAAAAAAATTGGGTGTGTGCCTAGGTCAAACTCATCTATTTTGAACGGTGAAGCAATAAGTCAGTACACACATACAATACTGATAATTCCTCAACTTACTAACAGAAAAGAAAAATTTATTACATAAGGAAGGACATAGATTACTATGTATTCTGTATTCAGTGACAGAAAAGCACCGAGGAAGATTTCTAGAACGTTGATAATGACATTCACAGAAACAAAGTAGAACAAATTATTTAATTGACATTTTTAAACTGCAGACTTTTCCGTTTCTGTGATGTTTCAGCAGAGGTAAATGCCAAAACAAATAAAAAATTTCGAGGCAAAGTAAAAGTAAAGTTCCAAACTCAGCAGACCAAATGGAAAGATTGGCAGCAATTCCTTTTTTTTTCTGCATACGCAAGCAATGCACAAACACAAAGGGATTAAACAGACGCCTTTCTATTTCTACCTCTCCTGATAGCCGTCAAATACTTTCGGACACTGAAGACATGTGTAGAAATTACTTTTAATTGAATGGCAACATAAACAATGTCGTTTGGCTGTTACTTTTACAGCTTTAATTTTTTTAATGAGAAGTTCCGTCACAGAAAGACGTCGAGAGTGTATTTCTTTAAAGAAAGCAATTATGTTCACATCAAAATATTAAAAAAGCTAATAACGAGTATGATATTTTGTAAAGAGCTTTTAAAAAAACATAGACAATAAAAAGGGCAAACATTAAAAAAAAAAACATTATATTGCCTTATTAACAGAAAACATGAATAAACTACGATAGTTTGAGATTACATTTTTCTTTATTTCGTTGTCCTTCTCGTCGCAAGACACAAGCTGACATAGCTCGGAACTTTTAGATGAGATAAAAAACCTAATTTCATACGTACATAATATATTATATATATATATATATTATTTATATATATATATATATATATGTATATATTCATATATGTATATATATATATATATATATGAATATCTATTTTGCATATATATGTATATACATACATGCTTATATATATAATATATACATAAAAGTTATGAATTTCTTTTTTATATTCTAAGGATTTATACCGATTATTAGAATCTAATAAAGCCTTATTACATAATTTACCAGAACGGCTGGTTAGTATATATTATATATATATATTATATATATATATACATATTATATATATATACATATATACATATATACATACATACATATATATACATATATACATACATATCTACATACATAATATATATACATAACTATATTACATATATACATGCATACATACATATATACATACATACATATATACATACATATACATACATAAATACATACATATATACATACATACATACTGTATACACAGTGGTCAATTTAGGTTAGAGGTTAAAAAGGGGAAAGCAAAGGGACGCGGGTTTTTTTACCCTTCACTTAAGATTTGAAAACTCATGAAAATTTTTTCGGGCCGTGTTTGGGGTTTTAAACAAAATGCCTTCATTAGTTTCCTGATCTAGTTTACTTTTTCCTACACACAAACACACACAGTGTGTGTGTGTACACTAGGCCGGTTTTGGGCTATTAGCCACTTATGTGAAGAGTAGCTTTTGGCCGTTTTTTATTCCTGAGTGTATCATAGTATTTGGAAGACCCTTTTCATCTTGTATACATAGTAGATATTCTATTGTCTTCTACACAAATTTAGCCACCGACATACGCATATACATACCTTGGAGTCAAAATAACTCCAATGGGTTAGTGTTAATCTATATAAAACGAATTCATTCATAATCAATGAATTCAGGCATTTCCGTTGAAATCTTAAGACCGAAAATTTTCTCGGTTACAATACTTCTTTTACTCCGTACAAGGAAGTAAAAATTTATTTTACTGATGAAAATGAAATAAAAAAATAAAGGTTTTCAAAACCAAACTTGGGAACCAAACGGAAACATACGGCATATCCAGTGCGAGTTTCGATGGGTATTGTTTGGATGGTTTGTTTGGTGGATATTTGCAATATTGTTTCGACTACCACGAAACATTATTAGTAAGTTTTAATTTATCAACTCAGTATGAATTTAAATGGATTTCAAAAATTAGATTATCAAAAAGTAATCCTCAATTTTATATACGCTTAAATGAACTTTTGAATTTGAAGATAATAGCTTTTCAAAAAATAAGGTTGTGAAGTTGTGTCTCTTTTAACAACTTTTAAAGGTACACTTGACTTTAACAAGCGTTAATGAAAATTATTAACTTAAATTTAGGAAAATTTATAAACATATAAAACAAAAATAGCTAAAAAGTTAAAAATATATAAATAAAATATTTTAATGATAGTAAAATAAGGATAAACACAAATAAATAAAAATTACATTAAAATATTTTAAATACCAAATAATTTTCTAATTTTAAATTTTTGAAAATATTTGATTTTTAAAATTTTTCTTGCGAGATAATTTTCAGTATTTTCTCTTACTTTAGTATTATTTCAACCTAAAAGTAACTTTTGGGAATATTTGGGTATTGTTTTGTATATAAATTGAATTGTTAATTTATAGGAAATATTTTTAAATCTGTCCGTAAATTTTGATGAAAAATTTGGTTTTTCGAGACTTAAATTAAGTTTATTAATCTAAATAAAGTCTAAACTTTAATCAGATACTCAGCTTTATTTAAATATATATTAGCAATGTTTGGTAAACATTTTGTAGGAATTAATGAAAAATGAAGTTGCAAGGGGTATTTTTAAAGGTAACAAAAATTGTATAAAAAATGAATTAGACATATGTTAATTAATTTTAAGAAAAATATTTAATGTGATTAATTAGCATGTGTACAAATTTTCGAAATTCTGAGTTAGTCATTTACAAAAATATATTGTAATGCCCAACATTCCCTTAAAAAGAGTTACAATATCGAAAGAGAATATGCAGAGAAAATAGCTCACTTATTTACATGTTTATAATCATTAAGAATTATTAAATTTTTTCCCTTTTATGTTATTCGAACTTATATTTATCGTATATAAAGACTTTTATATTAAAAGGTGACATACAAAAATTTATAAAAGTTTTCTCTCTTTTTTTGAGATTTATAGGATATGAAGAAGTCTATATTAAAAGGCCAATTGAAAAAAATATTAAGGTTTTCCTTTTTTCTTTATTATTTGTGCTCAAATTTATAGCATATAAAAATATTTATATTAAAAGGCGAATTCGAAAAAAATATTAAGGTATTCAGCTTTTTTTAGTTATTTGTACTTAGATTTATAGTGTATGAAAACGGTTACATTTAAACGTCACAAAAAATTATTAAGGTTTCACCCCCTTTTTTATTTGTTAATCGTACATAAAATTATAGTATATAAAGAAGTTTTCATTAGAATGCCACATAAAATATATTATTATTGAGGTTTTTCCCTTTGTTTGTTATTCGTACTAAGACTTTTAGTATATGAAGACGTTTACATGAAAAGGTCACATAAAAATATTAAGGTTTTCCCCTTTTTTATTTTTTGTGCTCAAATTTATAGTATATAAAGACGTATATATTAAAAATCCAATTAAAAAAAACTATTAAGGTGTTGCCTTTTTTTTGTTATTCGTACTCAGATTTTTGATATATGAAGACGTTTACATGAAAAAGTTACATAAAAAAATTATTAAGGTTTTCCTCCTTTTTTTGTTATTTGTACTCAGATTTTTAGTATATGAAAACGTTTACAAAAACGAAAAGGCCACATGCAAAACATTATTAAGGTTTACCCCTATTTTTGCTATTTGTACTCAGACTTATATAAAGACATTTTAACTAAAAGGCAGCATGAAAAAAAAATGTTAACTCCAGAATATGTTTGGCGTAAGCATAAATATATACGCAGCAAAAGAGTGGACAGTAAAAGCAACCAAAACAAACAATCACTCGTCGACTTGAAGGCAAGAATTTGCTTGAACTTGGGAAACACGCCAGGGCTATTTTAAATTTTTAAAAGGCGAGAAGAAGCGTTTTTTCTTTTCACTTTTTAAAATAAATGTTTATAATAAATCCAAACTTTTCTCTTTCGATATATGTCTGCACATATATCGAAACACAGAGGAAGTTCAAAAATCCAAAGTATTGGAAGGAGTTAAAAGTAAAATATTTTGCCTTATAATTGTTATAATATTTAAGAAAACAGTAAAGAAATAAAAAACTTACCTACTCCAGAAAATATAAAGTCACGACTACCCGTGCAATTTGGTTTAAATGCTTTCCTTGTGTTTTGCGCAGTTTATAATGCTTATATGCGAACACCGAGTAAAAGGTGATTGGATTCCCTACCGATCACTATTGTTCACTTCTGGAAAGTGATGCAAAATATTTTAGTTTCGTTCTGATCCAGGCGAGTAAGCGTGTCCCATAATGCAATCCTAGATCACGTGCTGTTTCTTTTGGCAAATCAGACCTCTATCCCTCCCAGACAGTCATTTCAAGTGGTCGGCACAAATTCAAAATACGTACGTTTGTTTCCAGATTCAAAATATACATTACAGTTTTGTTATCATTGGAAATTTCGTATTGTAAGTTTTAACACTAATGTAAACCTTTTGTGTTACAATAACCATCTGTGCAAGATTTAGTTTAATTCATATTTTTAATAAAAGATTGTGTCAGTCTCATACGACATTTAATGCAGAGTGGCAAGTATGGTGAGTGAAGAGTGAAACCATTAAAAAAACATGCCGTTTATTTAAATGAATCAAAAATTAATAACATCATACATTGCTCCACGAGCAATAAAAATAAGACTATCGTGAAAACCCACACAGGAAATCAAAAAGAACAACCGTCAGAGTCAGCACACATAAAACTACAATTGTTTAAATACAACTGGGCTGACCACATACACGTGTAAATTTACATAAAGTTGAAAATTAATACATGAAAGAAACTTAAACACACAGTAACTAAATAGAGAAATATAATTACAAATGATGATTAGTACATTTGAAACCATTTACATTCTCAAAGCGTCGAAAATAGGATATAATTGGCAGACCAATACTTAACCGCTGGCTAAGTCCAAGTAATCCTAACAGATTGCACTTTTTATGCCGAAATATTATTATAACAACTTTTTAAAAAAATATTCATAAAATAAAAAATTCTAGTGGTTGTAGAAAATGTGTTTTATTAATTCTCTAACAGAAATGTAGTTTAAATTATTATACAAAAATGTAGCTTAAATTACTTAGTCTTGTAATTTCAAGAACTTTTTTTTACCATACTTCAAATAAATATTATAATTAAATAATAACTATTATATTTAAATAAATATTATAGTATATAAAGATGTATATATTAAAAGGCCACATGAAAAATATTATTAAGGTTTTCCCTTTTTTTTTTGTTATTCGTACTCAGATTTTTAGTATAAGACGTTTACATTTATTTGTACATAAAATTATAGTATATAAAGACGTTTGTATTAGAAAGCCACTTGAAAAATATTATTAAGGTTTTCCCTTTTTTTTGTTATGCGTACTCAGATTTTTAGTATAAGACGTTTACATGAAAAAGTCACATAAAAAATTATTCAGGTCCCGCCCCCCTTTTTTCGTTATTCGTACATAAAATTATAGTATATAATGTCGTTTGTGTTAAACCGACTGAAACAGTTTAAATTTACTTACTCACAAAAGGATTTTTGAAATAATTATATAAATTAGAAATTAAATTTTTAAATCAAATTAAAGATAAATATTTTTTATTCTGGGAATCTTAATTACATTAATATAAATAATATGTTTTATTCTACGGCATGATAAAGAATCAAATTTTATTTATTTATTTATTTAACTTTTTCGGAGTTTCAGATTTTGTTTTAAAATCTTAGATAGCCCTAAAATTCTAAACTTGCCGAATAAAAAATATATTTATCTTCAATTTCGTTTAAAAATTTATCCTCACGTATATGTTCTTTTGATGTTATCCTGGTGGGTATGTAAATTCA
The DNA here is from genome assembly GCA_032207245.1 of Pardosa pseudoannulata. Taxonomy (NCBI): domain Eukaryota; kingdom Metazoa; phylum Arthropoda; class Arachnida; order Araneae; family Lycosidae; genus Pardosa; species Pardosa pseudoannulata. The sequence goes on along the minus strand of CM063508.1, from coordinate 31,264,068 downwards.
TTCTTTTTAAATTAATTTTATATATTATGCATGTTTAATAAATATATATTATTTGAAACGACATAACTTATTTTCTAATTAGACTAGTAATTTTTCCATATCATCTAAATAAATATTACGTTTTTTAAATATTGAGATATTAAGATATTTTATGTGAAAATTCTTTCTAATAGTTTTATTCATTATTTAAATATAAAACATGTTAAAATTTTCACTTTTAAAATCTCAAATTGAATAAAAATTGCTGAGTGCACGAGTTTTTCTATCATTATATGCATATAATGATTAGCAAATATATTATCGTTAATGAAAATTATTAACTTAAATTTAGGAAAATTTATATACATATAAAATAAAAATAACTAAAAGGTTAAAATTATATAAATAAAATATTTTAATGATGGTAAAATAATGATAAACACAAATAAATAAAAATCACATTAAAATATTTTAAATACCAAATAGTTTTCTAATTTTAAATTTTTGAAAATATTTGATTTTTTAAATTTTTATTGCGAGATAATTTTCAGTATTTTCTTTTATTTTAGTATTATTTTTACCTAAAAGTAACTTTTGGGAATATTTGGGTATTGTTTTGTATATAGATTGAATTCTTAATTTATAGGAAATATTTTTAAATCTGTCCGTAAATTTTCATGAAAAATTTGGTCTTTCGAGACTTAAATTGAGTTTTAATAATCTAAATAAAGTCAAAATTTTAATCAGATACCCAGATTTATTTAAATATATATGTGTGCAATGCTAGGAAAACATTTTGTAGGAGTTTTGAAAAATGAAGTTTAAAGGAGAATTTTAGAACTAGCTGTAAAGAAGCTTTGAAGTTTAGTCTCGAGGTCTTTTAAAATCTAATTTTATGTGCATCGTTACAGGCGGATTTTTTCACTATATTTAAATAAAATATGACGGTATTTTTGCCAAGTAACTGTGTCAGTTTTCTTTAGAAATCTATAAGTTTTAATTAATAATAATTTTGATAAACTTTTTCTGCACTGAAGTCAAAAGCAGCTGCTGTTACTAAAACAGAAACTCAGAATCAAACCCTTATATATCCAAACAAAGATTTTGAATTTAGTTCCCTTTATTAAGAATCGAAACTTGCGGAGGCGTTATTTTTATCAGAATCTTAAAAAAAACTTTTAGTACTAACAAGCTAGTAACATAAAAAGTATAAAATAATTGCTCTGCATTAATGAGCTTATTTACTTTACAAAAGGTTCATTTTCAACTACACGAGTTATTTAAAGTAAATAGAAAAATAGTACTTTAAGCGATGTAGGGACTTCCATTTCGTTATGAACTATCAAATAATGCTTATTATACGTAATCATTAGTGAATCATAGATAGTCATTTGAAACCAAATTTCTCAATACTAGTTATTACGATGCATATGTAATAATTTTATACATTTATATAACTATATGAAGCAAGGCCGTATCCGAGACTTTTTGTGGAAAGGGGAGGAAGATACTCAAAATGGATTGAAACAATTATAAACTTGCTAATTTTTTCAACTAAAAAATATAAAATTTATTAAAAATTATAATCTTTAATATTAAAATTAAATCATAATAATAGCATTAGGAGTTATAGAAAATTTAATAATATTATATATATAAGTCCATGCACAATCTTATGTAATATGTTTAAAAAAATGTAGAAAAATCGAAAAAAAAATATTTAAAAAAAAACAGATAAAAGTCATAACTGAAAATTTGATTTAAAACTAAAATTAAGCCCGTAATTTTAAAAATTTAGACTCGAAAATGTCAACATTAAAATATAATACATTAAACTTCAGCATTTCGAATGATGGAGTAAGGGGAAGTTCGAAGTCCTCAAATTTTCCCCTTCGCATCGCTGAACGATAGCCGAATTGTTAGAGCGCTGATTTCAGTACCGGAATTCCACAGTCGCATGGATGTTCTTCGCCGTTCGAATTCGTCTTCAAGCAGTAGTTCGTGATCTCATTAGGCCCCGTGTTGCAAAAAAAAGTAGACCGTAGCAATCCAAAACAAACCAAACTGCTTGCGCCTATGGCTATAGTCTTGGTACATGCACAAATATATCCTAGTGACATTCTACAGTATTTCAGACTTCATGAAAAATCAACCACAGAACAGTTAAACAGCAGCAACAACAAGTACTCGAAATCTAATTTAATATGGTTTTAATTTAAAACCATATTAAATTAATAAGTACATATCAATTCATTTAATTGAATAAAGTGTACTAGAGTGCTATACTTTCAAAGATTACCTCAACCTGAAATTTTTATAACGTTCAATTTGCACAAATTATAACAACTTTTTATTTACGATACTTTGAAGAAATGTTTATAAGTTCTAAAAAAGTATATATTTGGCATTCGAATTTAAAAATTTCCAATAAGAATAAAATCACTTGATTTTAAATAACTTTCTGAATAAAGTTTCATGAAAAACTGATTGAAGAATTAACCAGGAATACTTTACAATTTTTTTAAAAAACTTTTAAATTAAAAATTTAAAAACTTTAGTTTTAAAAATATATATAAAACTTCAGATTATGCCAACATCATATTAATAATGCCGATGCTTGTCATTGTCAGCAAATTTTGAACCTTAGGGCTTGGAACAAGGAGTTTAGACCACATCACTCTCTGTGAATGCCTTCCGTGAATTATATATGAAATTTTGGCGCCCCAAAAATCAAGGGTCAGGGCCGCGGAGCAGTCGGCCCGAGCTTTATTCAAGCCCGAGAGCCTGATGCCATTTTCTGCATCATTTAATTATATTACTGATTAGGTAGGAATTACGAAGAAAATAGTGTGGTTTAACCCGGAGCTCTACGGCCTACATTTATGTGACAGGAAGGCTAACGATACTGGGACCTACTGCTTACAGGCGATTCCTAACGGCAACGAACATCCATGCCACAGGGGGATTCCAACCCACGAACAACTGTATCGAAGATCAGAGCCCTGTGGAAAATTAATTGAAATTTTCTAAAGCATAGTGGTTCGGGATTCTCCATTTGTAGCAAATGGTAATCCACTATATAATAATAGTTATCTGTCCGTCTGTCCTCGAATTTATGAAGCAGTTAGACCGGGAATGGATAGAAGCATCCATATTGGATTCTTGATGAGTTAGAGTTAGTAAATTTCAAAACGAGTAAAGTTTATCTTCTCATAAACTGTCGATCCAATTCTAAAATAAGTTGATATAAATATGCTTCATATCACATAAAAAATACTGTCGTCTTTAAAACATTCGAAATCCACCACTTACTTTTCAAGCATATAATGCCATTTCAAGCCCTATTTTCCCCGGTTAAGAGCAGGAGATTAAATGTATCAATTTATCATATAAATAGTGAAAAATAACATTTTTTTCTATCATTATGACATCATTCCTTTAACTATATCATTTAATCATTTCTTATTTTAAATTATTTAAATATCTTTTGCATTATTTTCATACGTTTTATCACTGAACTTAGATGTTACGTAAATAATTTTCTTTTATATTTGGCTTAAATAATAGATTACGTACACGTGTGATAATTTTAAATTAATCAACAATTATGTTTTGTTGCAAGATAATTCTCACCCAAAAAACAAACTATTTTTTTATCTGCCTCATAAGGTACTCTACAATTCTGGAAAATTAAAAATTTTACTGATCCCGTCATATGACAGGCTATATGCCAGTTCAAGCATGTTAAGTAATAAAGTGTCTTTTTTATTGATTATTAGCCAATTTTTGGTGTATTTTCAAAAATCTTAAACAGCATTTTTAACATTATTCACAGGATTTCACGGAAACATAATAAAACACGATATAAATATAATAAATTTAACAAAAAGATTCAATGAATTTTAAGATTTCTTTATTTTGTCATGAAAAAATAGCAAAATTGTTTCACTGAACAACACGAATAATTCCAAAGTCAAAATATTTGTTCACTGTTTTGTTAAGCATGAATGTCTTTTTTTTTTTTAAAATAATTAAGGGTAAATAAAGGTTGAGTATATACACACTTTACTGCATAAAACTTTTAGTTTGGATTATAAAAACATGATTTCACATAAACAATACAAACTGTATGCATAGAATTTGGGACATTGACTCTTCGTGGTATCGGGCTAAACTTCTGGAAATTTTTTTTCAAAATTCGAATGTTTTTGTTTATTTAATGTTTCATTTGATGCTCTGTTTTTCGTCATTCCTTCTCCGTAGGATCGTACGATTTAGATTTGGGTAATCTCGAAGCTCAGAAAACTCGTTTCAGATAAACGTTTTCGAAAATTTGTAAAACGTATAACCGATTTTTCTTTTCATAAATTCCTAAATGATATTCGCGTTTTGGACCAGGAAATGAATTTTTTAATAGCGATATCGAAAAAATATACGTAATACTATCTAGAAATTTTTACGAGTTAAAAATTGAAGTATCAAAAATATTATTACATGTTCTTTTTGTGAATTTTTAACTTTAATTTGATTGGAAGATATTATTTTACATGCGGTTTCTCAAACAGGAGGAATTAGCCAACACCATACGACCGAGTTCAATGACATCATATACTGCAGTGTGCAGTATTTTGAAACTTTAAAGTACAAGATCAGCTTATACATAAAGCACACGCGAAACACAGATATTTTCAAATTGAGGCAATACGCTACTGAATAATTTTAATAATTTCTTTAAATTTATACGATTTATTGATTCTCGCATTCTTAATTATTTACTTTATTCATTATATTTTGGCTATTTATGCAATATTTAGCTTGTTTATACAGGTTTTTAAATTAGTATTTACATTTTACAATCACGAAGCTGGTTTAAACTCTTTTTTTATGAGTTTTAATTCATTTTTTAGCTAGTAATAATTTTAAAAGTCACAAATATTTAAATAGTTGTTACTATGTTAATTTCAATTATAAAAATTTTCCATTGGAAAATTTAAAAAATAATACAGTGGTCCTGATATTTTCGAAATAATTTATTCTTCTTATTTATTCTTAATTTATCATTATTACGTCTACAAATAGTTGGAGACTAAAAAAAAAGTCCATTTCGTTAAAACTAATAAACTAATGCTTAGAAATTAAATCAGGACACTATAGAGAGAGTACACAATATTGTTGTTTACACAATGCAGAGAGATTTAAATAAAACACTAACTGATGAGAACTTTTTTTTCACAAAGCATCTTAATTTATCATTATTACGTCTACAAATAGTTGGAGACCAAAAATATTCCATTTCATTCAAAGTAATAAACTAATGATTAAAAATTAAGTCAGGACACTATAGAAGGCGTATACAATATTGTTGTTTACACAATGCAGAGAGATTTAAATAAAACACTTACTGATGAGAACTTTATTTTTTCACAAAGCATCTTAATTTATCATTATTACGTCTACAAATAGTTGGAGACTAAAAAAAAGTCCATTTCGTTAAAACTAATAAACTAATGCTTAGAAATTAAATCAGGACACTATAGAGAGAGTACACAATATTGTTGTTTACACAATGCAGAGAGATTTAAATAAAACGCTTACTGATGAGAACTTTATTTTTTCACAAAGCATCTTAATTTATTCTTATTACGTCTACAAATAGTTGGAGATCAAGAAAAGTGTCCATTTCGTTAAAACTAATAAACTAATGATTAGAAATTAAATCAGGACACTATAGAGAGCATACACAATATTGTTGTTTACACAATGCAGAGAGATTTAAATAAAACGCTTACTGACGAGAACTTTATTTTTTCACAAAGCATCTTAATTTATTCTTATTACGTCTACAAATAGTTGGAGATCAAGAAAAGTGTCCATTTCGTTAAAACTAATAAACTAATGATTAGAAATTAAATCAGGACACTATAGAGAGCGTACACAATATTGTTGTTTACACAATGCAGAGAGATTTAAATAAAACACTTACTGACGAGAACTTTTTTTTCGCAAAGTAGTTCTACTACTTGGCAAAAATAACTTTTCCCCGATGATAATTGTAGAAAAAGAGAAGGAAGTTGAAATTGAGAAACTCAGATGTAGAACACTGAAAATGACTCAAGATTGCTCTTCCTGACTTTCTGGTTAAAGTTATCCACTTCATTAAAAGAGAATTCCTACTTCTGTTTGGTATGGGAAAATGAAATTTGTTTATATATAACAGTGAATAAATAAACAGGAGTATTTGTGTGTATATAAACACGATTGTGCGAAAACTGTAAGAGGTACAAGCATGAAATTTGGTTAGTTGGTTTGGACATTTCCTAGATATTGTTCGAAATAAATGTTTAAAAAATATTGGTTCTATTGCCATTTGAACAAGAACAGCACATAAGCCAGAATCTAGATTAATTAAGGATAAGGGGTGTGCCTTTATTTGTTTGAAGAGCACAAAGAACGAATTTTAGCTCAAAGTGTAACCTCGTAAATTAGAAGCAAATGCCAAGCAGAAGATCTCCTACGCTTGGACTGCCATTCCCGGACCTTTCGTTTGGGAATTGGAATATATTTCGACCACGAATCTATTTTACGTTCTCCAGCTACCATTAATGAACACAGCGGATCTTTGGTCAACTCTTGTCTCACAACGTCGGTTATGAATTCGACGCCTTTGTTAACAAAGCTACTGTGGTTCTATTTGAAAGTTCTGTATGTAAAAAATGCTTAATGAAAAGATTTTAAATTGTATGTTTACTGTTTTGTTAAAGAATATCCTTACTCTAATTTTTTGTGATTTTTTCTAAAAATTTTATATAATTGATTATCAATGGAATATGTTTTATATAAATATTGATAAACTAATAATTTATTCAACAAAAATTGCACAAATTGGGAAACAAAAAATTAAAAATGATTTAAATAGTTTGCTAAGCATTTAGGTTCTCGAAAATGCAGCAAATATGACGTAAGGCCTACGTCACTGACGTCAGCAATACCTGTGCTACGGCTCTCTATAGGAAATGTTCGTTTGGAGCTCTACGGTCTACTCTTTTGTAAAAGAAGGATTAATAATCAGCATGAAATCTGGTACAGGGTTTCTTCATAATGTTGCAAAACCGAACGATAGCCGAACGGTTAGGGTGCTGATTTTTGGTACCGAAGTTCGTGGGTTCGGATCAAACTGTGGCATGCATGTTCGTAGCCGTTCGGAATCAGCTTTAAGCAATAAGTCCCGGCCTCATTAGTCCTCGTGTTACAAAAAAGTAGACCGTAGTACTTCAAACTAAACCAAACCAAACCATAAAGCTGCAAAGCTTCCCGAAGCCCCCCCCCCTTGTCTTAAAAAATCATTAGATTTTTTTTCAAATTTTATGTTTAAACGATTTTTTACAGGCTACTACGTAGATATCGAACTGTACTCTAAATAATGAACACTTTCATTATAACGTATATTAACGCTGGTGGGTATAACTGTACAGTGATTAGACTTTTTTTAACAAATGCGGAGTACTTATCTTTGTTAGCATTTTACCATACAATCCTCTAATTATGTCATCATCCTTTTTTTATGGCAGAACTATATAGAGTAACATGCTTCACTCGGGAATCGAACCCAAACAAATCGGGGGTGAGCACAATACGCTTAGCGCTATACAATTTGGGAACTAAGATTAGACATAGAAGGCTGAAGTTTTGTATTTATGACTATTGTAACATCTAATTGTACACCTAAATTACGGAACTGTCTATATAACGCGAAATCTCAATATAATAAAAATTCTACCAGTTGCATCCAGATAGCAGTATTTAAGCACTACCCATCACCTCATGTTGACATATACTGCGCATTGTTGATTTAATATCATAGAAATGTCTTATGTTATTAAAAGGTAACAATTTAGCAACTGTGTAACTGTCAACTTTGTCAATGAATTGAAGGATCGTTTCTCACAATCAAATAAGTTTAAACGAAGTGAAACAATATATATATATATACATACATATATATATATATATATATATATATATATATATATATATATATATATATATATATATATACACAATTGTCTACCAATAAGTATTTGGACACTTGTGATAGAAAAGTAAAACTAACTTTATTCTAAATCAATAGTTGGTAGAGCCTCTACGAGAGGCAATTACAACGTAAACCCTCCGAGGCATACTTTCCACATGTCTTTGAATTACAGTAAGTGGTATTGTCTTCCACTCGGCTTGGAGTAGACATACAGGTTCCTTCACCGATTTTGGATGGGTAGTACACCCATTAATTCGGCGATCTAACTCGTCCCAGAGGTTCTCGATAGGGTTCAGGTCTGGTCTCTGGGCAGGGCAGTCCATTCTATGAACTCCATTGCACCATACCAATCCTTGGTTAACCTCGAAACATGACAACTGGCATTGTCGTCCTGAAAGTAACAGGGGTCCAACCCGTAAAACTTCCACAACATAGGAAGCAGTAGGGTGCAGTTCTTCCGAATTTCTCTGGACAATACCCGTCGGTCTCTATCTCCCAGTTTCGTCCGTCCGCCGACTCTGGGCACATTCCAACAATCCCCGCTCACCTTCCACTTCTTAATCCCATAGGCCACTATCTATTTTGGGTATTTCAGATCGCTAGATATGTTCCTTAAGGATCGGCCACTTTTGTGATACCCGATAATTATACCTTACTCGAAATCAGAGAGCTCCGAACTGCGTGGTATCTTGCATGCGACTAATGCCGATGCTGTTTCCTACACGATGTATACAGGCGGAGGCCGTGACGTATCTCAGGACCGCAGATATCGTCATTTGCATAGGTGTCCAAATACTTATTGGTAGGCAGTGTATATATATAATTTTATAGGCGCGTACAAAAAAGTCATATGTGTGCTCTTTAGTTTTTTTTCTTTGAATTTTTAATAAATAAGATATATAGAATTGAGGGATATTTAAAACTGTCTTTCTTTTGTCACAAAAAATTAATAATAAAAAAGAACACATTTTTCTGACGTCAACGAGTAAATTCTAAGACACGTACCTACATTTGAAAAAAAGTTTTTACCATCAGTTGAAGAAAAAAAATTCTGGCTAGCCCCAACAATAGGAGGACATTTTCTTCCCTTGACCGTGTTTTACTTAAAAAAAATTCTGTTTACACGAGCAAAAGCTAAGAATAAGCTAAACGATTGCACCGCTTCATTGGCGTTGGCAGAATGGTTACAGAGAGGAGTTTTCCCTTCATAAATATAAATATTTAACATTGACTGGGAATTTCAAGTCATCATTTTTTTTGTGTTATTCTAGTTACAAAGTAGCACTTTTAGATTTTTCAAGTTATTTATATAGGAGAAGAATAAAAACTTCAGAATAAAGCTTGAAAGGAAAAATATTTCATTCATATATTAACCTTTACCATTACATTACCAAAATCTCTTTTACTGATACATTTAACATTGACTGGGAATTTCGAGTCATCATTTTTTTGTGTTATTGTAGTTACAAAGTAACACTTTTAGATGTTTCAAGTTATTTATATAGGAGAAGAATAAAAACTTGAGAATAAAGCTTGAAAGGAAAAATATTTTATTGATACATTAACCTTTACCATTGCATTACCAAAATGTTTTTTACTGATACATATAACATTGACTGGGAATTTCGAGTCATCAGTTTTTTCTGTTGTTCTTGTTACAAAGTAACACTTTTAGATTTTTCACTTTGTTTATATAGGAGAGTATAAAAAAACTTGAGAATAAAGCTTGAAAGAAAAATATTTCATTGATATATTAACCTTTAGATTACCAAAATGTCTTTTACTGATACATTTACCATTACCAGTAGATATATCACTATTTTGCATTGTATATAAACTGTTTTAAATACCACTGAAAGGGTTCAAGAGTTTGTGTTTAATTATAGTCGAAATATCAAAGGAAAATCAATGACTTAAATGGTTTCATAGGTAGTGACAAGATGGTTAGAGATAATCTTTTTTTTGATAAATATAAATATTCTAGCACTGACTGGGAATTTCAAGTCATCATTTTTTTCTATGATTCTAGGTATAAAGTAAAGATTTTAGCTTTAGACGATATTTATATATGAGAGGAATAAAAACTTTTAAGAATAAAGGTTGAATTATAAAGAGGTTAAAGGTAATTAAAAATTACTTTTATCATTACATTGCAAAAATTCTTTTGACGATACATTTATTCAAACCAGCAGATAGATTATTATCTTGCATTTTCTATAAACTTTTTCAAATACCATTAAAAATAGTTCAAATTGTGTGTTTGATTTTGGCCAAAATATCAAATGACAATCAATGACTTCATGTTTATTGGCAGGATGATTAAAGAGAGAAGTGTTTGTTCTCTTCATAAATATAATATTTAACATTGACTGAGAATTTCGAGTCATCATTTTTTATGCGTTATTCTAGTTACAAAATAACACTTTTAGATTTTTTACGATATTTATATAGGAGAGGAATAAAGCTTGAAAGGAAAAATATTTTACGGATACAATAACCTTTACCATTACATAACCAAAAAGTGTTTTACTGATACTTTTACCATTACCAGTAGATATATCACTATTTTGCATTGTATATAAAATGTTTTAAATACCACTAAAATCGTTCAAAATGTTGTGTTTGATTGTAGTCGAAATATAAAATGACAATCAATGACTTCATAGGTAGTGATTTGATTGTTAGAGAGAGTTTTCTTTTCAGAAATATAAATATTTTAGCATTGACTGGGAAATTCGTCATCTTTTTTTTGTGTTATTCTAGTTATAAACTAACAATTTTAGATTTAGGATGTTTTTATAGTAGAGGAATAAAAATTTTAAGAATAAAGGTTAAATCCTAAAGAAGTTAAAAGTAATTAAAGGTTACTTTTATCATTACTTTACAAAAAGTCTTTTGACGATACATTTTTCAGTACCAGTAGATAGATTACTATTTTGTATTTTGTATAAACTTTTCAAATTAAAAAACAGTTCAAATTGTGTGTTTGATTATAGTCGAAATATCAAATGCAATCGATGACTCCATATGATCAAATGAATCTTCATAAATATAATATTTAACATTGACTGAGAATTTCGAGTCATCATTTTTTATGCGTTATTCTAGTTACAAAATAACACTTTTAGATTTTTCACGCTATTTATATAGGAGAAGAATAAAAACTTGAGAATAAAGCTTGAAAAGAAAAATGTTTTATTGATACATTAACCGTAACTATTACCAAAATGTCTTTTACTGATATATTTACCATTAACTGTACATATATTACTATTTTGCATTGTATATAAACTGTTTTAAATACCACTGAAAGGGTTCAAGAGTTTGTGTTTAATTATAGTCGAAATATCAAAGGAAAATCAATGACTTAAATGGTTTCATAGGTAGTGACAAGATGGTTGGCGAGAGAAGTTTTCTTTTCATAAATATAAATATTATAGCATTGACTGAGAATTTTAAATCACCATTTTTTGTGTTATTCTAGTCACAAAGTAACACTTTTGGATTTAGATGATATTTATACAAGAGAGAAATAAAAACTTTTAACAATAAAGATTCAAAGGAAAAATCGTTTATTAATAAATTAGCCTTTATCATTAAATTACCAAAAAAATCTTTTAACAATGTATCTACCATTACCAGTAGATAAATTACTATTTTGTATTGCTTATAAATTTTTTCAAATACCATTAAAAATAGTTAAAATTATATGTTTGATTATGGTCGAAATATCAAATGACAATCAATGATCAAATGACTTCTTAGGTGTTGACAGGATGATTAGAAAGAGAAGTTTTCTCTTCATATATATAAATTTTTAACATTGACTGGAAATTTCGAGTCATCACATTTGGTGTTAGTCTAGTTACAAAGTAACACATTTAGATTTAGATGATATTTATGTAAGAGAAACACAAAAACTTTTTAACAATAAAGATTGAAAGGAAAATTTTTTTTGATAAATTAACATTATCATTAGATTACGAAAAAAGTCTTTTAACAATACATTTAAAATTACTGGTAGATTAGTTTATATTGTGCATAAACTTTTTTTTATCAAACGCAGGGTGGGCATAAAAGGGCATTTCCGAATTCCCTGTTAATTCCAGGTTTTCTAACAGAATTCAATGTACTCTATGACAGCATTATTGTCTTTTATTAAGGTGGGTCTGTAGCTGCCATAGTGAATTCCTTTCGCTCAATGTTAATCTATGGTAAATATAAAATTCCCTCTAGCTGGATCACATTTAAAGAAGTCATTAAAATTATATAGTACGTTGAAGAACAACAAAACCGTTAGGATAATATCTATTTCTGTATATATATTTTTAATTTATGTACGTATGTTCTTATTTGCGCATAAAAAAAGAGTACACCAAAACTTTTCACAAATAATTTAAAATTAAATACATTTTTCTCAAAATTTTTAAGAGATGAAGGTCATCATACTAGAGTAAATTTATTCTATCATGTGATATACATAAAAAAAATCCGTAAGTACGGGCCGGACACAGGAAATTTTATTTTTACCATAGGTTAACCTTGTCCTGACTTTGATTTCCCTAATGAGGGATTTTTTCTTCCTCCTTAACTCTCCAATGGTGAATAAACTATTCTTAAGTTTACAGATCATGTGATACAGATATTGAGAATAAAGTAAAAGTTGAAAGATTAAAAAATGCGACCGGGTTTCTCTTAATGCCTCTAAGAACTAATAAAATACAAAATCTATTTAACCAATCTCCCAGAAATATTTATTCACACAGAAATTAATACCGGAAACTTGATCTGCTGAATGATATGGAAAAGTTCATCAAACATTAAGGGAACGTATCACCTTTAAACGTTCAAAATTCAGATTTTAAAATTACTGAAAATATCTGAATCGTTTAAACGAAACCCTACTGAAATATCCGAATGAGAAAGTGTAAAACCACAAAATCTTTCCATTTAACACATTGTATGCGGGACACGTACTAGTACGTTTTCTGACGATTGATACTTGAGCGCGGGTCACGTACTAGTACGGGTTAGTGTAACAACATTGTTTGTGGGTACAAAAATAACGGTATATACAGGAAAACGAAGCCGAATGTTCTTCTTTACTACATAGATTCTGGAAAATTTTAGACAATAAAAACTAGTTTTTACATCAGTCGATGCGGAACCATAGAACGGGAAGGTTGATTAAAAAAATCAATTTAGATTTAAAATTAACTTTTTATTTATCCTTGCGAAAATTATATTATATATATGTATATTTATATTATATATATATATATATATATATATTTGTTTATTTGTCTATTTATATATTTGTTTATATATTTCAATATAAAATACGAAAAATTGGTTGAAAAATTAAATAATTTTCGATTGAGATTTAACTGAATAACTAAATTTATCCTCAAAATGCCAGCTCCCGGTACAATTTCGGTGCGAAATGTACCTGCACACAATGTGTTAATATCCTAATTTTTAAAGAGTACTACAAAAACTTTAAATGCATTTTACTGAAACGAGATTTTTTTTTCAAATTGGTGCACTCTTAATGCAAAAGCATTGCACAAATTCATTTCAAATTTTCACAGTAAATACATTACAGATCAAATATAAAACTCTACCTACATTTTTAGTTGGTGTTTGTTTCATTTTGTATTTACAGCATTTGAAATGGAATTTTCAAATATTATTTTAACTTTTTTCTAGAAATTAAACCCCATGGTGTAAGATTTCTGATACTTTTTAAAATTTTAAACAGGTGGAAAATTATACCTAAGAATTATTGTTTACTAATGCAAAAATTATTAATGAAACCAACTTTGTGTTGTTCAAAGTCGGTGCCCAGTGTGTGAGAAAAATTTTGAAATTTCTGAGACAAGCTATCATTTTTTACTTTATAAAAAATAGTTCTTTTTTTTTAAACAAAGTAAATTCAGCAAATATAATTAAATAAAAATAGAGAATAAACACTCAAAATCTAGTGTATTTAGAGAAATAATTAAAAATGATATAATAAGGGGAAAATTTTAGATATCCCAAACAGACATAAGAATACTCATGACTATACATGACTTATACAACACAGGAGGATAATAATGAAGAAAATTCTAACACCTATCTCTATGTTTTTCATATTTAAAATGTTTTTAAAATTAAATCACCATAACTGCCTAAAAACTATAATTTTTTT
>CM063508.1:31232364-31244864 GCA_032207245.1 Pardosa pseudoannulata | reverse complement strand
GAAACTTGCAGCCACATACATCTCATTAAAGGGCAATTTACTGATTTTTGTATTATACAAAAAGTATTTTCTTAAAATTATAAATAAAATTAATATGAGTCAAATATGATGATGTTTTTATTCGATGAAACGAAAGAAATGCGAGAATTATACATCGTATTTGTGAATACTTATCTCTAGAGGTCGCCAAAAATTTTCTCTCTACAAAAGGGGTCGCAGTCGAAAAAAGTTTACGTACCACTGGCCTAGGTGATTATGAAGTGGAAGATGAGCGGTGATTGTCTGAATGTGCCCCGAGTTGGCAGACTAACGAAACTGGGAGATAGAGATAAACAAGTGTTGTCCAGAGAAATTCGGAAGAACTGCACCCTACTGCTTCCTACGTTGTGGTAGTTTTACGGGTTGGTCCCCTGTTACTTTCAGGACGACAATGCCAGTTGTCATGTTTCGAGGTTAACCAAGGCTTGGTATGGTGCCAATGGAGTTCATCGAATGGACTGGCCTGCCCAGAGCCCAGACCTGAACCCTATCGAGAACCTCTGAGACGAGTTGGATCGCCGAATTAAGGTGTGCACTACCCGTCCTAAATCGGTGAAGGAACTTGTATGTCTACTCCAAGCCTAGTGGAAGACAATACCACTAGCTGTAATATGAAGACTTGTGGAAAGTATGCCCCGGGGGGTGCAGGCTGTAATTGCTCTCGTGGAGGCTCTACCACCTATTGATTTTGAATAAAGTTAGTTTTTATTTCCTATCACAGGTGTCCAAATACTTATTGGTAGACAATTGTATATATATATATATATATATATATATATATATATATATATATATATATATATATATATTGTTTCACTTCGTTTAAACTTATTTTATTTGAATGTGATAAACGATTCTTCAATTCATTGACAAAGTTGACAGTTACACAGTTGCTAAATTGTTACCTTTTAATAACATAAGATATTTCTATAATATTAATTCAACAATGCGTAGTATATAGTCAACATCAGTCGATGGGTAGTGCTTAAATACTGCCATCTGGCTGCAACTGGCAGAATTTTAATGTTTATTATATTGAGATTTGCCGTTATATAGACAGTTCCATAATTCAGGTGTACAATTAGATGTTAAAATAGTCATAAATACAAAATTTCAGCCTTCTACGTCTAATCGTAGTTCCCAAATTGTATAATGCTAAGCGTATTGTGCTCACCCCCAATGGGTTTGGGTTCGATTCCCGAGTGAAACTTGTTCTTCTATATGGTGCTACAATAAAAGAAGGATAATGTCAAACTTAGAGGATTGTGTGGTAATATGCTAATAAAGCTAAGTACTCTGCATTTGTTAAATAAAGTCTAATCATTGTAGCATCATACCCACCAGCGTTAATATACGTTATAATGAAAATGCTCATTATTTAGAGTATAGTTCGATATCTACGAAGTAACCTGTAAAAAATTGTTTGAACAGAAAATTTGAAAAAATCCAATGATTTTTTAAGACAAGGGGAGTGTTTCGGAAAGCTTTGCAGGTTTATGATTTGGTTTGGTTTAGTTTGTAGTACTACGTCTACTTTTTTGTAACACGAAGGCTAATGAGACCATTAAAGGGCAATTTACTGATTTTTGTATTATACAAAAATTATTTTCTTAAAATTATAAATAAAATTAATATCAGTCAAATATGATGATGTTTTTATTCGATGAAACGAAAGAAATGCGACAATTATACATCGTATTTGTGAACATTTATCTCTAGGAGTCACCAAAAATTTTCTCTCTACAAAAGGGGTCGCAGTCGAAAAAAGTTTGCGCGCCACTGACTTAGAACATGCTTTACATCAAGAAATAAGTATTATTGCTTCAAGATTAATTTTGTCATTCAACAGAAAACAAGGACGTTCGTCAAAACTTTTTGTTAGCATTGGTATACTTCAAATAGGTATTAAAACAATTGTGTTTCATACGCAGTTTCCTTAGAAAACAATATATGCGGTAAAATATTTATTTTAAAATCTTTATTTTATATTTACTACCTGAGGTTGTAAAGCAATATCAATGATAAAAATATATGAAAATTCGTTTAAGAAGAACTAGCTGTAGAACAGTTCTAGGAAAGCGACTAGGAAACTGGTTCCTAACTAGTGGGGTAGCACCCCACAAGAGCGTCAATTTGACTCTTTTTTCGGCGGGGGGCGGGCAATCATTCTAAAAACATTAGAGGTACGTGATAAATTTTCCATAACTTATATATAGCAACATGCGAAATATGACACTCCCCTTGTGCACGTCCGGACTTCGCACTGCTGCTTAAAGTCCATTAATACTTTATTAATACATAATAAAGATTATCTTTAAAAGTCTTAAAATATGTTTTATAAAACTTTTTTATTGGTCAAATATTAAGGATGCACAGCTGGGTGGGTGGGTCTGTAAAATTTAAAAAGTATATAAAAAATGTTAAAAAAGGTTGATGCCCAATGCCCTAGACGGATGCGATTGTCAGGGAACAACAAACCTGCAAATACATTCGCAGAACTAGCTTTTGCGAAGGAGAAAAACTCCCAGACCCCCCCTCTTAACACTGGTAAGTCTTGAACCTTGCTACTTACTATTGCCAAGAATATCTAAGTGGGTGTGTTTGTATGTGTTATATATATATATATATATATATATATATATATATATATATATATAGTATATATATGTTTATATATATATATATATATATATATATATATATATATATATATATATATATATATATATATATATATATATATGTATATATATATATATATATATTATATATATATATATATGTTTATATATATATATATATATATATATATATGTTTATATATATATATATATATATATATATATATATATATATATATATATATATATATATATATATATATATATATATATATATATTACAAATGCCTAACAATTAGCGCCTAAGCCATTAGTTCACGGGCTTTCCATTACTTTTTAATACTTTTTAACAATTTTCATACATAAATAATGTTGGATATTTTTTTTATCTGAAAAATTTTAGTATTAACATCTCAAAATTTAAAAGAAAATAATGACAATATTGAAATTAATTTACGTATATGATAAAAAAAATATCTGTGTTCTTATATCAGTATTCAAAATTTCGAAAAGCTCTAGAATGTGAGATATTACGCGCATAAATTTAAAAAATATAATTTGCGAAATAATCCTTGAAAAGTTTAAATTATGCATGAAAGTGACAGATGATTTAATTGTTTAATGTTATAATAATTACACTTCAATAATTATTAGATTAAATAATTTATATAACAATTATATTATTGATTTATATTACATGATTTAATAATTATATTTAATCTAATAATAATTTAATTTGAATTATCGTGCATATATATAAATATTAACTTCAAACCGGGTCTTGGACATTTGTCTCTTTTGTCTGATCCAGCCCTGAGTGGAATAATTGTACCAAAAGATGGGCGAATGGTTAGGGCGCTGATCTCGGGTACCCGAGTTCATGGGTTTGAATCTCACTGGGGCATAGATGTTCTTAACCGTTCAAAATCGACGTAAAGCAGTAGGTCCCGATTTCATTAGCTCTCGTATTGTAAAATATTAGACCGTAACACTCCAAACCAAACCAATTCGGTACCCTAATTGGTGGGTTCAAATCCCACTGTGGAATGGATGTTCATAGCCTTTCGGAATCGGCTTTAATCAGTAGGTCCCGGTCTCATTAGCCCTATTGTTGCAAATAAGTAGACCGTTGTGCTCCAAACAAAATCAAACTAAACCAGCCATGAGTACTTTAATAGATATACGACTGTTGAATGAGTCTTTAAGTAGCAGGTTACAGTATATATTAACCTCCTCAAAAATTGGCAAATGGGTGCGGCGATGCTCTTCTGAAGAGTTCACTATTCGAGTCCCGCTGAAGGCATGGCTATTCGTAGCCATTCGAAATCGGCTTTGAACAGTAAGTAATGGTATCATTACTTTTATTGAAGAAAAACATTACACCGTAGACCTCCAAAGAAAGCCATACCAAGCTTCGAAAACTGACTAAAGTGTTTAGAAATTAACTCTACAGAATTTGCTATCATAACATTCTAAACTTCAGTTTTAAATTTATTTGTAGAAAGTAATATGTACAAGTGGAGTAAAACCTAGCACTGTAGTAAAATACATTCGAATTCAAAACTTATCGGATCGAATAAAAGTACTCGAATAAAAAAATTGAAATGGAGAAATTATCTTCTACGCATGATCACGGGTTTCTAAAGGAAGTCATAGCAATCAGAGATACGAAATAAATAGCAACAAGAAAAGAATTCGAATAAACCGCAATATCCTTCTTTGCCTTATACAGCATCTTCATACTGTACTTGTTTTATTTCGCGTAAAAAGGATTATGCAAATTTATGACATTGTTCACGAGTCTAGTGTCTCAAATTTTACCACATAATCATAATATACTGCGAGTAATATGTTTAGTATTTCAGTGCAATGTAAATTCGAGAAATACGTGCAAATGTATGCATGTATATATATATATATATATATATATATATATATATATATATATATATATATATATATATATATATATATATATATATATATATACATATACACACAGATATATATGTATATACCCAGATATATATATACATATATATATATATATATACATATAAATAAATATATACCTATATGTATGTATATATATATATGCATATATATATATATATATATATATATATATATACATACATATATATATATACATATATATATACATATATACATATATATATATATAATATATATATTTATATATATATATATATATATATATATATATATATATATATATATATATATATATTATATATATATATATATATATGTGTGTGTGTGTGTGTGTGTGTGTGTGTGTGTGTGTATAACACGTGTGTTTTTAACACTAAACATACCAACACTTAATACATACCTATTTCTACCATAGCCGGTCAAATGACCGGACTTTATTTTTCTGATTATAAATGTATAAAATATGAAAATTGGAAAGAAATAGACAAATAAACTTTATTATAATTAAACAAAATTATATATTGTCAATTTTTGTGTATTGCAAACACAAAGAATAAAATTTTTTAATTCATTTCCCTTCGCATTTTTTGCATAAACCTTATGGGTCATTTGACCCGTTATATGGTATGTTTAGTGTTAACTGTCAAAGAAATATTGGGAGGTAGAAATAGAAAGGAAAAATAGGTTCCAACTGCAGCTATGATATTAATGTACTACGAGATATATTTGGCGAAAATTTAGTATATTTTCTAAGTTCATATTTCAGTTTAATAAGGACATAATAAGTACTTTGCAAGTAATAAACTATTTTTTTAATTACCTTTAATAACTAGCCGTTACCCGACCAGTATGCTTGTTTTTAATTTCACCTCTTGCACTGCAAAACAACTAATTTGGCAATGATTGATATAAGAAACATTACAGTCAATTGCCGTCATAAAATTACCCCTTGTTAAGAGATATTGAAAAATCAACTAATGAGACCGGGACCTACTGCTTAAAGCCGATTCCGAACGGCTACGAATAGCCATGCCATAGTGGGATTCGAACCTACGAATTCCGGTCCCGAAGGCCAGCACCCTAACCATTCAGCCATCGTTCGGTTTTCCTTAATTTTAACAAGACTATTGGAATATGTAATTCGATAATTTTAAATCAAAATACTAACGAATCCAAATTTTAATTTTTAATCGAACAGACTATCAATCATAAAACACAATTAAAAAATACTGGAGTACCGGAGTTTGTGCGTTTGATTGCCGCTGCTAGCATGGATGTCCGTAGCCGTTTGGAATCGGCTTTAAGTAGTAGGTCCCCGTCTCATTAGCCCTCTTGAGCAAAACAGTCAATTGTAGAGCTCCAAACCAAACCTTTTCAATTATTTGGCGATACTTTTGCATTTACTTTTGTTTTAACGTAGAGGCTTTATAAATCTTTCCGATCTTTATTATTTCCTTGATTTAATTTTTGGTACCATTTTATCTTCTTCTATTCCATAATGACAAATATATTATTTTAAATATTGATCTTTAAAATTTTAAAACGAGTCATTGCCATAATAAAAAATAAATCAAAATAGCATTCACATCTCCCCTGGATATTGCATAGAAAATATTCATTATAAATCTGCTTTTAAATTTTTATGGTTTTTCTCAGTTCAAAAGCTATTTCAAAATTTATACTTTTTCGGCTATAATACATTATCTTTTTGTCATTTTCCCCTGTTTTTTTTTAAATTTTTTTAATACAACATTTGTTCTGAAAATTGCACAGAAAATATTCAATATGTTCGTTTTTAAATTTTTATGTTTTTTCTCAATTCAAAAACGTTTTGAAAACTTCTACAATTTTCGATATTATGCATTTTCTTTTTGTCATTTCACCCTGCTTTTTTAATTTCTTGTTTATTTAATGCAACATATTAACGATTAGGAGGGTTTTCGATAGGAAAGGACAAAAAGTCTTTAAGATAAATCCATATTACATCCCTTTCACTAATTATTAACGAAACTGACTTTTTTAATTGCTTCTTTGAATGTTTATAAACATTTCCACGAAATGTTTATAAAAGAGAACCGGACTATGAGAAATATCAGATTTTCTACATTGAAACTAATTAAAACTGGCATTTTTGAAGTGCATAATATTCTGCGATTTGAAAAACATCCTGGTTATTAAAAGTGGAGATCCGGAAATAAAATGCTATTCTCGGAGCTGATGAGAAGTGGAATTATTTTCAAAAAAGAGGAAAGCTTTAAGTTTTAAAGCTAACTGTTTTGAAAAATAATTGGTTATTTGCCTCGAATTTGTGGTGTTTCTTTCTATAATTATTTAATGGAGCTAGTTTGATGCAAGAAAGCCCGTTGGAGTCATTTCAACTCCAAGCCATTATTCCTTTTTAAAATTCAGTAACATTTATATATATATATGTCTATCTATCTATCTATCTATCTACCTATTTGTATATGTATGTATATGTATCGTTATATATATATATATATATATATATATATATATATATATATATATATATATATATCTGTATGTAGATATATATATATATTTATATATGTGTGTATGTATATATATATACATGCATATATATATATATATATACATACATATATATATATATATACATACATATATATATGTATATATATATACATATATATATATACACATACATATATATACATATATATATATATATATATATACATATATATACATATATATACATACATATACATATATATATATATATACATACATATACATATATATATATACACATACATATATATATATACACATACATATATATATATATATATATATATATATATATATATATACGTATACATATTATATATATCATATGTATTCGGAAATATTTAAATTTATAATACGAATTATTTGACAAACATAATAACTCCATCTTTACAGAATACGATGTTTAAATAGGTACACAAATTATATATATGCTTATCATTTAATGTTAAATACTAAAAATTTTGTAAAACGCTTAAATTTTGGTTATTAGAATTTTTAAGAATAAAATGACATTAATATAATACATTTTATGCATAATTCGATGTGTATGCGTTGTTTAATACAAAAGTTAAATTTTGATAAGTTTGAAATATAATGACAATAGATAAATAGTTTTAAACATAATTCGTAATATATATGTATCAGGATTTCACCAGAAGTTGAGAAAACTTCGATAAATACTGTGCATATAATTATATATAATTTAAATTATTTTCTAAAATAATATTACTATATACTCATGGTACTATATTAATTGATAAAAAAGATAAAATATTAGCTTAAAAAAGAAAAGCAAAATCCAAATAAAAATCATACAAGAGGAAAAACCTTCAATCAACGCTCAACCACACAATGCTCGATTAAAGTCTAAATAAATCGTATTGCATTATGAAATAAGGCTTAAATTTCACTCAAAAAAGTAATAACAAAATCCATATAAAACTGTAAAAGAAAAACTTTGATCAATATTATGCCTAGAAGTATCTCAAATAAAATAAATGTCTGAAACAATTTGATTTATAGGGTGAAAAAAATTAAAATATTTACGAAAAAATAATGTATGTAATAACTAAATAATGCATAATACTTTGATTGATACTGCCCTATGAAGTATCTCAATTAATATTCTAAAACAGTTGTGTTATTTGATGAAACAAAATCACAAACTTAATAAAAAAAGAAGGATCTATGTGAAGAAGGAACTGCACAACGACTGACGTATAATTCGAAAAAAATATCTAAAATAGGTTTAATACTCGATGATAAAACGTAAGGTTTTATATAAAAAGAGAAAATAATCGTAAAATAGATAAAAATTTCGATCAATACTGTACAATTATCGATATTATCGATAATTGGAATTAATATTTAAACCGATATATTATTTGATGAAATACGATTACTATTTTAAGCAAAGAAATAATAAGTAAATCCATATAAAAACTATATATAACACAAAACCTTGATCAGCAACAATTATCTATAGAATTATCTATATTTGGAAACAATGTTTAAAGGTTTATTATTTGATGAAATAAGATAACAAATATGCGTAAAAATAAAAAATATTCGATTAGTTCTGTGCAACAAACTATCTATAAGTGGAATCGATGCTTAAAACATGTATCTTATTTCATGAAACAGGATTGTAGATTTACGTAAAGAAAGAAAAATGAAATCTATGAAAAAACCTTATATAACACAAAATTTTGATCAAAAACATCTTAGGATTTTTTAAAATTTGGAATAAATGTTTAAAACAGTTTTATTTGGTCAAACTAGATACAAGATCTACGTATAAAGAAAATTCATATAAATGCCTCTATAAATATATTCTACACTGAAATAGAAGGTAAAACTCTGATGAATGCTGAACGATGAACTATCTAGAATTCGAATCAATGCTTAAAACATGTATATTTTTTATTAAACAAGATTACAGATTTATGTAAAAAAAATAAGAAATTTAGGAAAAAATCTATATAAAACAAAACTTTAACCAGCGGTCTATTTATAGAACTATCTATATTTTGAATCAATTTTGTTAAATAGATATATTATTTGATAAAACAATATAAAACATTTAGGTGTTAAAAAAGAAAATTCATATAAAACCTCTATAAATGTATTCAATACTTCAATAAAAGATATAACTTCAATCAATACTGTACAACAATCTATTGAATTCAAATCAATGCTTAAAACATGTATGTTACTCTATGAAACACGATTGCAGATTGGTGTAAAAAATAAATAGGAAAATTATATATAAAATATGTATATAACATAAAACTTTGATCAACGGACTGACTATGGGACTTTCTATATTTGAAACAATATTTAAAAAAGGTACATTATTAGATGAAGCAGGATTACAGACTTACGTAAAAAATGGGAAATTTCTGAAACAAACCGTATATAAAACAAAACTGTAATGGACGGAAGATGTTCAAAACTATCTATATTCGAAATCATAGGTATATCCTTTAATGAAACAAGATAACATATTTACGTAAAAAGAAGAAAAAGACAGTTTATATAAAAACCTCTATGAATCTATATTCAACATTAGAATAAAAGATAAAACAACATTACTGTACAACAAACTATTCAATTGAAATCAATGCTTACAACATGTATGTTATTTCATGAAACACGATTGCAAATCTGCGTAAAAAATAAATAGGAAAATATTTTATAAAAAACTTATATAACATAAAAATTTGATCAACAGACTAACTATAGAACTTTCTATATTTGTAATAAATATTTAAAAAAATATATATTATTAGATGAAACACGATTACAAATTTACGTAAAAAAAGTGAAATTCCTGAAGCAAATCGTATATAAAACAAATGTAACAAACAATGTGATAGACGGAATATGTACAAAACTCTATATTTGCAATCATAGGTACATCATTTGATGAAACAAGATAACATATTTACGTAAAAAGAAGAAAAAGATAGTTTATATAAAAACCTCTATGAATCTATATTCAACATTGCGATAAAAGATAAAACTTTAATCAGTACTAAACAGCGAACTATCTATAATTGGAGTTCACGTTTAAAACAGTTTTATCCCATGCTAAAATGCTGAAAGAAATACGTGAGAGAAGAAAAAGGAAATTTATATTAAAAACTTTTAATATTTTCAAAACTATCTACATTTGGAATCATAGGTATATCATTTGAAGAAACAAGATAGCATATTTACGTAAAAAGAAGAAAAAGACAAATTATATAAAAACCTTTATGAATCTATATTCAACATTGCAATAAAAGATAAAACTTTAATCAGTAATAAACAACGAACTATCTATAATCGGAGTCCATGTTTAAAGCAGTTATATTTCATGTTGAAACGCTGAAAGAAATACTTGAGAGAAGAAAAGGGAAATTTATATTAAAAACTTTTGATATGTTCAAAACTATCTATATTTGAAATCATAGGTATATCATTTGACGAAACAAGATAACATATCTTCGTAAAAGGAAGAAAAAGTTTATATAAAAACCTCTATGAATCTATATTCAACATTGCAATAAAAGATAAAAGTTTAATCAGTACTAAACAACATACTATCTATAATTGAAGTGCATGTTTAAAACAGTTATATTGCATGCTTAAACGCTGAAAGAAATACGTGAGAGAAGAAAGGGAAATTTATATTAAAAACTTTTAATATTTTCAAAACTACCTACATGTGGAATCATAATTATATCATTTGACGAAACAAGATAGCATATTTACACAAAAAGAAGAAAAAGACTATATAAAAACCTCTGTGAATCTATATTCAACATTGCAATAAAAGATAAAACTTTAATCAGTACAAAACAACAAACTATCTATAATTGGAGTCCATGTTTAAAACAGTTATTTTAATGATGAAACGCTGAAAAAATACGTGAGAGAAGAAAAGGAAAATTTATATTAAAAACTTTTAATATTTTCAAAACTATCTATATTGGAATCATAGGTATATCATTTGATGAAACAAGATAACATACTTAAGCAAAAAGAAGAAAAAGACAGTTTATATAAAAACCTCTATGAATGTAT
Organism: Pardosa pseudoannulata; assembly: GCA_032207245.1. Lineage (NCBI taxonomy): Eukaryota > Metazoa > Arthropoda > Arachnida > Araneae > Lycosidae > Pardosa > Pardosa pseudoannulata. The sequence continues at coordinate 31,233,621 of CM063508.1, read as the reverse complement.
ATTCAACATTGCGATAAAAAATAAAACTTTAATCAATATTAAACAACGAACTATCCATAATTGGAGTCCACGTTTAAAACAGTTTTATTACATACTGAAACGCTGAAAGAAATACGTGAGGGTCGAAAAGGGAAATTTATATTAAAAACTTTTAATATTTTCAAAACTATCTATATTGGAATCATAGGTATATCATTTGACGAAACAAGATAACATGTTTAAGCAAAAAGAAGAAAAAGATAGTTTATATAAAACCTCTATGAATGTATATTCAACATTGCAATAAAAGATAAACCTTTAATCAGTACTAAACAACGAAATATCTATAATTGGAATCCATGTTTAAAGCAGTTATATTACATGATAAAACGCAGAAAGAAATACACGAGAGAAGAAAAGGGAAATTTACATTAAAAACTTTTAATACGTTCAAAACTATCTACATTTGGAATCATAAGAATATCATTTGACGAAACAAGATAACATATTTTCGTAAAAAGAAGAAAAAGTTAGTTTATATAAAAACCTCTATGAACCTATATTAAATATTGTAATAAAAGATAAAAGTTTAATCAGTACTAAACAATAACAAACTATCTATAATTGGAGTCCATGTTTAAAACAGTTATATTGCATGCTTAAACGCTGAAAGAAATACATGAGAGAAGAAAAGGGAAATTTATATTAAAAACTTTTAATATTTTCAAAACTATCTATATTGGAATCATAGGTATATCATTCGACGAAACAAGATAACATACTTAAGCAAAAAGAAGAAAAAGACAGTTTATATAAAAACCTCTATGAATGTATATTCAACATTGCGATAAAAAATAAAACTTTAATCAATATTAAACAACGAACTATCCATAATTGGAGTCCACGTTTAAAACAGTTTTATTACATACTGAAACGCTGAAAGAAATACGTGAGGGTCGAAAAGGGAAATTTATATTAAAAACTTTTAATATGCTCAAAACTATCTATATCTGGAATCATAGGTATATCATTTGACGAAACAAGATAGCATATTTACGTAAAAAGAAGAAAAAGACTATATAAAAACCTCTGTGGATCCATATTCAGCATTGCAATAAAAGATAAAACTTTAATAAGTACTAAACAACGAACTATCTGTAATTGGAGTCCATGTTTAAAACAGTTATATTACATGCTTAAACGCTGAAAGAAATACGTGAGAGAGGAAAAGGGAAATTTATATTAAAAACTTTTAATATTTTCAAAACTATCTATACT
>CM063508.1:31222364-31227364 GCA_032207245.1 Pardosa pseudoannulata | reverse complement strand
AAACAGTATTATTTGTTGAAAAAAACAGAGTTACGTAAAAGCGAAAAAGAAAATCTATATAATAACCACAAAATCGATAAAACTTCGATTAATACTGTACAATGAACTATCTATAATTGGAACGAATGCTTAAAACGGATATATTAATTGATGAAACACGATTACAGATTTACTCAACGAAAAAGAAAAACGAAGCATGAAAGTAGCTAAACCATTTGGCTAGATTATGTTTAAAGGAAAAGAACGTAGTTTAATAAAGTGTTAATCCCGTGGCTTTAATAAAATATTAAATTCAAGAGACAAATATGCCAAATAGAGTCAGGTAATAAAATAGATCTATTGATGACTAACATTTTCACGTATGTCCTATTAATTATTCAATTCATGTCAATAAAACAGCCAAGTAGCACGTTTTTTATCGTACTTAATTTACAAATATGCTAAATAGAAATAGAAAGTAAAAATAGATTTACTGATAACTAATATTTTCACGGGTATCCAACCAGTTAATCAGTAGAAGTCGATAAAACTACGAAGAGCAGCTTTTTTTCTTAATTTACAAATAGGTTAAAGAGAAACAGGAAAAAATATATATATACTGATGACTAATATTTTCACTGATATATAAACATTTATTCAGATCACACGTCACTAAAACAGCCAATCAGTGCTTTTCTTTCCTACTTAATTTACAAAAATTAGGGTTTCAAACTGAAAATAATTTTTATGTTTATATTTAATCGAATATGGCCTACTATACTCTGGAATAGTTTGGTTTGGGGTGCTACGGTCTGCTTTTTGCAACACGAGAGGGCTAATGAGACAGGGACCTACTGCTTAAAGCCGACTCCGAACGGCTACGGACATCCATGCCACAGTGGGATTCGAACCCACGAACTCCGGTACCGAAGGCTAGCACCCTAACCATTTGGCCATTGTTCGGCCTCTGGGATAGTGTAGCTTTCTATTAAGAATTAATAATATCTAAAATCGCTTCAATAAGCGCTTGCTAAAAAATTTACCTTCTAATATGTAAGAAAAATAAAAAACTTATGTTTCTTCTAAGAATTACCATGAACTTACAAGGAAAAAAAATATTAATTCTATGTGTAATAATTAATATTTAAAAAGTTCAATTAACTTTGAAATCTATTAAGAAAAAAGAAAAAAAAATAATATGTGAAAAACTTCCACCCTTTTTGACTCACACTTAAAGAAAAATTTAAATATTAATAATATTTTGTTAAAATATAAATATTTATCTATTTATTTATCTATTAAGAATCATAAATTAAAATTAAAACTAATATGCTTTGAACTGTATAAACCGGAGGTTCTCAATCTTTTGAGGACAATCACATACTTTATAAGAAAAAAATTACATATTAAAATATTGTTGCATAATACCTATTACTACATATTATATAGCTATTTATCTATTAAGAACCATAAGTACAAGTTAATTTAAACGGTTATCAAATGTAGAAATTTTTTTTATTTAAATCTTTAAAATAATCATAAAATCAATAAAAAAATAAAATATAATTTATGAAAAATAGAAATAATTGCTGAAATTTCAACAATTTGTTAATGCCAGATTCTGACTTCGTTAACCCTTAATTTGACGAGATGTTTTTTCCAATATTTTTTAATTTCTGTTATTTTTCCATGTCTGTATAGACATTAGGATCTCTGTAAAATAAACAAAAAAATATATCATTTTCCATTTTTGAGATAATTAATGTCCGCTGTGGCGAACACTGACAATTATGTTATATAGTAGTTATAAATATACATGTCCGGTGTAGCGGCCAGACTTAGCCAAATTAAGGGTTAACATCATTCGTAAATCTTCAAGTTCAGTGATGTTCCTTTTCTAAAACAGTCAACAAGATACTATACTGAGACCCCGTTCAGCCAAATAGGATGAAGAAAATACTGTACTGAAGACACGTTTAACCAAATACAATGAAGGAAATACTATACTAAGCTCACGTTCAGCTAAATACGATGGTGGAAATACTGTACTGAGCCCACGTTCCGCCAAATACAATGAAGGATATGCTGTATTGAGCCCGCGTTCAGCCAAATGCGTTGAAGGAAATACAGCACTAAGCCCACATTCAGTCAAATACGATGAAGGAAATACTGTACTGAAGCCACGTTTAACCAAATACAATGAAGGATATACTGTACTGAGCCCAAGTTTAGCCAATTGCTATGTAGGAGATACTGTACTGAGCACAAGTTCAGCCAAATAAGATGGTTTGGCTTGGTTTGGAGAGTTACGGTCTACTATTTTGCAACACAACGGCTAATGAGACAGGACCTACAGCTTAAAGCCGATTCTGAATAGCTATGAACATCCATGCCACAGTGGAATTTGAACCCACGAACTCCAGTACCGTAGGCCAGCACACTAACCAATCGGCCGTCGCCAAATAAGATGGAGGTAATACTGTACTGAACCCCTTCAGCCAATTATGTAGTAAATACTGTACTGAGCCCACGATGAACCAAATACTATAAAGAAAATGCAAGTAAAAATTCTGTACTCTAGACGAGGGGCGGCCAAACGGCGTAGGGAGGTGTGTAGGGCGGCGCGTGGCGGATTTCACTTAATTTCTAATTGAAAAAATATATTGCATTTATTATGGTAAATACAATGTCATTTGATTGATTTATTCGTTATTTTTATAGATATTATGTATATTTTATAGGAATTGTTACTACTGGATTCCCTCTTTAACTATCTAACAGGCCCCATTTTCTCCTGAACCAGCTACTGTCCTCAAGGAAAATTTCAGTGACCACTGGGGTGCCCCCGTTTCGGTACCTATGGCATAAACTGTCTTTTTTTTTTTTCTTTCTTTTTGTAAAAAAAATTGCTATATGAATTTTGTACAGGAAGATTGAATACTTTCAATAATACTTTCTTTCAATTTATCTTAGTTATTTCTCTAAAGGCTCATGAGAAGAAATGAATCTCTAATTCATAAAAACATCAATATTTTTAAATAAATAAAAGTTCTTAACTAAAATTCTACATTTATGTAAACATGCTTATTCTATTATATTCCATTGAAAACATCATAATTTTTATTTTTCTAATTAAATATAAAAAATCAAATAAGTTCTTAGCTAAACTGCAGTACAATACATGGTAATGAATAGATATGCTTAAAGATTTTTTTATTACTTTTAAAACCATGAAATATACTTCGCTGCTAATAAAAAGGTATTTACCTTTGAATGAAATAACTTTTATGCCATTATGTTGAGTATAACATTTTGTGAAACGAACTGAATCAAAACAACTTCAAATCCTAAAAATAGCTCGCGTCTTTCTTACAAATTTCATGAATAAAAGAAATGTATTTATAAAAGATGTAGATTATAGTCATTGAATTAATGTCATAGACATATTCATATAAAATTTTTTGTCTTTCAGAAGGATGAGTTGTTTACAAGTGTATCAAATTACTAAAAAAAACGCATTTTAAGAAAAACTCAAATAACTTTATAATCTGTTCGCGACTATGGTTGTTTACATTTTATTATTCTCATTGTTTAAGGTTTATTTCTTGATTTGTATAATAAAACTATATATTTTTAGAATTGGAAAACCACTTATTTTTTATATAAATTGAAAAACTGAGTTTTCAAAGGCTCAGAACGTCGGAGTTGCAATAAAGGTTCGAGTACAGGTCCAAAAAGTGAATGCCTTTAAACTCTTACTAACGCATTAATTATACAAGCGTTAACTATTTTGTAGTATCCCCTATATAATAATAGCCTAAGTTATCTGTACGTCTGTGCTCCAATTTATGAAGCGGTTGGACCTGGAATGGATAGAGGCATCCATTCAAAGCAAATAAAGTTTATCTTTTTCTAAACTATCGATCCGATTAAAAAATAAATTTGTATAAATATGCTTCATATCACAGCGAAAAATACTGTCGTCTTTAAAACGTTCGAAATCCAACCCTTCCTTCCTTTTCGAGAGTTTAATGCCATTATTTCGAGCCCTATTTTCCCCGGTTAAGAGCAGGAGATTCAATTTATCCATTTATCAAATAATAAATAGGTAAAAATAACAATCTTTTCTAGCATTGTGACGTCATTCCTTTAAACATCTCATTTAATCATTTCATAATTTAAACTATTTAAATATCGTCTACACTATTTTAATATCTTTTATCACTGAACTTAGATATTACGTAAAGGATTTTCTTTTATATTAGGCTTCAATAATAGATTAGGTACATACGTGATAATTTTAAATTTAATCATCGATTATTTTTCGTTGCAATGAAACTTTTACCACCGGTATTAACAATAAATTCTTTTCATATAAGTCTAGGAGTCTATTTCACGGACTCATAAATATCTAGCGTTTAATTTATATATATTAGGAAATTAAGAAGTTTGTTTATTATACATAACCACACGGTTTGACTCAATGAATTTAATGTGATTCTAAACTGCATTCACAGGATCGGGAGACTCTAGAGGAGTATGACTATAAATAAAGTATTGAGAGTGAACCAGATAGTTCTCAGCCAAAAAACAAACCATTTTTTACCTGCCTCATTGGGTACTTAACAGTTCTGGAATATTAAAATTTTTCTAATCCCGTCATATGATGGGCTATATGCTAGTATAAAATAATATGAAAATTCCTATTTAAAGCAACAAAATTTGTTAAAATTTTAATACAATTATGCAAAAAAAATTATATTGATTAGTATTATCAAATTATATATTATAGAGCATATTGAAAGCTCGGATAATTTATGTACCTTAAAGATTCGAACACAGGTGTAAAAATGACTGCATTTACACTCTTTCTATCACATTATCTATACAAGTAATACTTTTGACTAGTTTGAAATATATAAAATAATATTGAAATTTATACTTACACTGTCAAAAGTTTTTTAAATTTGAAAGTAATTGTGTAAAAATTCATATTAATTGATGTTATCAAATGCTATATA
>CM063508.1:31194864-31217364 GCA_032207245.1 Pardosa pseudoannulata | reverse complement strand
ATACCACAGTGCAAGTTACAGAGGCATTTATATGTAGTGGGGACAATATTTTTAAACATTGAAACTGTGCCTTTAATGTTTATTCCTAGTACAGAGTAAAAATAGCAAAATTGGACGGTGCGAGGTCGTTAAACCTGTACAAATAAGATTAGTATGATCATCAATCACCGACTACAACAGTACAACTATACTACAGTGCAAGTTCCAGAGGCATTCATATGTAGTGGGGACAATATTTTTAAACATTTAAACTGTGCCTTTAATGTTTAATGCTTGTATGGATAAAAGATAGCAAAATTGGGCGGTGTGAAGTCGTTAAATCTGTACAATTAAGATTAGTGTGATCATCAATTACTGACTACAACAATACAACAATATCACAGTGCAACTTACAGATGTATCTATACGTAGTTGTAACAATATTTTTAAACAGCTGAAAATAACGAATAGCTTTTAAAGCCAATTCCTTGTACAGAGTAAAAGTAGTATTTGTATCTTGAAAATGTTTGGGTTATTGTAAAATCACTACATAACAAAAAATATTAATATAATTAAAATCAACGCTGCAGGCCACCTACAGATTTCAGCACTTGAGCTCTACTTAGACAACATGGTTACCTTGTAAAACGAAACTTACTTTGAATCTTGAAGATAATAATAATAAAAACGTTTTCATTTTAGTTATAATTTCATGCCATCTGATGTAATTCTGTACCACTTTCATAGATTATATTACCTTGGGTCAGTGTAAAATTTTAAAATCTGAAAGTTAAAAATTTATAACGATATTAAGAATAAATAAATGATATTTTAAAGCAATTTATATAGCCCTTTCAAACGTTGTATATATATCCAACAGATTCATAAACTTTCCCAAACGTTGTATATATATTCACCAGATTCATATACTTTCCCCATAGATTTTGAGTTGTTAGTGGTGCATATAAAAATAATTAAATGTTACCTGTAATGTAGTTGTAAAAAATCAGTGATAGTGACTGTTGAGGAAAGATGAGATTCTTTCAAATTGCTATTATAACTACCCACCTAGAAAAACAAGTTAATTTAGAAGTAAAAACTGATGTTTTCCTTTATATTTATTAACTGCTTGATAAATAATTTAGAACTTGGAAATACTAGTTGGTTTGTGGTGGGTTTGCAGTAATACGGTCTATTGTTTTGTTACACGAAGGAAAATGAGCTCAGGACCTACTGCTTAAAGTAGATTCCGAACGGCTGCGAACATACATGCCAGCAGTGGGATTTGAACCTACGAACTATACTTTGAAAAGAAGCGCTTTCCCCATTCGGCCATTGTTTGGCCTTAAAAATTTTGACTTTATATAAACAACTTAATATATATTTCAAACTTGCCCACTTTTACTGATCATGAGTAAAATGTATGGTTTTTTGGTTTAATATTATCACGTAGAGTCTTAAAGTAGAGCACAATAAGCTACACAAGAAGTATAGCTAATCTAATTTATTAACTCAATTCAAAGAGTGAAGTACTATTCTGAACTCAGCATAACTCTGAACTCCCTGTGACTGAGAGATCTTTGGCTTTTAAAGGAGCAGGGAAAGTTCCAGAAATCTGTCTGGGTAGGCGATGAAACTTTTACTGAGCAACGCAGAGAAATGGTGAACATTGCAGAACCCTTTTCTGGCAAACTAATGAAAGGTTCAAACTCTCCTGGAACGCTAAATAAAGTAGAACATAAATAAAGGAATTAAATAAGTATTCACAAGGATTTTAAATCCTGTTGCCACTACCGGGATTTGAACTCATGACCTCTCGACAGCATGACTTATGTGATGACGATTCGTCTATGGTACTCAAATGCTACTTTTCAATACGGCAATATTACGGACTTAAGGTTAGCTACAGAAATTTTACAGTTTTATGATACCGTGTAAATGAACTAAATTTAAAAAAAAAATACAATGAATTTTACTCTTTAGCAATTTGCGAAAGCTGAATTTTTTTAAAAAAAATTTTAGCAAAAACTTACTGACAAAAAAACTGTATAAATATCCTTGTGTGGCATAATTATACCTTTCGCAAGGTTCTAGTGACCACTGAACACGGCATTGCCTGGATTGGATTGTATATTTATGCCAATAGTTAAGTGTGAAGGATTTTAAAAAGTAATAGGTCACAAAAATATAATATAATAATCTTATTTATTAAAATTCCAACACGTATGATCGCAATCAGTATTCATAATCAATAAAATAATCACACTCTGCTCTTATATGGTATTTATTCAGTTTGAAATAAGTTATTTTTGGGTTTTTTTTAGAATCAAATTTAGCTGAAAAAACAGTTAATGTTTTATGATACACTATGAATGCTAAAATATTATATAATTTACTATTTTCATGGGATAGGAAAAAAATACAATCGACTTCAATCAATGACAATTATTTCTTCCTCTAAACGTGAGCAAACTAAATAATAGATGTTTTAACAAAAAAGTTTTATTGGTGTGAATTTTTAAAGCGTGGCAGGAATGATATTCATACAAACACTCCAAATTTGGCTGGAAATCGATCGAAAGTGGAGGCAATTTTCACCCGTCATACCATGACTGGTAACTTCCTAGTACCTTAATAAGTATAAAATCACAGTAGCAATACAGTTAGTTTTCTGAAAGTTCAACTTAATAAGAATATTTGTATTGGCTAGACATTAACTACATGTTAATCTAGCATGGATCCGAGCCCATGTAGCCCTCCAAGCTTCTCTCGTGGTTGTGAGCAGATCGCAAGTGATGGGCCACCCCATTCGGCCAACCCTCTTCAAAGTGTCCATATGGGCACAGGCATCACTTGCGGTTGGGTTTGAGACAGCATGTTACACATGTATGATGTAACAAATATTGCAACGACTTTATACCCTGTGATGTAAGGTCACAGCTCTGTTTTTGGTAGCGAATTTTGGTCGTTTAGTTTCTAAGAAGATGTCATTATGATTACGATCTCACAGAACACAATTCAGATACAGAACCTGAAGGATTTATTTAGGATTTGTATACAGGCTATATACAAATTTTACTGGTAGAAAGTATATACATGCTCGCTCTACAAGAAACTCCAAACGTCTCTCTCTCACACAAAGAATCTCGGTCACCAAGATGTCAGTCGCAACCTCCACCCCCTCTCTGGATTTTTACAGGAAAGAACAGAAAATGGAAAGTAGAAGCATGGAAACCACCAGATAGTAACTAAAATACATCTGCCCCTGCTTTTTGACTGATTTCAGAGCGAGCCTTAAATACAAACACAATATAAGTTAAAATAAAATACATTTTCAGTAGCTTGATGCTACAGTAGACAAAGAGCTATTGCTCTGAGCTTGAGCGTCAGTGCATAGCCGAACGGAGGCTTAGAGAGCTGGAAAACCACAAAAAGTCTGTGAATGTGTTTTGAGAACGAGACACCAGCAGCACCGAGAGGACTGTAGTGATATATTTTTAATTTTTCTTATTACTTTTAATTTTAATTTTATTTATTTATTTATTTGAGGGAAATGATCAGACAGTTGAGTTTATTTGAGTTTGGAAAATTACTATCGCACTCGGATAATTGAAGCCTCCCGGATGGTATAATGGTTAACATATTGGGCTCCCACCCGATGTGTTTGGTTTCGATTCTTGAGTAAGGCTTTGATGTATTTGCTTGTTGACTCCTCATTGGAGGCCGAACGATGGCCGAATGGTTAGAGCGCTGACCTGCGGTTCTGGAGTTCGTGGGTTTGAGTCCCACTATGGCAGAGAAGTTCGTAGTCGTTCGGAATTGGATTTAAATAGTAAGTTCCGGTCTCGTTAGCCCTCGGGTAGCAAAAGGGTAAACCGTCGCACTCCACACCAATCCAATCTTCATAGGGAGTGATGTCGGTCTACCTATATAATGTTTCCATAACCTTAACAAAAAAGGCAACAAATCAGCGGATTATATGGTAAAATTATAATAAAGGCAAAGTGTCCCGCATTTGTACAATAAAGAAATAAATAAATCGGTGATTGTTTTTTCGTTTGGCTCCCGAGGTGTAGAATCTAGCCTAGTTTACGTCTTCCTGGATATTTAGTTTATTTAACCCTTTGCATTCGAGAGGTGACTTTTGCTCACTACTTTGTTTGGTGAATTCGATGCACGCTGATAAATATTTATGTTTAATTCCTTTGAATTTGTCCCTAATATCTTCCTATGTAATCTTACAAAGACCGCAAAATCTTCTTTCCACATTACGTAAGAGTTTCTTATCTGAAATTAGTGCGGAACCATGAACGGACTGAATTTTCGACCTTGGTTCGAACTTGACAGCTGTGGCAAAAGGACTTTAAAAGTTTAAGTTTCTAATCTGAATTGGCATGGAAATGTATAGTAAGGAAATAAGGTAAAGTGAAGATGAGTTTCATTTAGAGTTTCTTATGTCAAATTAGTGCGGAACCCCGAACCGGACTGCATTCTCTTAGTTCGAACTTGACAGATGTGATAAAAGGACTACAAAAGTTTGTATTTCTGATGCCGATTAGCATGGAACTTTGTAGTAATGAAATAAGGTCGAGTGAAGATCAGTTTCATTTAGAGTTTCTTATGTCCAAACCAGGAAATTACAACTATACAAAGAGAGCTTGACGATAGGTGAACTAAAGCAGTGATTATAATACTAATGAAGTAAGAGGTGTAAGACGAAAGATCGGTATAATAGGCAAGGAATATTACAGCGATAGTGATACTGCAGAAGACCCACGATCGGACTGTTCTAAATGGATTACTTGTACGGAATCGAAGAAATATCCTCGAGAATACCATTTATAGCTGGCGACACTCCTGCAGGACCGCACGTTCTCCCAGACAGGAAAGAACCGTTGAATTTTTTCGAACTGTTTTTAACTAATGAACTGGTAAATGAAATAGTTACTGAGACAAATAACTACGCTAGGATAAAGTTAGAGATCAAGATGCTTTCACCGTACTCGATATGGCAAACTTGGCTCAGTGTGACTTCAAGAAATAATGGCATTTATTGGAGTCAATAAATATGGGGATAAATTCACCAGATAAGAAAAGCGTTACAAAACATTTAGAGTTTCTATACAGTTCGCGCGAAAACAACCTCGAGTGCAAAAGAGGTTAAGTTAAATTGTATCCGAAAGGCAAAGATTCTCAATTTAGAAACATCTCGGACACTCTCGCAATCTGAACCCCGATATGCAAGTGCCTGTAAAATATTCCTACGAACTTGTATCTAGGCTATTTTAAACTATAAATAAATATTTTTCACATAGATAAGTTTTTGAATTAGAGCTAATTTATTTTCGGCATTCAGACAATCCAGAATATGCCCTGTATAATAATAGCTTAAGTAGTCTATCCGCGATTTTATGAAGCGGTTGTTTGTATGAAGCGGTTGTTGATGGATATAGGCATCCATATTGGATTCTTTTATGAGTTAGGGTTAGCAAAATTCAAAAAGCGAGTTCGAAATCCCCCATCCCCCCTTTTCGAGCGTTTAATGCTATTATTTCAAGTCTTATTCTCCCTCTTATTCTATACTAAATTCATTCTTGATATAAATTTAGTATAGAAGAAGAGGGAGCAGCGAGGGCGGAGCGTAATATTTAAACTGGACTGTGTTTACTCGACTCTCATATACTCTAATTAGTTCCTTCAGTGGATGTAGGCCTAGCACGTTCGGTAGAGGGTCTGCCCATTTAATCAGCGGATTTCTCAGGTTGACGGTTCTGTCCCCCAGTCAGACAAATTTTTCTAAATGTCTAATTAATTTAATATTTTCTGCTTTTTCTTTTAAATTCTCATTCCTAAAGTTGTTTTATTATTTTCAGAATTGTTTTATTATTTTTAAAATAAACGTTTATTATTTTTTCAACTTTTTATGACTTAAACTTTCTTCTCGTAATGTAATAATAGCCAAAGTTATCTGACTATCTGTCCTCGAATTTATGAAGTGGTTGGACGTGGTATGGATAGAGCATCCATTTTGGATTTTTGATGAGTTAGGGTTAGGAAAATTCAAAGCGAGTAAATTTTATTTTTTCCTAAAATATAAATTCGATTCTAAAATAAAATTGGTATGAATATGTGTCGTATAACAGCGGAAAATACTGTCATATTTAAAACGTTCGAAATTCACCTCGCCCCCCTTTTCGAGCATTTAATGTCATTATATCAAGCCCTATTTTAGGAGCAGGCTATTAAATTTATCAATTTATCACATAATAAATGGGTAAAAATAACAATTTTTTTCTAGCATTATGACGTCATTCCTTTAACTGTCTCATTTAATCATTTATTTTAGATTATTTAAATATCTTCCGCATGATTTCCTTAAGTTTTATCCTTAAACTTAGATATTACGTAAATAATTTTTTTTATATTTGACTTAAATAATAGATTAGGTACAAAAGTGATAATTTTAATCGATTATTTTTGTAGAATGATAATTCTTAGCCAAAAAATAAACGATTTTTTACCTGCCTCATAGGGTTTCCTATACAATTTTGGAAAATTAAAAATTTTACTGATCCCTTCATATGACGGGCTATATGCTAGTTACAATAAGAACAGGCCAAATACATAAATACTATGAGAAGGAGCGAGAGTTTTTTTTCCACCTTGGTTGTTTTTAAACGAAATTTGAGAAATGCTGCGAAAACGAAATGGAGGTCGTGGAAAGTAGATCGAGCGAAGCGCTTGTTGTGACGAATCGGAAGGGAATGCACTCTAAGGAAGTCCAATAAGAGGCTCATAAATTGGCTGGATGCTGAGATTTCTAAACAGCTTCCCGCTCTCTTTTAAAAAATATATTGATTTTTCCCCCACTTCTTTTCTAGCAATGTATTCAAGAAACGTGTAAAAGTGATTTAAGTATGTTCAACTATTTTTTACGAGAAATGTGGCAGTCGTACATTACTTCCGTTATTTACAAACTGGGTATTGTGAACGTATGCCATGGATGCGGCGGTAATAATCAAGAAAATTCCGATAAAAATTATGAAATTTTGAAAGAAATGACTTCTTTCAAAATTTCATAATTTTTATCGGAATTTTCATGGAGCTAATAAAAACTTAATATTTAGAACTTTCGCTCTCACCAATGCGACACTCTTGTATCCTGTTTCGAAGTGCAATTTTCGTAATGTATTGGACCAACGATGGTAGAATGGCTAGAGCTGTGATATTTGATTCTTGGGTTCGAATCCCACTATGGTATGAATATTCGCCGCCGTTTGGAATTGCCTTTATGACTTAGAAACAAGACATGTAAGACATTCTCATCAATCCTTGTGTTGCAAAAAAGTAGACCGTAGCACTTCAGACCAAACCTAATGTATTAGACACCCCTATTCTGTACATGAACTAATTTATTTTGATGTAAATATTAAACACACTTGTAGGAAGCTATAAAAAAGAAGTTAAAGAGTGTTGAAACGTACTAAAGAACTTCCTACAAAGAACTTTCTAAATGGCTTTTAAAATTTTCTTTTTTACTGCAACAAATTTTAACGATTAGTGGAAAAATTCGTGGTTCTTTAGTGGCTTTTTAAAAGTTTTGCGGCGAGACAATTGCATATAACGGCATAAAGATTACAAGCATCTGCATTTTTCTGTAGAGAATTGACGCTTAGGTTAGGAAAGGGAAAGACGGGGTCACACATGTTAGTTATTAATTCAGACTTCACTTTTGAGAAGTGTGGGAAAAATGCAATCTCAGTGATTCACATCTTTGAATTGATTTCGGTAGCTAAGAAAGTTAAGAATAGAAGAATAGAAAGTAAACTGTGAGTTCAGAAAAGCTTCAGGGAAAATATTTTGTTGTCTATTACATATGTACGTAATCCTAATAATTATTAGTAGATCCTATAAGAAAAGGAACTAATGTACTCATAGATTAAATATGCCAGGAAAGGTGATTTACAAGAGGCTGTCCAATCTACAAGACTTTATGGTCCACATTGAATGTACATAAATAGCTATATTATATTTATTATTTTTAGGCTCACCAGCTTTAGAAAAATGAGTAAATGTTAAAGAGTCACTTTTCCATACAGAGTGTATATATATTTGATATTGAATACACACACACACACACACACATATATGCACTCAAGAGCCAAAACATTATGACCACCTGTCAGTAACGATTTGGACCACCTTTTGTGTGCAACCAGTTTCAACCCGCCTTGGCATGTATGTCACAAGTCCTTGGTAGATGGCCGGAGACAGATTGTACCAGATGTTTAAGCAACGGTTACACAAATACGAAATATTGCGAATTGGTGGTCTTTGAACTCTGAGCTGTCGTCCCATGACATCCCAAATGTGTTCTATCGGATTGAGATGCCGTGAGTTAGGCGGTCAGGACATTAACTGGAATACAGCATCCTGTTCCTGGAACCACTCCAACACAATTTTAGCCTTCTGACACGGGGCGTTGTCCTGTTGGAACATTTCATTTCCAGCAGGAAAAACAGAGTGCATGTAAGGATGCAACTGGTCCGCAATGATGTTTAGATACCCTGTAGCATTCATGGTCTGCTCTACCACAACCACGGATCCCTAATACGCCCATGAGAACGCTCCCCAAAGCATAATACTGCCACCATCAGCCTGTTTATGACCTACTGTACATTGAGGAGCAACTGTTCGCCTGGAAGACAGCGTATCCTGACATGGCCATCGGCGTGATCAATGACAAACCGTGATTCATCTGACCAGGCAACTCTCTCCCACTGATCTATTGACCATTCGCGATGTTCCCGGGCCCAATGTAGGCGCAGTTGGCGATGAGGCTTGGTCAGCAAAGACACACGAGTGGGAAGTTTGCTGCGTAGTCCCATATCCAACAGTGACAGCTGAACAGTGTGCTCCGATACTATTCTGCTTGGACCAGCATTTTATTGGGTTGTCAGCTGAGCCACTGTCTGGCTCCGATTTTGCTTCACCGTGCGAGACAGTCTCCGACGACCTTTTTCTTTGATAGCGTGTGGACGTCCAAATCCATTTCGACTACTGCTGATTTCACCGTCATTCATCCACTTTGCATAAGTACTAACAACTGTAGATCGCGAACAGCCCACGAGTTGTGCAGTTTCGGAAATACTTGTTCCGAGCCTTCGAGTCATTACAATCTGCCCTCTATCAAAATCGCTTAGATCCGCCGCCTTTCCCATGACGCACAGAACTAAGTGAAAGAATGATTCTTCGGATTCTCCAGCAGCAGTTAAAATCTACTTCCACCTGATCACGGCCTTCCACGTTATCCAGGCGAGCTCATTGTAAAATGTAGGGGTGGTCATAATGTTTTGGCTCTTGAGTGTATGTATGTATGTATGTGTGTGTGTGTGTGTGTAAAACCAGCTAAAATATTCTTTACCAACTACACTACAGATTAGTCCTTATTATTTAGTTAGGCCAGACTTTACGAGCAAAAAGAACTCCTAGTCAAGCTGCAGTCGTGAAGGCATCAGTAAACGAATCCAAAGGGCTTCACGTTTATAATGATTAAAATGCATCGGTTTTACCGACTGTCTGTACAACACAACAGATCTGCATAGAATTCTACAAAATTATACAAATTTATCGCCTATGTCATCCCACATCGATCGAATCACATGATTTCATTCCCATCCCAGTTAAGATATCCTAGCAGTTTTGGAATTAAAGAGTGAACCTTGATCATAGCGAATAGATAGATATTTAGTATTTATTCCAGCGTTTGTTTTAAGATGGGTAAAAAGAATTTAAATTGGAGGCACTCCTTTAACTGACATTTTATGGCTAGGAAATTGGGTATTAAATAACGCGAAGGGGAAAATTTTTGGTATCTATTACATTGAAAATAAATTTGATATGCATAATAATCTGTTATATATTATATACTATATATATTATATATATAAACATTTAACTTAAATATTTAAAACCATATAGTCTTATTATACCTTTATTATCCTTATTCATAAATTTACAAAATAACAGCAAATATTTATAACTGCATAAATAATTATAATAATAATATTATATAAAACAATCGTATAACGTTTAATTTACTATAGTCATAGCGATATTTGTTTCGTTGATGTATTTCTATGAATTATCTGCTGGCCGGGTTTTGGACTCCCCATTATTTACAGCCTACAGCTCACGGATACCAATATTAAATCTTTTCGCATCCAAAAGTTAGAGAGCGATTCGCTAATTGTTAGAACATTTGAAAACTGACTACAATTAAAATTGGCCTATGACTTTCGTCTATCAGATACTGTGGCTATCATATTCGACTCCGATCTTGTCCCGAGATATCCCCCCTTTAACTGATATGACCCTTGCCATTCGAGAGAAATGGCAAACCCTGATTATAATTTCCATATTAAACGCTCCGATTTTCGCGTCACCTGGAGAAACGATATCTAGTAGATACACGATTGACTTTTCACAATTTCGGATATATAGCGAGAATAAATGAAGCTCAGTGGCGTTAGGATAGCGCTTCACGTTCCCCTCGGTATAGGTCCAAGGTTCGATCCCCGAGCTTGGCAAGGTTGACTCAGCCTTTCATCCCTTCAGTGGGTAGTCAAACTGAGGACCAAGCATGCTTGGGAACTAAACACTGGGGGTTTCACATAAGGTTGACCACTTAACCGGAACATATGCTTCGCACCCCAGGGCCCTTTGTCTCTGAAAGGGAGATTGGCACCGTAGGCCCTGGCTCCTTAGGTGCTGTTGCGCCGAGAAGTTATTAGGGTGAATAAATATTCAAAATCTTAAACAGAATTCTCATTCATTGAAATAAATGATAATGGAATATTATTTGATTCAAAATTAGAAACATTCTATGGTAGATTATCTCATATAAAACAAGCCGCATATCTGAAAGACCTGAAGCGAACACTGGAGGGTTGATTGTTAAAATTAAAAAAAAAAATAGAATCAATTTTTTATTATGGGGAAATTACATTTAAAAATTTTCTATGTAACTAAACATTTATTGGAGAATTCTAATCAAATACAATAGAAAATATCTGTGCAATATTTTAAGCATATGACGTGAATAGAAGTTGAGATTTAACTGTTTGAATGCATTAATTGTAGAAGATAACCATTTATATAAACTAAAATTCCAGAGTGCTACAGTCTACATTTCTGAGACACGAGAGATAATGTGACAGGGGCTTACTGATTAAGATGGGTCTGTACCTGCAATATCCAATTCCCATCGTTCAATATTAACCTATGGTAAAATAAAATTCCCTTGGTGAATCGAATTTTAAGATTTCTATAAAAAATATATATCATGTTATATAACAGAAAATTCTCTAGGATGCTATATTTTCCTTTTATTCTTGTGTATTCAATAGAATATAAAATAAGTAATCTCTACTTATCAAAAATCATCATAAATTCATGCTGTTAGCACTATTTTATTAACCTCTTGCTTGTTTTGTACGTACACCGTACAGACACAGTTACCGTGCCTTCGATGATTTGCCCGTACGCCGTACGGACAATCTATTTCTTTGTCGTTTTCTTTGTTTTGGCCGTATATTTTGTATTTTTAATGTCAAACTGGAAACTCAATGGAGTTGGGGTAGAGCTTCGTGTTCCCATGCCACCAGTCCGAGGTTCGATCCCTGGGATGGGCAAGATTGACTCAGCCTTTCATCCCTCCAATGGGTAGAGAAACTGTGGACCAAGCATGCTTGGGAACTAAACACCGGGGATTCTTCGTAAGGCTCACCACCTAACCGGAACATAAGCTTCGCACCCCATTGCCCTTGGTCTAGAAAACGGAGATTGGCACCGTAGGCCCTGGCCCCCTAGGGGATGTTGCGCCGAGGAGTTTAGTTTTTTTAATGTCAAATTAGTCGAATAGATGCCAACAAAATGTTAGTTTTCGAAGTGTACTCGGTTTGGTTTAAAAGCGTGGGATTTCTGTTAAGGTTTTGTATTACTCCGCGAGTTTTTATATTTAGATTTTTGGGTTTGGATTGGTTTGTTTTGGAGTGCTACGGTCTACTATTTTGCAACACGAGGACTAATGAGACTAGGACCTACAGCTTAAAGCCGATTACGAATGGCTACAAACATCCAAACCACAATAAGAATCGAAACCACGAACTCCGGTACCGAAGGCCAGCACCCTAACCAATCGACCACCATTCGGCTTAGATTTTTGCGAGACTGACCAACAGAGACATTTTGGAGGTAATTCCACCTGCAGTTAATAAACTAAGACCTGTAAACTAGTGCTATGTGTGATCACTGAATAAAAATGACAGCGACAAAAGAATTAAAAAAGAGACTAGGTATGTTTGTCTGAACTGTGACATTGGACTATTATTACACACCAATGACTTATACCAGGTCATGTTGAGATAACAAAGAGTTAAGACACCAGATACAGATGAGCGAAGACTTACCGTTTTGCAGACTTGTCTTGTTTACAATTTTATTTTTTTTTTCACAATATGGTGACGCACATAAAATACTCAATCTCATTATGGGGCTGTTGGAATATGGAAGCAAATATATCCAATCTCAATATGGAGCCGTTGGAATATGGAAGAAACTCCCTCTGATGACGCTTTCCTCAGATGATCAACAAAAGAGCTGAGATTTTTCTGCTGAAGTTCTCCGTTCGCTTCGTCTTTCCTCCGAAGGGGCCTTAAAATCTGCTGCGGAAAAATCTAAACACTGCTGTTGCCAAGGCCAAAGAAGACTGACCCGCGTTAGCAACCCCTCTAGTCCAATGGGGTCGAAAGGGGGGAGGGTCACTGATATCGCCCTCGTCTCTCGGTCAATCTCCCGCGCTGGCGTTATCCAGCAGTGTAACTCATGTTACAACTATGCCTCTTGAACTCTTTCAAGATTTATCGCACTAAATCTGATCTTTGAAAAAAAAAAGGTTAAGTAAATGTACTTGCATTCGAAAATAATTTTGATGTAATTGTAATCGAAAATATTTAAATTATTTTATGCTCAACTGTAATTGTAGCTCTCCTCTCTGGCGTACATGAGAGAGAAAAGACAACTTCTAAGGAAAACATTATTTTATTCCCTGTATAAAAGTTGTTACACATGTTTGATAATTAGAAATATTACTTTTAATAACATTTCTCAGCTTACAAATATAAAATAAACTAAAATATTTTTTTAAAAATGTGACATTTTTTAGATCTAATTCGTGAAAACAAATGAAATTGTTAAGGGGTTAAAAATTTTTTCAATATTGCTTAGGTTAAAAATATAAAAAGCGTTTTTTTTTTTCTAGAGAAT
Organism: Pardosa pseudoannulata; assembly: GCA_032207245.1. Classification (NCBI taxonomy): domain Eukaryota; kingdom Metazoa; phylum Arthropoda; class Arachnida; order Araneae; family Lycosidae; genus Pardosa; species Pardosa pseudoannulata. The sequence continues at coordinate 31,204,059 of CM063508.1, read as the reverse complement.
ATTTTATCCAGAATCTCTTGCAAATTTACAGATTTCTCTGCCGTTATCTGAAAAGTAAATACAGAAAAATATTACATTCAAATTTCGATCAGGTACAAAAACCTATCAAAATAAGCCCCCGCTCAATGTTAACCTATGGACAAACATGAAATAACCTTTAGCCAGCTTGCATTTTTAAAATTCTCTAATCTTTTGGCTATCCTCATATAAGAGAATACTTTAATTGTGTAAGTTAAGTATTAAAATTTAAATTTCATATGTCTAACTCAACATAACTAAATTTAAGACGCCACGCCAAATTATTTTTCGCTTAAAATGTAATTCATTGTGTATCACACGTGATACAGAGGCTTATAAAGCCTTAGATGTGTATATCGTAATGTACAAGACAGGCAAAAGGTTAAAATATATAACATGTGATAAAAAAACAAATTCTCTAAAATACTATCTTTTCCTTTTTTTCTTGCATATTCAATAGAACATAAAATAAGTAATATCTACTTAAGTAATCGTCATAAATACACCCTGTTTGCATCATTGGATTTTAAGATTTTTTTAGTATAGCTTAAGTTAAAAGCATTAAAACGCGATCTTATTTTTAGGAGAATGTTCTGTCCCGGACCTTTTGCAAGTTTACAGACTTCTCTGAACGTATCTGATAAGTAGATATAAGAAATACGTAACATTCACATCTCGATCAGGTGCAAAAACCTTTTAAAAGAGTATTTGTAAATATATATAAAACAAGCTGTTATTCTTGCGTCCCTTTTTCTAAAACTTTAACTTTTTAGTAGTTATTTAGGTCCAATTAGTCATTTAAGTTTATGTACGGAGAACTTCTTTCTAAAGAGTATGAAGGGAATCATTTTAATAGAAACACTTCCGGATAGCTGCATTAGAAACTATAAATATAGATTGTTTGTTCCATCTTCATTGTATTTCTTAGGGGGTTTCGGAGGGAGGACATCCCTCCCCCCCTCTCGTATACCTTTCAAGACCTGTACGAAACTTAAAAAAGCTCCCAGATGTCGTGCTGACCACTCCTCATTTGCTCGATCGATACTTTTCTCTTCAGCACCCCCTGTGTTCCTTGCTCTTGCGCCTCACCACCAGGGGGCGCCCACCCCCGCTCTCGAATCCCTGGGAAACGAAAGGATTCGGGGTAAAACTTTATTGGCGCCGACTCGCCTCCTTGGCACAGAAACACGATGAAGGGTGTAGAGTAAAATATTGGTTCCCGGAAATCGTGTCGACGGTTGCAGATGGATTGGCAAAATGTGTAAGAGTAACGCACGTGTGTTTGTATATACAAACTAAAAAGAGTTACGTGCTGTTTTTGGATTAGGTATGAAGCGTTCGGAGAATCTGATGGTAATCTTTCGTGGTCAAAGTTTTAGAATGTTTTTAAACTTAAAGATTTGACACCAAGCTCTGTTACTGGAAGAGCACACAGGGCACTTTCCCAAAGCCCACATATTTTAGGGGGTTGAAAATTTTTGATTCATAATTAATAATTTTGAAAGCATTTAAGACTTGATCTTAAAGTAAAATCTGAAAAGTTTAAATCATTATTAATCAATTTCTAAACCCAATGTGTAAAAATGAATTTTACTATATCATGGGCTTAATATATTAATACACATGTAACCTAAAAAAATAAACTGAAAAAGAGATATTTGCGTTTTACAAAGTAACATAGCTCTGTTTTCTTCTTTTTATACGAAATAAATAAGGTACGTGATAAAGTTTTGGTCAGCCTAAAAGTTTTAATTGAAAACAGTACCGTGTAAAAAATAAATTTAAAAAAATTCAAAGTACAGTATTCACCTGACAATATATCGTTATTCTTCAAAAACGATACTTCTTTAGGTGGCAAGCCAAGATAAGGGAGCCGAACGATGGCCGAAGGGTAGAGAGCTGCTCTTCGGAACCGGAGTTAACGGGTTCGAATCCCGCTGAGGACATGGATATTTGTAGCCGTCCGGAATCGGCTTTAAGCTGTAGGTCCCGGTCTCATTAGCCCTCGTGTGCAAAACAGTAGACCGTAGCGCTCCAAACCAAGATAAGGGATCATATGCTTGGTCACTGCTTATCAATTCCCCGCTCAGTACTTACGAAACCTTAACACGCAAGTGCCCCAGCGTTATTAAAAAAATAGTTATATAACACATACTAAATCAAATATTGAGCCTTTCAAGTTGTTCGTTTCTTAAAAAAAATTTTATATTCTGAAATTATATGCATAAATACCTTTGAACTATTGAAGATACAGGTTTGAAATTTTGCATCCATGTCCAGGAAGGTGAAGACAAAAATTTGACCTAATAAAAAAAAGTTCAATATTTTAATCACATTTGATGTACCGTGTCCTTTTACGTACATAAATATAAAAAATTTCATATAACAGTTTCATTTACTTAATAGTGCGTTGCCATTTGTTTCGACTAATTTGAGATTGATATAATATGATCTGTTATTTACATGAGTGAGTTTATAATTTTAGGAAGTAGTTTAATTCAGAAGAAAGAATTTTGATTTGATCATTTTATAGCATTAAAATTCATGGCAGATTTATTAACAAAACTACATAAACATATTTTGAGTTACCTGAAACTTTAAAATTTAAATATAAGTTGCTAACATAAATAATTCCTGGTATATGTTTAGGTAAAGGGGTTTTAAAATTTAAAAACCAAGTAGCTTATGATACGGATGGGTAAGTGACCAAATTTAATGTAGGAGAAATAGAAATAATTATCTCAAAACGTGCTAAAATAATCATTATGAGCCTACCAGTTTTCCTGTGTTAATGTCTATATCAGAGATAGACAAACTTTTTCGGTTGTTGGCCAAAAATCGAAAGAAAATAAGTTTGGCGGGCCAAGATAAATTTTTCTAAAATTTTAAAAACAATATACAAGTACCTAACGGTTTAAATACGTTAATGAGATGAATGAAATTGCGATTTCATTTTTAAAAGTTCCTTATACTGAGGTTCGAAGTGAGATGTACTGATTTTAAGGAACGATGCTAAATGCTCATCTGTCAGTCTACTTCTGAAATTATTCTTTCTAAGGTTCAAAGTTGAAAACACTTGTTCACATATAAGAAGCAAATATACCGCTGATCTTCTGGGCGTGAGATAATAAATTTGGGATATAATATTTAAGCAAAGTAGAAAAGGAGATGGATATATAATGTATAAATATATATTTCTTTTAATTTGCCTCGGACCGGCAACTTAAAATTCTATCCGCGGGCCGGATAAAACCTTCCGGCGGGCCGTAGTTTGCCCATCCCTGGTCTATATCGTTGAAGATATCACAGTACTGAGTTCGAAATACTAATAACGAAGTAAACAGTATAAATATTTTAATCTTATCTATTTTTATTTTCAATGAAGAAATGTTTCATCTAAAATAACAGTTCAAAAATAAAGTTCTAATTCCCAAAGTTCCCTAAGATAATCAGAATAAGAAAGTTTAACTTTGTGAATGAATATACAGTTGAAGATAGCATACTACAATTTCGAAGATCTTCGTAGGAAGTAAACAGCACAAATAATTTAGTTTCATAATTTTCTTTTCAATGAAGAATCCTTTCCTGTAATATTTCCTCTATTTCGAAATTAAGAATCTGTTTCCTAAAACTCGCTAAAATAATCAGAATAAGCTTACAAATTTCTATAACCATACCGTTGAAAATAACATACTTCGTTATCTAAATATTTTTTTAAAAGTAAACAACATGAAAATCTTATATTTTTTTTATTTTCAATGAATCACTTCCTATAAAATATCCGCTTAAAAATAAGAATTTGTTTAACTCTAAATTCGTATTCCAGGAAATATAAACTGTGCTAGCGTAAATAATCAGCCGTATAAAAATATATGATAGTAGATTTAATTAATTTTTGATGTTTCACAGGAAGTTTTTCTTTATATTTTACGTGAAGTGAGCGAGAGAAAGAGGAAGAGTACTGTTTAGACGATGCATCTACCTTAACACCAAACCAGTTACCATAAAGGCAAATCTTGCATTTTAGAAAATCAAAATGCAGCTATGGAACCTAAATAAATTGCTTTTGAAAATTGTAGAATTTTGATACATTGGTAAATTAAAACTAAAATAATCTCAAGTAGTGCTAAAATTAATTAACTCTGTTACAGCAGAATATTTTTAAATTAATTTTTAAAGGCGAAGAGCAAACCTTATAGGAAAAAAGCGATGTTGACATCCATATGGGATAAGCCTTTAATTATAGCTCGAAATCAAGTACTAGACATTTAACAATAACAATAATAATAATAATAATAATCATAAGAAGAAGCACAAATAAACCGTATTATACTTAATAATATGCAGGTAAAACAACCTTAAGCTTACCTTTGAGCATCTGCTCACCCTATTTCTTAAAACTAGAAAGCCTGGAACCTTGCTATTCCAAAGAATGTCGACGATATATGTGCATAAATATCTATGTACACACACAGAAACATAGATGTATGCATGTATTGTACACACATATATATGCCATGAATTTAGTTGTTATATTTTAGTGTTATAAAAAGGTTATTATAACTTATAAAGTATTGATATATAATGTATTAAAATGTTTATTACTATACATTTGTCACTAAAATATATATTTATATACACACACCATATATTTATATTTATATGTATTTATATATATAGAATATTTATATATTAGATATATATATTTATATTTATACATATATATATATGCATATATATATATATATATATACATTATATGTAAGCTCATTTATGTAGTATCAAAATTATTTAACTTTAATATTTCCTTAAAAACCTCCTCTATCTCTATCTAATTCCTTAAAATCTTTTTCCCAGCTTCTAAATGTCTTAATCAAAGGAGTGTTCTCGACTTAAAATTCTTTCAATACATTTCCCAAAGCTTTCAGTCCTATAGATGTAAATTCTCTGCCCATTCAACACGTCTTCCAGCTGTCGCCGGCAATGGCTCCGCGTTTTTCCTGATCTAAACAGTCTAATTCGCTGTGTAAGTTTATTCTACCTTGGGAAAATTCTATCTTGTCTTTGCTCTTAGATGAACCTCTGGTCAATCAGAGGGATTTTTGAGTCTTTCTCATGTCTGCTGTTGACTAGTAAAGATGTCCTATTTTAGCAGCTCTAAAATAAAGTTTTAATTAGAGTTGTACCGTTTTGTTCAATGTGGGCCGACTGCATCGTTCGTTATTACTGCTAGCTGATTAGGCTTCTCCTTGACCAGTAATCCGGGCAAGTAAAAACAATAGGGGCTACATAATTATTGTGACCAGAGGAAATAATTTGTACATATATATACATACATACAGAGAGAAATAGACAGCTAAATATATAGGTAGGTAGGTAGATATAGAGAAATAAACACTATATTTTATAAAATAATACACATGGCTTGGAGTCAAATGATCCTAACATGTATTCTAGTCTTAGAACGTGCCTTAGAAAAACGGCATCCGATAAAACTGAATGGACTAGAAATCAACCCTACAGGAGTAGAATAAAACTGACATAACAAGGCTGAGAAAAATTTTACTTTCACAGGAAAGATCTGCAGAGATTTGCAGTCAGACCTCAAAATTATCATTTATAAACCAGTTACCACAAAAAAATAAGTCTCGGAGGTGTATTTTTGTGCATAAAAATTAATTATCTATACATAAAAAATATCAACATCATTTCCGTAAAGTGTGAATAGCTTTCTGTGCTTTTAAAACACTTTACGTAATTGTAAATGGTTTTGTTAAAAATATGTCCTTACCAAGCCCGTAATGTTAGAAGAATAACCGAGAAAAACTAAAGTTTTAGCCAATTCGGTGTATATTATTGGTTTTGAACACACTTTAGATGTATATTCGGTACCTTTTAAATAAATTTATATTTGTATTAAATAAATTTATTTATGTATTCTTAAATAAATATATGTATATAAAATTTCTAAATTTATATATATTTATAAAAAAATGAAGGATCTAAGAAAATGAAGTTGGTTACCCGTTAATATGATATCAAAATAACAATTGTGATAGCAATCAAATGAAAACACATACTAATAAGCAGATATTATAGAAAATGAATTGCAAATTATAATCAAATGGCTTTGGTATTAATATTATTAAAAAAATGTGTGATAACAATTGCGTGCGAGGGAGGAAAACTACATAAAGTACATTAATCATGATTTCATATTAAAAGAAAAAAGTTTTAAAGAGTTTTTTACATTAAAAAAATAGTTTTAAAATACTTTTAAACACCGTACGAACCTTGGAGATCTAGATATATAAGGTGGTACTGAATATAAAAGTTAACAATTTTGACCACTAGGCCATTTCGGGTTCATAGAAGATGAATTATACTGTTGTTACAATATTTAATTGTAGATACTACTTGTAAATATGGACACAAACTGCAGCCATACAACATTTTCATACAGCATAAAAGAGATTCCATGTAATGTATTCACACCGTTACAGCATTAGTAGCTTACATTACTTCTCAAGATACATATGTGTGATACATGAAAATTTCTTTGCATAAAATAAACTCATTTTTGAGAAATGGTAAGTTAAATTTAGGTTTTGAGTTTATATGCCTTCTTTTTATTTTCCCTTTTGATGTAATTTAAAAAATAAATTTGACACCATTTGTCAAAAAACTGTATCAGTATATAGACAAAACTTCTCATGAAAGGAATCAAACCCAAAATAACAGCTGGGAGGCCGAGCGTTTTATTTCGGAGTAAGCAAGGAATATGTACAGTTTGTTTAGAAAGGTAGCGTTTGGGAGTTCTGTGGTAGTCTTCAGGATCGTGACCTACTACCGATTTCGAACTGACGTAAATATTAATGCCATCTGTGAGATTCGAATCCACGAACTCCGGTTCTAAACAGCAGAGCTCTACCAAATCGGCCATAGACAAAGAAGGTGGATGACAACAATTATTAAATCTATGTTCATTAAAAAAGACTTGATCTATCATGATTTTGTCTATCACAATGTGGTTTTATGATTGATACATGCTTTTTGTCATTGGTGATCAAAATTTTGGCTTCATTCGAGATTAGGAAAATAGCAAAAATAATTTATTACAAGATATAGAACTGGATGCTGTAAGAGTAAAAAAAGATTTAGGATTTAGACTTTTTTTTATTCAGTATTTGCCTTTAACTAATGAAGGAAAACATCTTTAGGAAGCATTTTTATAAAAAGCAGTCTTTATTTCTTTCCGTGACATATATTTAGATATTAAAAACATTAATTTTGGTAACATATTAATTTTTCTTAAATAAAAATCCGAGAAAGATTCAGTCATCTTAGGAAGACTTTGAAATCTTAATTATAACAGCGGTTTTTTTTTCAATTTTCAAAAATTGTTCTGTTTTTTTAAATTAATTTTTTATCAAGATAGACCAGTTGTTTTAAATGCCCTCAAATACAAGTAAGATGAAGTTCAACCACGCATTAGTCTTCCTTTTAAAAACTTCTCATAAATACCTTTACAGAGGTAACATGCCATCAGCCGCCACTTTCTTAATGTGCTTCTATCCCTATTCCCAGATCTCAACCCATGCTCCTTTTGGCTTTGGAGGCACTTGAAATATCTAGCCAGTCTTGATTAACCAAGAACTATACCTCATCTGAAAGACAGCATTTCATGATATGTTCTCAACATTTCTCCGGACTCCCAGCGGTCAGTTGTAGAACTTACTATCTTACGATTTCAAATCGTAACTGAAAATTCATATAGAGCATGTCTTTTTGCAATAATATGTTTAACTAGAGTAACTGTTGATTAAATATGTAATTCACCATATGGTGGTGAAATTTTGAACTATTTTTTTATTCGCCCAAACAAATTCCCATCTCTTTATTACAGCCTAAATAACATTTTTTAACTTTCTGAACAATAGATTGTAGATAACTTTATTGTAGGGAAGTTTAATTAAGGGGCACCCTGTATATATAAAAGTAAAAAAATATAGAAATCCACTTACCAGCAAAATAACTTTTAAAATTTTAAATCAGGAACTAAATTTTTATACCAAATAGAAGTTGAATATAATTTCTATTTTGTATCCTCAATTATATAAAAAGAAGCAATATATATTGCTCTATAAAATAAATAAGATAAGGTAATTTTAAATAAATATAAAGGTAATTTTAAGGTAATATTTAAGGTAATTTTAAGTAAATATAATAAGGCTAATTTAAAATATCAGATACCTTTATCGTATATATATTTTTGCTTTTTAAATGGATTGCTTAACATTACAAAATTAAGTAATTTTTATAAAGTTAGACCTTATTAAATGATCTAGGAAAATTTTATTCTAAACAGATGAAAACTATTTTTTTAAATAAGGAATCAAAAATAGGCTGCTTTAATGAAGACTTCATAGCTCGGAAGGTACTACAACCTTTTAAGAAACTTCAAATCATCGAGTAAACTTAAAAACTTCTTTCTTCTCTTCGTTTCTTTTTTTAAATTATAGTCTTTAAATTCGACGAGAAAATTTTTATGAGTTTAGTTTGTAGATCTCACTTTGAATATTTGTTTCATGTTCGAAATTTTATCAACAAATTAGATTATATTTAAATTGTAAATAGTAAATAATATGTTTTTCCATAGAATCTTTTTCTTTAGAGAGAAAATTATATTTTAGTTTTATGGAATTAATAAAATTCTTCAATTTAATTAACACAGCCATATCATATCAAATTTAGAACTGAAATAGCATCAAAACTATTAATGAAATTTCAAACACTTTTTTAAAAATGAAACCATCATACTAAGTTGATGAATATTTTCTCTTAAAATTTAAAAGCACTCGTAGTTTTTTAAAAAAGGAAGAGTGAATATGTTTTTTTTTAATTGATGAATATTTTCTCTTAAAATTTAAAAGTACTCGTAGTTTTTTTAAAAAAAGAAAGAGTGAATATGTTTTTTTCTTCAGAATATGTTTTCTTTATAGTGGATATGTTCTTTTCTTCAGGATGTGATTTTTTAGAGTAAGTTTTTCTTTAGAATGTTTTTTTGGAGTGAATAATATACTTTTTCCATAGAATGTTTTTTTAGAGTGAGTCCAACAAACTAAATTGATGAAAATTTTCTCTTGGAATTTAAAAGCTGTAATTTTTTTAATAAAT
>CM063508.1:31182364-31189864 GCA_032207245.1 Pardosa pseudoannulata | reverse complement strand
ACCTCAAAAAGAAAATTTCCTCCGTTCAAATTGATGACACTGTGCGAATACCAGTCCCTAAAGTCGACCGTGGTCGTACAGATGCCAGAAATGTATTGGCGGTTGTTATTGAAATAGAAGATTCCGACTTTTATAAATTAGTAAACAAAAATGGTATCCTCAAACAGCTTTATACCCGTAATCAGTTTGTATTTTGTAAAGAAAAGTTACTCTCCATAGTGAGATTTCTACTCAAGAAATGTCGCTGAGAGAAGCCGCTGCAGCTAATTCGAGAAGTGGAGAGCATGTGTAAACGCTCTCATTGCAAAAAAAAAGTTTCATTACTAAATGCCATTGTAAATGCAAGGGACTCTCGTGCAATTCAAATTGCTATAACAGTTTAAATTGTTGCAACAAATAAGATAGTATAACGTCAATCAGATAATTAAGTTAATTATTGATATTATTTTGTGTTCTAAGAGTGTTCAGTTTGTTTTAAGTTCAACAGTTATGTGTAATAGTATTATAGATTTGACTGAATTACGGAGGAAAAAGTATAAATATCTGACATGTTCAACATTCGCCATTAGTGCATGGTGAATGTCGACAGTTACCGGTGTAAGTCAGAAATGTGGGTATTTAGCAAATATATCGGACATACACCAAACCACTACGTGAATGTTGACATTCACCTGTGAAAGTCGACATTCTCGAGATTTCGGTCTTTCACCGTAACATATATATATATATATATATATATATATATACATATACATATATACATATACATATATATACATATATATACATATATACATATATATATACATATATATATATATACATATATACATATATATACATACATATATATATACATATACATATATATATACATATATATACATATATATACATACATTATGTATATATATGCATATATACATATATGTATGTTAACAAAATTATCAAAATTATTACAGTTTAATATTATATAAATCCTCCTCTCTCCCACTCTAATTCCTTAAAATCTATTTTCTTAGTCACGAAATGTCTTAATTAAAGAAGTGTCTTCGACTTAACCCCCCCCCCATTTCCCAAAATTTTTTCTGCAATATATGCAAATTTTCTGTCTAATCACCACAATTTTCACCTGTCCCTGAAAAATGACTCAGTTTTTCACATCTCATCTAAGTTCCCTTTTCTTGTTAAAAACTCCGACTAAGTTACTCTCTCTTAGGAATTCTTCTCTGTATCTCGCTCTGGGGTCCAACCCTCTTCCAGCACGTATTTCGATGTTCATTCTATCTTCTGCCTTTGGCTATGACACTCATGACGTTCTCTTAACTAAAATAAAATGTAAGTTCTACTAGGACTCATGCTTCTTTTCAATGTGACCCGATTGCAACATTTTCAATTAGTCTAGCTGCATAGGCTTCTCCTTGCCCAGCAAGACCGGGCAAGTAAATACAATGGGGGCTTAATTTATTAATTTTTCCGTGTTACATCGAAATTATTCTTCCCGATTACACATGAAAGTAGCTCTTATTATTTAAGTTGCCCGAGTTTCCTGGGCAATAAGAAAACCTAAGTGATTTGTAGTAGTGACTCCATTAAGTAAAAAGCGAAGTCCAACGTTGATACCAACAACTCTAAATAAATTGAGGCTAAATACCTCTAAATATATTAAGGTACTCTAAATATGTTGAGGTCCAACAACTTTAAATATATTGAGGCTAAAAATGAACGTTTTTCTGAGCAAGAGTTTTGCCTCCAATGCGCAAATAAATAAAAAAAAATTCATAATTTCAATTTTTTCCACTCAAGAGCGAGTGATCATATGAATGATTTCCCCAATAAATCTACAGCTTACTCGCGTTATTTGGGAGTCAAGAATAAACTTTGATCATTTAAATTAGCTCGAAATCCACATAAGCAGCAATTTAGTTATTGGAAAATTGAAACTATTTACCTGGGACAGCTGAAAAATGTGGCCAGTGGGCAGAAAATTAGCATTTACTCTAGCATTTGTTTTGAGAGACGGATTAAAAATTTTAATTTGGGGAATTATTAATTTTACTTAATTGCTAAATATATTTTTTCGTCATAATCAAGAACAACGGTCTGCAAACTTTCGAACTTCAAGGACCATGACATTTAATTTTTTATTTGGCGAAACACCAATTAAATGAATTTAAAATATTAAAAGTCAGTAAATATATTTATAGAATAATAAGCAGAAATTTTTATTTTATTACAACAAAATGCACGTATTAAAAGTAAAAAATATATATCGCAATTTTAAAAAAAGCTTTGATTAATCAGATCACCAAGTAAAGTATTACTATTTTCATTAGTTACTTTATCTTTAATTTTACTGAAAAATGCATATCTACTTGTTTTTTCTCACTCATGGGATTTTAACCCTCTAAGCGGTTCGCACGTACAATTCCACCAAATCGATGATTTATTCAAAGCGTACAATTTTCGACCTCCAAAAAGGCTCCGAAAATGGATGTAGTGTACATTGCTGTCAGTGCTTTCCCCATGGATTTCTGAGGTAGAAGTGTCAGGTCGACTGTTTAGGAACTGCACCCCTTTATGACTAAAATTTATTCAGGGATGCACCTCTACCCCCTGAGGCACAAAGACGGTGATAGCTTTTCATGGATTTGTAAATCTCTATTTCGAAGTATTTCCTTTGCGGTAACTGATCTATCTCTCATTGCAACACTTAAATATCTTGGACGACTTTCGTAAAAAATATAACTAAATCTCTCAATATTTTTATTTGTTTATTATTTCTTATGGGATGATCTTCGAGACTTGACGAGCTTTATGTGTATTAAAAATTAACAATCTATAATATCTATTTAAATACCTATTTATAACGGGAAGAAAAGGGACAAAAACGAGGATGGGTTTCCCGTATTCCATTCAAGTCGACTAAGGGTGAAGTAAAAAATCATAGAAACCTTTAGCGTATTTTTGAAGACTTTTTTCCTCGGTGTGTTCAATTCGAAGGGTTAAAAAATTCCTATGAATTCAAATAAAATCCCTATTTATGAATGATTCAAACCAAATTCCTATTTTATTTGAATCTAGAAAAGAAGAAAAATGATTAGTAGTTTGAAATCCAATCTTAGGTATTATTTATTTCAATAATAAATAGTATCTAAAACTTAAAAAAATAATAAAAAGCATAATTCCTCATAAGTTTTGTTAGTTTTCATTTTTTAATCTGAATGTTAATGAAGCATATTGTTAGTTATATTGCAGCTTACTAACATTCATCCTTTATTAGTAATAATCATCTGCTAATAATAATCACAGCTTAATAATCATCCAATTTTTCATGGACCACTCATCAAAATTTTCATCAAAGTTTTTCATGGTTTCATCAAAGTTTTTCATGGACCACCATTTGGCAACTGCTGATCAAGAAACCATTTTAAGCAAAAGTATTTACAAAGTAATTTTGTCTTTGATTTTTGTATAATATGTCAAAGGAGCCAATTCGATTTAACAAGAAACTTATTTAATTAGGACACCCATAATATATTTAGTTTTTTCTACAATTAAAAAATATTTCATAAACAGATAAAATAATTTGCGTTATCAGACACTAAAAGCAAGAAATCTCTCTACATTGTATGGCAGTCTAAGATTTTAACTGATACTTTCCCCTATTTAAAATTACTAGATTTGACACTTTTCAAAAACTTGCAAATATTTTTTTTAAATAATTTCTGGTGGCATTGTAACATTTAAATGTAACGTCACTGAAAAACAGGAAATCTCTCTACACAGTATGAGAGTCTAGGATTTTTCAACTGGTACTTTCCCCTACTTAAAATTACTAGACTTGACACTCTTCAAAAACTTGAAAAGAATTTTAAAAAATATTTTATGGTGGCATTGTAAAATTTAAATGTAACGTCACTGAAAAACAGGAAATCTCTCTACACATTATGAAAGTCTGGGATTTTTCAACAGATACTTTCCCCTATTTTAAAATTACTAGAAGTGACACTTTGCAAAAACTTGCAAATAAATTTTAAAAAAAATTCTGGTGGCATTGAAAGATTTAAATGTAACATTTTAAAACATTTATGAGAAAATTATATATAGTTACGATAACTTGTACATATAACATTTAAGTGTAGGTTAATCTAATTAGCAACTAAAATCAAGAAATTTGAGTCATCTTCGCGAAAAAAAAATCGATTTTACTTTCTACGATTAGTTAATTTTAGTCGTAAAAAATATATATAATAAATAGAAAAAATTTAATAAATAAAAGTAAGAATTTAACATATTAAGAGTTACAAAACTTTAGAGATAATTCAAAATATATAAAAAATGTATCGATAATATGCAAACTATCCAACTAAGACCTTACCCTAACGTTTTAAATTTGGAATAACATTTCTGAAAAACCGTCCGCAGAAAACGATAATTCGTCAACTGTGAACGATATTTCAGTTTTACGAAATTCATCGTCGAGTCGCACTAATAAATTATATCCCAAATTGAAATGGCACGGAAAATAATTTTCTTTAAATGTGGTTATTTTGATTCTGTTAAGAGTTCCTCTAAACTCAATTACTGAAGTTGATCCGGCGATCCCTCTTTCATTTCTAACAATTTGATTTTCCGTGTCTCCTTTTCAATCAATGTTGTTCTACAAATGAATGAGCTATCTACAATAGTGGTTTTAAAACATTTTATCTCACAGAACACTTTTCTTTCCACATATATAGAAACTAAAGCTACATCCCCATGTAAAGCCATGGAATACGGTTTTCGAGACCAATGGTCTGGGCTACGAAGTATATGTCCCGGTTACAGGGGCTTACGCAGGGGGGGGGTTAAACACCCCCTTAAGCTCAGGCAAAATGGCAAAAATAAAAATTTTAGTACAAATTATGCGGGCTATTATTTTCTTTGAATTATGAACCCCTGCCCCCCTTGAAAAAATTCTGCGTACTCTACTGCCTGGTTAAGTGCCCAACCTTATTCGGAACTTCCAGTGTTTCTAAACATACCTGTTAACTCCGTTTGTCTACCCACTAAAAAGATGAAAGTGTGAGGCAACCTTGAAGAGGCCGAACGATGGCCGAATGGTCAAGTCGTTGACCTTCGGTACCAGAGTTCATGAGTTCGAATCCTATTGGATCATGGATGTCTGTAGCCGTTCGGAATCGACTTTAAGCACTAGGTTCCTGTCTCATTAGCCTTCCTGTTTCAAAAACAATAGTCCGTGGAACCTCAAACCAAAACAAACGAACTTTGCTAAGCCCGAGGATCGAACCTCGAATCTATGTCTTGTAAGCGCGATGCGTTACCCCAGTCACACTGAGCTCCCCATATATAGCAACGGAACTCCTGAATAAATATTACTTTAAACGAAACTAAGGACATATTATTTATCACTAATAAATATAAGCATGAAAATAATATAAAGTTATTTAAAAATGATGACAATACTTACAAAATATGACGGGAAATAAGAGCTTTTATTAATGAAATGATACAAGTAAATTTCTACATCGATGAAAAGTATTAATGGATATATAGCTTTAATTTTGACTCACAAAATTCTTTAAAATTTGGTTCATTTGAAGAAAGTTGTATTCTCATATCATTCGCTGTGGTGTTTTCGTTAAGGCATATGCATAAAAGCCAGTTTCGCAATTACAGGTCGTTGGAAATGATAAACGCACAGAGAGGGACTTTTCTGATAATAATTACCCGTGCAAACGACACCATAATTCTGACACCCCTTCGCGAGTGCAGGTGGGCTTATTAAAATAGCCCTTCTGTAAAAGCTGACATTATATTTAGCCCCTGCCCCCATAACTCAAGGTTACATCTCTGTGCGAGCTTGACCGTTTCGCTTGTGCCATTTAGTGATCTATAACTCCTCCGCAGGGGTCCCTAAAACTCGAAGTCAACAATCGCAGTCCTAAATTCTTCTTGGAACTTTTTTCCAAATCTGTGCATGCACGTGTTGATCATCATGGGAAAATACCTCGGTACAATGTGATAACTAATATTTAAAATCAAAAGCTTGTTTATTTAAAAAGTATATCTATAGAAATATCTAAATCAATGTACGCAATTTTTAAAGTTCATTTTTTAACATCATTTTCTGAATGAATAAGAATTAATTTATGATGTGTTTCCCTTCTAAATTGAAATTTAGACATTTATTTTTCTGTACATGTCTGGGGTTATTTATATTGTATTATCTCATTACCCTCGGTTTACGTTTTGATTCCCATAAAATCTGTGCATTTGCTCAAACGGCCCAATACTTTTTAACATATTAATACCTGATTCATTACTACTGAATAGGATCTCGGTAGCTCAGTCTGTAAAGGCAGTGATCTCGTAATTTGTGGGTAACTGAATCGAGGTTAGAGACGGTCTAAGATCCACCGTGTTCATTAATGGATATTGGGGTACGTAAAATAGGTTCGTGGTCATAATGTGCTCCAAGTTCTGAACCCATACCAGGGGAAGAGGCAAGCCAAACCTGTTGGGGGGGGGGGTTACTCGGTCCCTGCTTCTAAATTACGAGGACCCAGTGGCGGTAATGTTACTCGCGTCTGTAGCATACCTTAAAATACGCGTGCTCCTCAGGTGATGCTAACTGAGCAACAGCTTCGCAGATATTGGGTAAATGCCTAACAGATAAGTACCTGTAAAAATAATACTAGCAATAATAATTCTACCAAATATAAATTGGTATGCATGGTTTAAAGCTACGTTCTACTGTTTTGATACATACTTAATGAGATTGGGACCTATAGCTTAAAGCTGATTCCGAATGACTACGATTATCCATGCCAATAGTGGGATTTGAGCACGTGAACTCAAATTTCGAAGAGCAGAGCCATGCCTATTCGGATATGTATAGATGAATACCTCATATTTAAATTGTTACGAACTAATGACAGTAGAATATATTAATTGTATACAACTTTGAATGTTATCGCCAGTTATCATTGGCGATTAGCTGTCATTTTTATCCAATTGATACCCGAATCTACCGAATATATATTTATGAATGTTTTAAATCTAAATTACTATGTTCTGCATAGAGTGAAACAAATATGAAATTTAACTGTTTGGATATAACTGTCTGTTCTCATTTTAAATATCATAAAATGTCACTCATAAAAAAAGAAAAAATTCTCATTTATTTGGTATCACATGTAAACGTAGTATTGTAAAGTGAAGCTGTAAAATAGATGAAGAAATTTGTCCCGATTTCAGTGCATGTTACAACCGAAATAATTAGTTTATGTGTGAGAATAAAAAAAGGACCCCAAAAAATTATAAATAACCATTAATACTCGACAAAATTTATTCTTTTTGGAGTACTAGCGTCAATTTTTTGCTAGACGAGGGCTAATTTGAAACGACAAATTCAAAGATCTTTTTATAAAATTAACATCTACCTTAGCTGGAAAGTAAAACTCGTTTTTAGAAAGCATAAAATTTCCACATAAT
>CM063508.1:31157364-31174864 GCA_032207245.1 Pardosa pseudoannulata | reverse complement strand
TATATATATTTTATTATATATAAATTTGAATAAATAAAATTTATATAAAAATATATATATATATAAATTTAAAACCAATGAAAAATATAAAAAAATATATAAATATGCGAATATAATTTTATTTATACATATATAATAAATAAACAAATAACATAAAAAAAAAAAGGATTATAAAAAATAAATAAATATATATATATTATATATATATATATATATATATATATATATATATATATATATATATATATATATATATATATATATATATATATATATATATATATATATATATATATATATATATATATATATATACGCTTTGCGCTTGGATGCATTGACTATTGCATAATGAGTATATGTATGCTTTGTATATGTTAAATGTTGTATAAGTGGGTATATTTAATGGCAATCAGGAAAGCACTAAGAAATATATTGCAGGAAGACTTATATATAAGCCCAAAACATTTAAAGCATTGACTGCGCAAGACGTACATATACGTCCACGACAGTTAAGGGGTTAAAAGGGGATGGCAACCGAATGTGGAGTAGAACCTGCAGTTATACCACAATGTTTAAACACTGTTTTAACAGGTGTTGGTGAGCGAAAGGTAAAGGAGATAGGTAGAAGGGGAAATGGGTCAGCTTTCAAAACCAAACCGCACAGAGTTGACCTGAGTTGATCCTTGTGACACCGCTTCGCAAATAGTCAACTACGCTTTATATTCGGTGATTATCCCTTAACTGGAAATCATAATTTACGAATTACAAGCGCAGTCAGCTATACGCAAGTTTGCTCAGTATCCGGTGGATTCCCCCCTTCCCCCACCCTTCTTACGTTCAAGATTGAGGTTAGAAAATAAATACAAGGGTAGGATATTTCGCTTGGGAGAGCAAAATGAATAACTCCTTCCCGCAATTAAATTACTTATTTAAGCTAGTTCAAAAATACACGTTTGTTGGAACACAAATCTATAATCAAAAATGATCCTTGGATGAGAAGAGGATCGATGTTATATTGTTGTTAATGGTACTACAGCTTCCATAGAGTAAGATTTGGTGAAGATAACTCTGAACTACAATTGTTGGGTTGATAAGAGAGTGAGAAAGATATATTTTAACTTTGATTTTCCAAACACAATCATCCTTAATGGAACCACATTTACTATTTCCTCTCTCTCTCTCTCTCTCTCTTTCCCGTCTGATACATGCATACTTAAACAGACACACACATACTTCACATCCTATAACTGTTAATTGTAAAAATAAATAAGGAATTAACTGATGAGTATTTAAATTGGAGTGCCACAGTCTATTGTTTGGCTACATGAGCACTGAGACAGGGACCTACTACTTTAAGCTGATTCCGAACGGTTACGAATATTCATCAGTTTTCAAATTTAATCAAACTACTCTCTAAATAAGCCCCTTACCAGTAAGAACAAACTATAAAATTGTCAACGAAATCGGTCGACTGGTTTTTCAATCTATAGGGAACACACATGTACATGCTTAACTTTATTTATATAGATTTACATTTATATGACGTTTTACCACAGTCCCGATGTATTGGTAACCATTGTAATGGTTGCAAAAATCATTGTTTATAAGTCGTTTTTCCATGCCTTCCCTTGCAAAATTTCGGCCTCTATCATTATTACTCCTCTTTAATTAAAGAAGACTAAACTTTTCCTAATTTTAGTATATATTCTGCCGAAATATCGGGATTAAGTCGTGACCAGATGATTCGTCCCGTTCATTAATAGCTGCTGAAGCACGTAAAATAGGTCCGTGGTCAGAATGTCCTCCAAGTTCAAATGATACCTCTGAAAGTGGCAGTCTGAGGTTTCTCTTGGTCCTTGCTTCTAAATTACGATGACCCACTCTTGGAAATCCAGACCTCTCGAGGCAATGGTAATCATCTGTCCATGAGAAGTCTTCTAAATGGACATGACACCAACCAACAAACCATACTTTTCCTATGAGTTATCCGCATTTGATGAATTAATAGACTATAAATTAACTGGCCCTAATTTAAGCTATTGTGGAGAAGATTATAAAGGAATTATACTGTCTTCATTTATAAACGCATTGCATATTGTTGTAAAACTTATCTGCATTAAATTAACTGCATTACAGTTTATTTCGAACATTACTTATGTTATGAGAAGGAATGGTTAACCACTAAAAATACCACAGAGAGGCTATCAATTCGTAAAAAGTTTTAAAAAAATGCTTGGGTGAAGCTTGCAAGAGTGTGAGGTATGCAGTAAAAACAGATAATAGAATTAAATGATTTAGCTTAATTTGCCCTATATGTAAAACAAGGAATATTCATGGAATTTATGTAACAACATACTCTTGTAATAAGTGATAAAATAAATACTTTTATTTGGTAAAATTTACATTTTATATAATAATTAGAGTTAATTACAAACACTTCTAATATTTTACAAAAAGAAAGTAATAACTATACATTTTGTTCCGCACATTCAACGTATATACAAGAAAACACTTTAGTACTTAAAAGGATGAATTTCGTTTGGAGAAATCTTTAAATGCAAAACATCCGCAAGTAGGACAACTTTCCCGTATGTTAAATTGAAACATGAATAATCCAATATGACCTATACCCAACCACCTTAAGCATTAGCCAGTTAAATTTAATTGTTTTAAATTGCAAATAATTTAAACTAAGATACTGTATCAGTCTACTTCTTTCTAATATATAAGCTATAGTTCGAAGCAATTAGAAAATAGAATACCACTTACCTATCCCAAAGAACTGAGGAAGGATTAATTTTAAGAACAAAAAAGAATAGAGAAGTTTCTTTATCAAACATGTATCGCATAATTCTTCCAAAGCAGCCTTTCTAAGCCTCCGAAAAGAGAGAAAGACAACAAATCGTTTTCCGTAATAATGTTATCCGTAATTCAAACAGTCTGACGTCTTGAAATAGCCTATTCTGTTGACGACTTATTAACAGAAATGCTTTTGCACTAAGAATTGTTCTCCTTTCATCAATTGACTTAGCGTACAATAAAACACAGCTATGTTGCCTTTTATGTTCCACGGAACACCAACGTTTTTTCGACAGTTCCTTCGCATATTACAAGTAAAAGAGTAAATACACAAAAATTACATTAATATGTATATATTTTAATTTGACAAATACATAGAATAAAATAGCTCTCCGTCTGTTTATACAGTTAACTCATTCTTAAGCTGCTTCTGTAAACCAGATCTCCACTTTAACGACCGGAATTAATTTAAGAAAGAAAATTTAAAAAGAAAAAAAAATGCAAATTTTGTGAATTTGTATCTTAAGCTTTGTAAATGGTTTTATGTTATGTGTAGCAACAGGCATCGGCTTAACCCATTAATGTAATGCTTTTAAAAAAATGGCGAAATTATGTAACAAACCAAATTTTTTAGCCTTCAACAGAAACAAAATGGCTAAATATTTTCAAAATTTCTACTAATAATATGTAAAACTTTTGTAATACATTAAAGCCTTTAATAAATTCTTACTTTAACTATAAAAAGTGTACTTCCAACAGTCAAATCCATTTTTTTTCCTACTCCACTTTAACCGGAATTTTGCTTAACCGGATCGACACGTTAACCGGCCGTAATTAAAGTACGAAAATCAAAAAAATAATATGAGAAATTTACAAAAAATTTGAAATTCTGCAATTAGGTATTTTAAGCATTGCAACTGGCTTTATTTTCTGTGTAAGAAAAGGCTTTGATTTCCTCTCTTAAAGTGTTATTTGAAAAAAAATGGCGAAATTATGCAGCGAGTCGCCAAATTTCTAGCCTTCAACAGAAGAAAAAATTATTGAATTTTATTAAAAATTTCTTTAAGTAATATGTAAAAAACTATTATAATAAATTGACAGCTGTAATAAGTGCTTACTTTAACTATAAAAAAATTCATTTCCACCGGTTAAATCCTTTTTTCTTTTCATTCTACTCTTTAACCGAAATTTCGCTTAACCAGCCGAACTCCGTTTTCATGTAGACCGGTTATGTGGTAGTCTACGGAATTTACTTTTAGTTAGATTTTATACAGCTATGTGAATGGTGTGTAAACCAATTGTATTTCTGCACATTAAGCTTACTGCAATTAGAAATATCGTATTTTTATACTAACCGAATAAATTACTAGATCAGCAAAAACGAAAACAGAAATAAAAACCTTAAAAGCTAAATGAAATCGAAATGAAAAGTACGTTTCGTATAACAACTAGGCCGAACGATGGCCGATTGGCTAGGGTGCTGGCCTTCGGGACTGGAGTTCGTGGGTGCGAATCCCACTGTGGCATGGATGTTCGCATACGTTCGGAATCGGCATTAAACTGTAGGTCCCGGTCTCATTAGCCCTCGTGTTGCAAAAAGTAGACCGTAGCACTCCAAACTAAACCAAACCTCATATAACGACTAGAGTGAAAGCTTAAGTAATGGGTTAGGAGCTCCTAGTATTGTAGAAATACACCACCTCAACCTCCGGGAAAAAGATCGAAAACGTAATTTAAAATATCAGTGCATGAGTTTGCAAAACAGAAAGTTGGAGCGCTCATACTGCACTCTGACCTAACTTTAAAACAACTAAGCAAGTGAATGCATACACTATTATTATTTCAAAACGGGATCGCTTCTTAAAGCATTCGTCACTTCCAAGCCGCAGATCTGTTGGTTATTTTACCCCCTACATAGTAATATAATAATAGCCTAATTTATCTGTCCTTCTGTCCTCGAATTTATGAAGTGATTGGACCTGAAATGGATAGAATCATCCATATTGAATTCTTCATGAGTTACGGTTAGTAAAATTAGCGAGTAAAGTTTATCTTTCCTTATACTATAGATCCGATTATAAAATAAACTGATATGAATAAGTTTCGTATCCACCCCATCTCCCTTTTCAAGCATTTAATGGCATTATATCAAGCCCCATTTTCAGAGCAGGCGATTAAATTTATCAATTTATCACACAATAAATGAGTAAAAATAACAATTTTTTTCTAGCATTATGACATCATTCCTTTAACCATTTCATTTAATCATTTATTTTAGATCATTTAAATATCTTCTGCATTTAGTCAGCATTTAGTCAGCATAATTGTAATATGGAACAATATTTACTAAAAATAAAAGGGGAAATAATTCACCATATGGTCGTTCCAATAGTTGGGAACAGATCATGTTTATTTTGGTATCTTATGTTTGAAACACAGTCTTTTAGAAATGAACCGGAATGATTTGTAATCGGGATCTTCAATCTCAAAGATTTCTTTGATTCAATCAATGTACATTGAACTATAGGGGCATTCAAACAGCCCCATCGCTGATCCAGCTCGCTCGCTGTTTGGGATTTAACTGACCCATCGCTATTTGACATCGCTTTCAGAGTATCGCTGTTGAACTTCGACAAACTTCGGAAGATTTTCCTCGAACCCACATATTTGAACAAATTACATTCCGCGGCGGTCAATAATCTTTCTAAATGAATTCACTGTGATTCTAAACTGCATTCACAGTAAAGAGAGACTTTAGAGGAGTATGAAAGTAAACAAATTATTGAGTGTGTACCGGATAATTGTCAGCCAAAAAATCAAACCATATTTTTACCCGGGTACTTTACAGTTCTGGAAAATTAAAAATTTTACTGGTCCCGTCATATGAATGGCTATACCAGGGGTGGGCAAATACTTTTAAGCGCCGGCCAAAATAAAATTTTCAAAATGTCTTCCGGGCCGGAGGACTGTACCGCGTATGCTGTGCACAGGCGAATGTTTTGGTGGAATTTTTTCCCTGCCCAAGAAATTTTTTTGACAAAAACATTATAAGTGTCATTTTAAAGCATTTGGACAGAGAAATTTGACAGTTAATAAAAGATAATATTAATAATAAATTGTCTTACTTAGGTGTATATGCGAATAATTTGTGCTCAGTAAAATATGTCACGTAATTTTTAAAGAAATAGGATCCATTATATTAAATTAATGGTCATTAAATAAATCAGTTAATGAAAGATTTTATTTTGATATTTATTTATATCTTAACGATACAAATTATTTTATTTTGATCATAGGTATTACATTTTTATAATTATATACATTTGTAAATGAATAGTAAATAGAATTATAAAAAGAAAAGACAAACATCAAACGTTAAAATAAAATAGTTTTCTTTAATGCGAAACGGGAAATCTGGAATGTTCATTTGATATTATTTCTATGCGACTAGTGCTAAATCAAATAAAGAGTACGCGTGCTCGTCTTCGTCCCTCGAAGTGTGAAGATGCACGTCAATTTATGTAGAAGACGACTTTATGAGAGTATGTACGTTGCATACAAAATATGATGCTCAATTTGTATAAATCTCTTTTAAAATTAATATTATATTTAAAAAATATAATATTTATATTATATAATAAAAAAATAGATGTATGTATAATATATTATATTTTTTTTTAATATTATTATATGTAAAATTGTAAAATATGTATATAAATTTAGATATACATTTTGAAAATTAAAAAATTATATGAATAAATACATGTATATAATGTATATATTTACATGTAAAATATGTTAAATATAAATGTATATTTATGTATATATAAATGTATAATATAATTATTTTTATGAGTTTTTTGGAATATGTTTATATATATGTGTATAAAAATGATAAAACATGTATAAAATTTAGTATGGTATTTATATGTATGTTTATATATATATAAATAAATGTATAAAATATGTAAATAATTTTTAGTAATAAATATATAGTATATTTTAAAAATATGTATAATGTATAAAATGTAAATTAAAATATATATGATAGATTTATATTTTTTAGTATATTTAATGTATATATATTATATTTATTTATTTATATTTTAATATATATAATATATAATATTTTATAATATGTATATATAGTAAATAGATATATATAAATAAAAAAGAAAAAAAACGTTAAAATAAATATAAATGAATATATAATCAAAAATGTAATGTATATTTATATATGTTCTATAAATAAAAAATAAATATATGCTTTATTCGACTCGAAGGTAAAAAGGTGAATGTGCTTCATTATGAAGAAAACACATGCCGTGGAAATCGCGATGAGCAGTCAATTAAAGTAGGGATATGGTTACAGCTGTTCAAATTATAATACTCTCTATTATTTATATATTTTTCATTATTTATATGTACACTAAGCACACAAATACTGTTGATTTCAACAAAATCACATATAAGAGATTAAAAAAAATTGCATACAGGATGTTTCAACGGGCCGGATAAAGTAAGCAAAAGGGCCGGATCTGGCCTGCGGGCCGGCTTTTGCCCCCCTTTGGGCTATACACTAGTTATAGAAGAACCATATAAGTGGCCAACGTTACTGCCTGGGGCAACACAAACAAAATGAGTTCTCGCAATTAAGAAGCAAAGACGAGGTAGAAGACCAGGCTTGGCCTGTCAAATACAAAGATATTGTGTGGGAATTCATTGTGACCACGAACCTAATTTACGTTCCCATCTACTATTAAAGAACACGGGTGAATGTTTACTAAAGTTATCAGAGCTTATAATCTAAACAAGATAGAGATGAGTAGTCTACAATCTACCGTTAATTTTAGGAATAAAATAAATTATGTATATCAAAGCGTAAAATACAAATGGAAGGAAGAAGATTAAAAAAAAACCATTCATTGCTAAATGGAGTCGGAATACAAAGCACGTTACTTATAATAGCATACCAAGCAAAGGAATGTTTACAAAAGTTCATTCAGCTTCTAATCTAAACAAGATACAGTTGAGTTGCCTTCAGTCTACTGTTAAGTTTAAATATAAAATTATATATGTATGTGTGGTGTGTGTGTATGTGATGTTATATCACATGCATAAGTACGAATGATAAAAACATGATAAAAAATGTTAATTGCTAAATGGGATCGAACTGCAAAACCTGTTACATATAACAACTTACCAAGAAAGCTAATGCTTACAAAAGTGATTAAAGCTTGTAATCTAAACAAGATAGCGTTGAGTAGTTTCTAGTCTACCCTTAATTTTAGAAAAGAAATAAAAAATATCTATCAAAAACGAAAAATACAAATGTAAAGACCTTATCACGCGTGCATGTGCGTGTTGAGAAAACAGAAGATTCGGATTAGGACTTCTTTTTCCTGCAGAATAAGCGTATTTTACATGTGATATCGAAATATTTTCACTCGATTAAAAGCTCTGTCACAAGTGAATCTGAACTAAAATAAATCGGTTGAAAAATTTTAGCTGTAACACAAGAAATCTACACATTCATCACCGGTAAAAGAAATCGCAAACAAACAAGTACATATCCAAGTGTAATAAAGTTTTTAGATATGTATTAAACATAGTTTATGTTGATTCTTAACGCTTGACATACAAATAAAACGTAATCGATGTGTGGCAATGCGTGCGCATACTCCATGGCCTTCTCGGACCGCTAGCAGCGAACGTAGTACATTGACTGTAATCGCCAGAAGAGGCACCATAAGCAGAGAGACACTAGACTGTCAGACACTCACTGGAGTCTGAATGCTATGGTTGCGAGCTAACGCAGCTCAATGTATTTCTATAATTTTCATGTTTATTAAATGTGTGTCGTGAATATTCCTAGCCTTCATCATTCATCTGAACATGTGTTGGATCTACTTTAACGTGTGTTCGATTCCAGGGGTTATAATATCTGCCCTTGATGTGCGAGCACCGTAGATGCATCAGAAAAATACTACTTAATTTGACTAAACTAAACAATTATGTTCACGTTTAGAGAGAGAAAATTTTAGTTTGAAATTTGGATTGTTATAAACCATTTAATAATTCAAACATTTTCGTTTCTGTTATTTATAATAGTATATAGGTCTATCACATGTGACAGAAAGATTCTCAGAAAAATCCTTAGTCCAGTACAAGAGATTGGATGTGGGAGAACTCGATTCAACTTCGAATTAAGCCAACTTTACAGATAGCCACAGATAACTCTGGTTTCTGGAGCAACAGGTTAAGATGATTTGCCATGTTTGGAGAAGCTCAGATAACAGAGCCCTTATAATATCCCCGTTCAAAAATCCTGTGGGGACCCGGAGCAAAGGTTGGACGTTGTGGAAAAGACTTGGATGTTCTGAAGATACAGAACTAGAAGGCCGCTGGGGATAGTGTACACTGGAAAGTGTACGTGGTTGAGGCATTCAAGGCGTGCAAAGAGTTGTCGTGCTTATGAAGAAAAAGATATGAGTCTATCAGGCTCAAACATTGTCTAGTATGGCATTCGCTGTGAGAAACCGCTGCTACAACAAATACTTCTTTAAATGTACTTCTTACTTATTAACTGATTTGTGGAAGCAACTTTGTTATTGGAAGTTGTGAGATGGAGACATCTTGAGCATTCTGAACAAACCAGCATCGACGAACGAGTGAAGCAACTGAATAATCATATAATATACTCCACGGTGTCTTCTGTAAACAGTTCTTGACTCTGACGCTTTAGACTCGTCGAAGTCTGTAATGGCACAGGAAGCGAATGACGCACCCAATTCGTCATTTTATGTCAAAGAGTCAACCATCTTCAGTTACAGTTATTTCCCCTTCCATTCATCAGGATTTACACAAAATATTTTATATTATGGACAAATTATTAAATTTTTATTATTCTGGAGAGAATTTACCGCAAGTACAACCAAATTAGTTCTTTTTGTGGCGGTACGGTCTGCATTTTTGCTACCAAGGGCTGTTTAAAGCTGATTCTGAACAGCTACAGATGTCCATGGCATCAGTAGAATTCCAACGATCTCCGGTACAGAAGAGATGCGCCCTACCCACTCGACAATCGTTCGTCAGACACAACAGAGGACGTATCTATGTATATCTAAACCGAGATACGATTTTTTACGTTTTATAACAAAGCATCTTTCATCACCATATTAAATAAAAACATTCCAATCAATAAATGTTCTAAAATCATCTATCTGTCCCTGAAGGGATCTCAGTTCCGTTTATCAGTCGAAAAATACACAGAATGAATGTTTTTAAGCAATTATTCATCCTTTCAACTATTAACTCCTTATTTTCTACTATTAACTTCATAAGGAGTTAATAGTTAAAAAGGAAAACTAATCAGTGCTCAATTTTTCAGTTGAAATTTTTCAACTGAAAAACTAGCACTGATTAATTTTACTAGCGGAAATAGAGAAGTTTATTTGCCAAAGATATGTATCCCCTTATTTTTTCCAAAGAGCCTTTTCTTTATACCATTTAAAAGTGGGCAGGGCGACGAATCATTTTCCACAACAATGTTATCCGTAACTCAAACAATAGCTGACATCCCCAAATATCCTATTCTGTCGACAGATCCTTAGCAGAAACTCCTTTGCGCTAAGAATTGTTCTCCCATCCACAAATCTCCTGCCAAGCATACAATAAAATAGTTTTTCCTATCTTCCACGAAACATGAAGATTTTCTCAATTATACCGCAAGTAAAATTGGGCAAGTACAGAAATTACATTTAAAATATATATGCATATTATATATATATATGTATATATATATATATATACACACACAATATATACACACACATATATATATATATATATATATATATATATATATATATATATATATATATATATATATATATATATGTATATATATATATATATGTATATATATGTATATATATATATATATATATATATATATATATATATATATATATATATTATATATGTATATATATATATATATATATACATATATATATATATTTATATATATATATATATATATATATTTATATATATATATATATACATATATATATATATATATATATATATATTTACATGCATATATATATATACATATATATACATGCATATATATATATATATATATATATATATATATATATATTATATATGTATATATATATATATGTATTTATATTTATACATATATATATATATACTTATTTATATATACATATATATATATATTAATAATACATATATATGTAATATATACATATATATGTATATATATATACATATATATATACATATATATATACATATATATACATATATATATATATTATATATATATATATATATATATAATATATTTATATATATATATATATATATACAAAATAGGATTTTAACCCACCACAAAGGTAAGAGAATTCACATTGGCTTGTGTGCAGCTATAAATAATAAATTAGTCGTGAAACACGAAATTTTGGAAAAAAAGAAGCATGGGCAATTCCTCCTGGAGACTTTTTTTGTGAGGGGGGACCGTATATATCAATTTATAGGTGTTTGAGTCAGCCAATCAAAGTTTTTAATGGTTAGTCACGTGATGACATAGTAGAAGTGTCACCAACTTATAAAGGATGACCGAAAGTCAGCAAGAATTAATTTTAGTGTATGTGAAGTCGCCAAAATAAAATAAAAAATAAAAGATTATCGCCTAAGATTGTCATTTAAGGATACAATCACTCGAAAATTATTTTAAAATATACTTATAATTACGTTGGTTCGTTTTAGGTTAAAATATCATTACATACATACGTATATTTTATTTACTTTTATTTAAGTAAATGTGTACAAACTGTACAAAATGCAAATGCTGGCTATTCCAATTGTACTGCTATACAGTAAGTTTGCTCAAATCAATTGCAAAATTATTACTTTTATTCTCACCAAATAATTACAAATACGGCAGATAAAAAAGGTTTGGGGAAAAACATTGACTCGAAATGTAATCGAAATGCCAATCACGTTGCATATAGTAACTATCATGAAAGCACGTGTTTACAAAAATTCCCACAGATTTAAATCACAAACAGAAGGGAATTGAGTTGTTTCGAGCCTATATGAAAATGAAAAATAAAATAGAAATATATATCAAAAGTGTGAAATACAGATCTTAAAACACGCAGTAGGAGTTTTTATGCAGGTATTTAATCATCTTTAATTACTTCTGTTTCTATGTGGCTGGATATACACAAATTATTTTATATTGTGGACAAATTGATATTTTTTTTATTATTCTACGAAGGAAGTTTTGCTACTCCGTAGTTATTGTGGGACACTAAAAAGAACTATCCAAATTATATATTATGTAGTAAACTTGAAATTATTTTCATCTCATAGGCGACTCCGCACAGGTTATGGCTGCCTCAAGCCAAAACCTGTGCGGAGTCGGTTGTAATGGAAGTAAGTTTGTCCTGTCCTGTGCGTATGTAGTATAAACACACGTGTGTGTTATAATCTCCAACTGTACTACAGTATAGAATAAATCTTCCTTAAAGCTTTTCTATCTCAACAACACATATTCTGAAAATACGTCATAAAATGCTTGAATATACCTTCAGGATTTTCAGGAAGGTAGAGCAACTAGATTGCCTGGGCCTAGCTCTCTAATCCAGAGATTTCGTACAGTAAGCAGAGAAATTGACAACGAGCAGAGCCAAAAAACAGCTAAAAAATGAAAGATGGGGATAAAATGGTGGATTCGTGAGTTCTTAACACAATAACTAAAATGTAGAGAGTTTAGGGATAGAAAACACAAAAATATTTTTTGGCCAGGGACATCAGAACAGTATTAAAAACAAAAATTTGACGTAAAGTAAAAAAAAGTTTAAAAATTAATTAAAATACGAAAATAAAAGTTTAAAAAATCAGAAAATGACTTAAATAGCTTCGAAAAATAGCTTGAATATACCAACAAAATAGATAAATAATTTAAAACATAAAGGTAAAAAATTAATGGTAGAAAAGTATATTTTCCTCAAAACCATACGTATATCTTATAAATATTGTCAAATATTTCACATAAAAATTATCTATACATTATCAATTTTTAAAATACGTATGAGAAATTTACTTCTGATGTCTACAGTTTATTTTCTTTTTAAAACAAATCCAAAGTTTACTTTTAGTCACGATCAAGTGAATCAAGCAAGTGATGAAATATTTGTATAAAAAGTTAACTTCGTTTTGTCAGTTGATTCTATAGGCAAGAATGCTGTTCAATTGCAGTTAAGATAAGTCGATATCTAAAAGGCCGTTAATCGAGAGTCAAGTTACTCGATTCTTTTTCGTAAGCACTAGAGCAGGGGTGCCCAACCCAAATTGGTTGGTGGATCCAAAAACAATTTACTGAACTGAGGTGGGCTGCACATATAAAAATAAAACAGCAAATTATTCAAAATATTTTATTATCTTGCAACATTCAAAATATGCATTTTTACAGTGACAGCTGCGACTGTACATAAAAGTTGTGTTATTCATATATCATAACTACAACGACAATGAACATTAACTATACTGTGTTTATAATCACCCCCAACAACTTATCTTCCTCCCTAATCATGAGGGTTAAAATATTATATTTATACTATAAATATATATTGTAATTTATTCACAAGCACTACCGCATGTATTATTTTAAAGTTAATGTTAGATTTGTTTTTGTATTTTACTAGAGATTTTGTTAATATCAACGGATAATGTAGTCGACTCGCATCGCAGCTGATTGACATTTTTCCCCCCGTGACGAATAAATAAACTATCTAATAAAAATAAATATGATGATTACACGATTAAACAAAATAGTAAATGTGATAAACGCAAGCTAACGATGCGACGAGCGAACATAATCTCCCAAAGTTTAACCGTTGATTTAAGGAAATATAATGCATTTTCCTGTGTTTTCTTGACAAATGTGAACTGATACTTTTGTAAGCAACAAAAACGTATAATTTGAATTGCAACACTAATGTATATTGTTTTATACATCAAAGTAAACAATTTGGAGGTTAGAATTTCAAAAGCATCGTCAGCTTACGTTTGCTAGATAGACAATACCTTAATTATTCCTTTACATTTAATGATATCTTCACAATAGCCATAAATATAATTTATAACTTTCTTTCCATACAACTTCTCCTGACTGGTCGGACAGAGCACGTGCACGTAACGCGAGTCAGCTGGTTGTATAAGTAATGGCCGATTGACAGAATATTCTAGAACACTCAAATTTCAACGTAACCTGTCCAACCCTACTCAAAGACCAGGTTTACGTTGGTTACTATTAAGTCTTAACGTACATAATATGTGATATTTATTATTGCAAACATTAACAACTAAAATTCTATGTTTCAACTGTATATAGTCAAAATGACTAAAACTATATAGACAGTTGAAAACTTCAATTGGGCCGTAAAAAGTTTTTAAATGGGCCGCTGGTTGGGCATGCCTGCACTAGAGTACATTACAGGCCTAGGCTGTCCCTCCAAGTTTCCTCTACCTGATTCTGTTAGTTCGCCATAAGTTGACTCCTTTTAGCTTAAAGTCCATCTCGACAACATCCATGTAGATGATCTACCTTTTCGCCTTATTCCCTCAATTCTAGAGAATGTTATGATTTTTGCTAGGAATTCATCATCATATCTAATCAAGCATTCCAGTCATCTCATACAGGAAACTTTTATAACTTTGACAATATCAGTTCCATCGTATACGCCATATTTCTTGTAAATTTCAGGATAATAGAGAATTTTCTTAAAGTTATTATGTATAATTGGAGAAAAGATCTTCCTTGGGATTTTTCTTTTAAATGTAGATACCATATTAGTTTTCTGATTTGTCCAGTTACGCAGTTAAGGCTCCTAAAAAGAGTTTTATAGGGTCTCCAGACTGCTAGTCTTTTCTATCTTCAGACTTCATTACAGAGGTCAAGATTTTATCACAAGCAAGGTCTCCGTTTAACTCATTACATTCTAAGCCTTAACGGTGTAGGAAAATCGAGATAAACGCCCACGAGATCAAAGTAAAGTATCGGTCCAAACTGTGTTAATTGTAGCATTGAAGGATAACAGCAATCAATATAACAAGTCTCTTGAAGCTCGCTCTTGAAATGATATTAATTTTTGTATATGTTGTAGATATGATCCGAAGGATTAATTCCGTTGTTGTAATTTCATCAGCAGGATCCCATGCCGTGCGGTGTTGGTCGCCAGCCATGTGTAGCAGCGCCGCCCCGACCTGCGTCCTGAGCGTGCAGCGGCGCGACTCGTCTCCGCCGGCGCCACGGGGGGTCGCCACCATCTCCTCCGAGGTGGACACCTTCTGCGCACCGGCCATCGCCAACCACGGACGCTGCTGCATCGTCACAGGGATATTGCCCGCCATCACAAGATGTGAGTATATATTTCCATGGTTTTTACCTCCAAAACAATCGGTCATACGGGTATCGCTGACATTCATGCCTAGTCTGTGCTCTTGTTGTTACTGATACCCTTTTTTTGAAAGCATTAAACCAGGTCTAATAAGTCTAGTCTCAATATGTGACTAGACCATGGTTAAGGGTAACATGCATGTTCACTTTGAGAGAGGAACCACGAGGACTGAGGACTGATTAAACCTCATGTGAGTCCTCGTAATATAGAAGCAGGATCCAAGCAGATCCCCCAGGTTTGGCCTATCACCTCCAGAAGTATCATTTGGGAGCTTGGAGGACATTGCGACCACTAACCTATTTTCTGCAGCTACCATTAATGCGCATGGCGTATCTTTGGCTCGAGCCTCGATTCTCTAACCCTATGGTTACGATATCACTGCCTTTCTCGAATAAGCTGCCTGGTCTGTTCCGAAAGTAAAGAGACGAAATGTGTGCTTGATAGGTGAATCGAATGGTGAAGTAAGATGAGAGAACCTTCAAATTCCTAACAACAAATTCGGTTTACCTCGAAAAATCGAAGTAGCTGGTTTGGCTTGGGAGTGTGCCCCTGTTTCATCACTACGCTATGACTGCAATAGCACAAACGATGCAATTTTCCGTTACTCTGATAAATAGTAGACCACGATGTTTGACATTATCAAGACATCATTTGACAATGATTCTAAGGAAATTTATAAAACACAAGATCAGATACTTTCAGACAGTTTGCCGCAGGAAGATTCTTTTGTCATTATTCCCCACGTAGCAAAAAATATGCAACCAAAATTTGTCTTAAAACATATATCGGCCAAATAAAATCTCAAACATTGAATTGTAGATTAAATCATCTTTTAGACCTATTTCAGGTAAAATGATAAAATCAACTCAAGACTTAGATTAGACATATCATTAGAATGTCACAAAACTTATTCAAGAATTGTGCTGCATGGGTACCAGAGAGAAATAGGAAGAAAGGCAAGTACCAAGGACCACGTGTCTGTAAAGAAGAGCAATTCGTTTGGATGTCCGAGTTAGGGAAGTACTCGGTAGGTTGGCCAAGCCTGGGGGATATTCTGCTTGGCCCCTGTTTCTAAATTTTAAAGAACCCAGATTGTGTAATCTTACTCGTTTCTATAGCATTCCTTAAACTACGCGTGATTTTCGGGCGGTGCTAAATGAGTAACAACTTCACAGCCTTGTTTAACATAAAGATATATGAACGGTGGCCGATTGGCTAGGGTGCTGGCCTTCGGTTCCGGAGTTCGTGGGTTCAAATCCCACTGTGGCATGGACGTTCGTAGCCATTCGGCTTTAAGCTGTAGGTTCCTGTTTCATTAGCCCTCGTGTTGCAAAAAGTATACCGTAGCACTCCAAACCAAACCAAACCATAAAGATATATATATAAACCATATGTCTGTAGTGCCAGATGCATTGGAAATAACCCTTATATTATTATTAATTTTAATGGGACACATCACCCAAAATATCGTACAAAAGTCGAATTTTACTGGCCCAAATAATCGGTCTAACCTGTCTGCATATGCATGGAAAATTTGAAATATTTTAAGTCATTTACATTTTTAATAAATAGTTAAGAAGTTTAAAGGGCTTTTTGTCATTTCAATACGGGTGTAACAATTTTTCTGTTAGCGTCAAAACTAAAGATACTATTAAAGTACTTAATTTTATTTGCTCAAAGACGTAGTGATGTAATCTGAAGGTTATACGTACCTGTCTTCGATATTTATATCTGAAAACGGTAATTTTGTACACGCTGAAGTTATTTTTAAATAGTTCTTCTCCTTTGATTGTTTTTCTTTCAATTTAATGTATGCAAAATGCTAAGACATTTTTTAATGTAAAATACGAGTTTTAAAGTTTTATACATTCATAAGTTTTTTATTATGCAAAAAAAAAAAAAAATACTGTGCATAGAATTAAGAATAATATTTACGGGAAAATTTCAAAAAATGTGAAAACATGAGGATTAGATTTATTACTCTTCACTGACATGTTTCTAAATTTACATAAAATTTATTTTATCTTATTTTATTTTTATTTAGAAACCTCTGCCACAAAATTGAGACAACTCGGTTTGAGATCGCCCTAATTCTTGCAGCATTCCAATAATTATTCCTTAAGCAACATTCATTTGGTCTATTTGTGACATAATTCGATGTCTTTGTTTTTTAATAAAACTCTTTAGGATAGCAATTT